>JAWWLV010000144.1:30595382-30612244 GCA_035041135.1 Platyrinchus mystaceus
AAACACATAACCTCTGCTTTCTTTCTGTAGACCTAGAAATAATTGACCTCGATTTCAGTCTTGGGTTACATGCGATCACACAAAAAAACCTGTCTGGCTTTATCCAACTACCATTTTTGCTATAATTGCTGCTGTTTCTCACAGTTGCTTTACATTGATTTCTGTACTTTAAAGGTTTCCTCTTGCTGACCTGTGCGATAACATATGGAAATACAGCCTCACAGAAAACACTGAGTAAGGAAAGATGCTATGACTATAAATCTCAACTTTCAGATTTCTGCACAGATGGATATCTGGCTTTGTATGTCTTATTTAGACCCAGGATGCTGAGATGCTATTCATGTCATGGACAGCTAATACATGAATAATGGATTCAAAATAATAGTATAAATAACTCCCCTCCCTAAGCAGACATAAAGATAAACACAAACCCCAGCTGGAATATGCCTGAATAAAATCTCTTTTCTAAATCCTTTTAGAAATCCTCTAAATACACCAGCTATTTGCAAGACATGTTTCCTTAGAGATTCATGACTTTATAAGTCAACTATTGGTATCACATGGGAACAAAGAGGTATTCCTTTTTTCTTCTTCTCCATTGCATACTGTAGTTCATAACCATTTAGAGAAATACAACAAATATCATCAGGAGGGAAATTAACACTAGATACAACTAATCCCAAACATACAGGAACATCCTATTGTTCCCTGCTATAATTATTGGTGTTTTTATTTTCCCTTAAACATTTTTACATCAAATTAGTGGAAACACCAAACACCAGTTTACATTTAGTCTAGCAGTTTGCTCATGGTACTCAAGGCTATAACTTGCAGTAGCAGTTGGGTCATTTAGGAAATATCAATTTGATAATGGAAAAAAAATCTGATTTTTTAAAATTTTGGGGCCAGCTCCATTTGGAGGATATGGAGGAAGAGGGTAGAGCCCCAAAGCAGTGTAACCAAGAAATGACTAGGCCAACCAGCTGAGAAATGACACAGTCTCAAACCACTCCTCTGCTTGACACAAATAAAAAATTTGAACTTCATAGAATTTCATAAGAACATGAACTAAGTCTAAGGACTAGAATACACTCTTGTCAAAATTTGAACCTGGATGTGAGGAAGTGTATAAGTGAAATTTTTTTCTAGACCAATAGACTTCCATAAAATGCTTTGAGATTGACAGAATAGGAATTTTTACGCAGATTTTTTTTTTCCCCTAGGTTTGTTGGGTTTTTTTGTTTGGCTTTGTTTGGGTTTTGTCTTGCTTAGTTTTGCTTTGTTTTCTTTGTTTGATTTTAAAGAAAGCCTTTAGCTTATTTAAAATGTAAGTAATATGTCTTGGCTTGACTTTTGTCTTTGTTGCTATTAGGTTTATAGCATTAGACAAAATGAATTAGATTATTTCTCACAGCTCTGTACCTCTTTATAAAGGTCAGTGTTTAGCTATTGAAAATGTTGGAAAGAAGATACATGTGGCATTTGGTGCTATCGATCTGTTTATAATGTATCATACTGGCCTCCAGTACTTTAATTTCCTTACTAGCCCACTTTCAGGGCTGCTGTCAAGGTGAGAAAGAATGTTTTATGTCTTTCATGACTTTCTCTGTCCTTACCTTCTGCCTGCATTTCAGCACTTCACAAAGCCTTTTTATTTTTGGACTCAGGTTTTCTGTATTCAGGAGAGTAGTTAGTTGGTCTGTAGCCCTTTTTATTTCATCTCTTATGCCTCAAAGAATTTAGCACCATATCAAATATGTTATTATCCAGTACACACTTACTGTGGAGAGATGAGATGCTGAAATAATGTAAAAATTAAATATTCATTGACTTGAAGGTTAATTTGATGAGGACTGCAGGTGTGTAGGAGGAGTATGCTTGCAAGCTCTACAGTAAGTACATTTTCAAATTATATAAGTGGCAGGAGGGTTTCAGAGCTATAACATCTCATCTGACCAACAATGGAAATGAAAACTAATATATGTAAAAGAATTCTTGCAAATATACTGTCTCACTTATGCTAATGGAGCAAATCTGTACAATCCATGGAGTAAATCCTTAACAATGGAGTTAATCCATATTTAGATAATATATCTGGGATCAGGGTGAGGGTTCTGCTGATTTGCACCTGCACTTGATGTTCCTAAATACTTGGGATAAAAGGCTGAATTTCTGGTTGTTTAACTTCCGTGGTAAAGTTGAGAGTGCTGGCTGTAAGAAAGCATTCAAAAGTTATTCATATCGCCTCCCATTTGGAATTTACTCTGTGGAGTAGAAAGGTGCTTTTGTGGGAAATGTAGAACAATATTCTGAACGTGAATTGAAAATGAAAAACTTCTTAGAGTTTTGCAATACATGGAGACTCCAGAGGGAGGAATGGGAGTGAAAAGCAGAAACACAGTAGCATGTGTTGACAGATGGATAAAAAGAGAAGTGGCTTCCAAGGCAAAAAAAATCTGAAAGCCCTAAGATCCAAGAGGATTAAGTAAGCCTTTAAATTTTGGTCTCAATTCCACTGGAGACCCTAGCAAGTTAGAAATTAGGATACAGTTAGTAGTTTTCACAGCTTGTTCTTGGGTTTGTGGGTGATTTGTAATTGTTTTTAATTATATCATTACTACTGGTCTAAGGGAGTTGGAATTTTTTTCCATTCCCCTGCACTATCTTTTAGCATATTTACAAAATGTAGTCAGAAAGAAGATTAAAAATAGATGTTCTAATGCTGAAATTTAATGGTTACTTTCAGTTTGGGTCTTCCCCTTTCATTTATCATTCTGCCTGCCTAGGACAGAATTTGATTTGTTTTAAAAAGCCATTGCATTTTATAGGCCATGTGATCTTGTGTTCAACTCACAGGCTTGTAGTTTCACCACTGACACGTCTGACACACAGCATACTCATCACTAGAAGCCACTGCTTACTTTATAATATTGTTTTCCTAGTATGTGTATGGTGTTGGCTCCACTTCTCCCCAGAGATTACCGAAGGCTGTTGAATACCTTCTTTGTACATTGCCCAGTTTTGTGGTGCTTGGCTTAATTAGTGGCTGATGTTCTTTCACTACACAGTTCTCTCCTATTTTCCATTTGGAGTGTCCCCTATACATGCTTCTGAGGTGTCCTGTAAAAAAAATAAAAAACCCCCCACCCAAACAAACAAACAAATCTGAGCAAAAATTCAGCCATTTGAAAACTATTTCTCACTTATTGTATAAGTTCAGTCTTTGTATTACGTTCCCTCTAAAATAAACATTTGAGTTGAGCTTAATGAAATCTCATCTTAAGTTTCTGCCAAACCATTAACAGTGACATTTTCTTCTGCCTTCGTCTCAGTGTCTGAATCTCTTTTCTTGTATGCAGATGCATACCTCTACCTTTATGTATTAACTGAACATGCAGGGCATTCTTTTACAAGTGGCTCTTCAACAAGAATTTAGAAAGTAGAAATGAATTAAAATTATAATTAGCTTAAATAACTTAAAATGAAAATTAACATGAAGAGCAAATAAGCTTCACTTGAACTGGAGAAGAACTCTGCAAGCTTTCAATTGCCTCAGTTGTATTCCTCTCAGGATAAAGTGCAATGATACAACTTTTTCCCATTCCTTTTAACTCTTGTTTTACTATTCAGTGCAGGAAAGCCTAGTGTTAGTTTCAGGACCTAATGTTCCTAGTCTGGAAAAAAACATGAAGAAAGCTGAAGATAATAGAGAAATGAAGACTATTCTGAAGGGCAGAAGCCAAGAGAATTATCAATGTTTTAAGGAACTAAGTAATTAACACAAAGTTTCAAGGGCATTTAATGATAGAACAGGGGATAATGGATTTAAACTAAAGAACTGTAGGTTTAGATCAGATATAAGGAAGAAATTCTTTGCTGTGAGGGTGATGAGGCACTGGAACAGGTTGCCAAGAGAGCTTGTGACTGCCCCATCCCTAGAAGTCTTTAGGGCTGGATTGGATGGGGCTCTGAGGATCTTTAAGGTCGCTTCCAATCCAAACCAGCCTATGAATCTATGATTCTATGAAATGGAGATAGAATCCACTTTAAAATGAATATATAAGGATTGTTGTGGGTAGTTGAATGAACTAGCAACCTGTTTATGGCATTGTAAAAGAATGTAAGAGAAGACTGACTTTCTGAAGTATGTCAGTAGAAACTGTGTCTCAGAAAAAGAAGTTGTTTTATTAAAGGAGGAGCTGGGGGCTGTGTGAAATTGGACATGCTATCACACTGAAGCTGCTGCAGTGTTTCCTGTTGCAGAAGTAAGGTAAGTGTTGCTGGCAGCCGTACCAAGCTCCACTGCAGGGATTGCATGTGCATCATTTATCTCAGTGTCCTGGCACAGCCAGAAGGTAGTTCTCACTTCATGGGAAGTCCAAGTTATGTCTAGAATTAATACACAAACCTGATAGAATATGAACACATTTGTCACTTGTACTTTGAATTCATAATCAACCATTTAGGCGGTGAACAGAATATTATGCAAAACTTTTAAAAGAGCAACGCAAATGGAGGAAATACATCAGCTTTTGCTGCTTTTGGACAGAGGTACAGCAATTGACTTTGAAGAAAGGTCAAAACTGACACAAATAAGGGCAACGTAAATGGTGCCTGGTTTGCTCAGGGGGAGTATGAGTAAGTGAAATACAGAGATTAAATGGTGCCCGAGCAAACAAGAGGACAATAGGTCACGCTTTAATTATGGGTAACAGTGAAGGGAAAATGAGAGATCATTATATTTTTAGCATCTGGTACTTTTGTCTTTTAATTTAATTTTCTAATATAACTTTCCAAGCATCATTTGAAAACACAGTGTATCTGCCTCTTTGCTGCTTTGAATCTCTTGGCCATGCTATTTAAAAAGGTACATGACTTTCCTTTGTCACTGTGGTTTATTGTGACACAACCAGTCCATGATAAATCCTCTTGCATTGCTGCAGTATCTGCAGCCAAATACTCTGTTGTCTATGTTCCACTGAATGAAGAGGTAAAAAAAAATGTTAGGCCTGTCTCTTCCACCACCAATTATCTCAATATCGTTTTAAAGCAGATTTCTTTGTCTCCATTATAATACATTATTCTAGAGAAGAACATTGGTATCGCACTGAAAGCTTAAAGGTTTAAGCTTTTTCTAAGTGGTGGAATGGAATGGAATGGAGGAATGATCTTTACCCCTGAGATGGAGATTAGGGACTTAATAGTTCTATTTAGATAAACAATGGTCCTACATGTGATAGGCATTAATGGACATACCCCTTCAAATTTGTCGTGAGAGGGTAACAGATCCACACCAAAACTGGTTTCCGTGTGCCTTTTTTCTCATTACAGTATTACTGATGGAAGTATAACCTTGTTAGTCTGTAATTAAAACACATTTCCTATATGCAAGTTTCAAAAACTCTTTTCCATACCAGCAGTGAACACTCTTTAGAAGTCATATGAAAGGACAGTTTTAGACTGATTCCAAGTTAACATGCAAAAAATTTTGTGATGTGAAGAAGCTGAATAATTTAAAAAAAACCCCAAACCCACCACAACTCTCTTCAACACCCGCAATAACAGAAAAGCAGAAACAAGTTTGCAAACTTCATCAAGTATTTTGTATTTATATTTGTCTTTTCAAAACTGATCCAGCCATGCTTTTGCAGACATACCAACAAACAGGTAAATACATCTGAAGAGATTTTCTTCCTAAAGGGTGAACAGTTCATGCTGTGTAAAACCTTTGACAAACTTTTGCTCATTATTTTTTATTGCACGTCCTTTTTGTGTTAGAATTTTAGTTGAAATTGCCTGGTTTATCAGCAGGGTATAGTGTATGAAACTGAAGAAGAAAGGATTTCCTTTCTTGTAGAAAGGGAAACAATGTAGAATATACACTGTATTATGCATTTGTTTTGATTAGACACCAGAGATGTTCACGTACATTTTCAAAGCTAGAAAAATGAATTTTCAAAGTAAATGTATCCTAAATGGCATTAAAAAGAGTGATGGTACCAGTGGTCAGTGAAGATACAGAAGAAATGGATGGAAAGGTTTTCAATGAGAAGGAGAGAAAAGGGTTGTTTGGTGGGTGTTTTTTGTCGTTTTTTTTTTTTTTTTAATGAATCTAAGTGAGAGAAATTCTGTTCTCATAAGAAGAGGGAAAACTAAAGCAGAGATTTTTTTCTGGCAAATCTCTTTTTAAATTTGTGGTCTGGATAAAGAAATATGCCTTATAAGAAGTAATTAATATCTTTTATTAACATCATGTCTCAGAACAAGACAGTAATTTTGTTTGAAATTCTCTGCCAGTAGCTAAATTATCATGATTGAATTGAGAAAGGTGAAAGCCATAATTTGCATGCTTTATTCAGGTAGTCATTTAAATTATAGAAAAGTGATAGAGGGACTTACATTTTCCTCTGTCACGGAATAATTATGTGTCAGAAAAGTATGAAAAACTTGAAAAGAAATGCCTGTGAATTAACAATCTGGAGTTCTTTCCCTGAAGATAAAAAGTACTAGATATAATCTGTAGGCTATTACTGGCACAGACTAAGAAATACTGGGAAAAGGTGGTAAAAATTCCAACCCTTCATATCTTTTTTATTTTCCGTGATGAAGTTGTCTTTAAAAGTTAAAGTGCAAAGAGGAACTTTCTAAGTATCTAAAAAAGGGGAAATCTACAACCCCCACAATTCTTTAAAAATTATGAACTTCTATTTCAATAAATTGGAAATTAAATTGAATGTGGAATTCCAAAGTTATAGGGTTTACTATATCCCATTGGACTGATTTATTTATTTATTTACTTTTGGTTTACAGAAATGCTCCCTTAATATCTTTTTGAAATGCTTAGAAAAAGAAAATTCAAATGAAAACTAAAATGGCAATTAAAACCAGGAATAGAAAAGGATGAAAAACTCAGAAAACGTTATTGTTGGGGTTTTACAGAGTTGAGTCTTGTTTAGACATAGAATTTTTCTGTACAACTTTGTATCATACATAAAATAAGTGAGAGTTTACCTAAAGCTTTAAAACCCTGAAGAATTTCATGAAACTGTTATGTCTTGTTGATTTTTTTAAAGCATTAGTTTTCTTGTCTCTTGTAAGAAATAAATAATTATTAAAAAAACCCAAAAAGCACCTTCAAGAATCAATGCAGGTGAATTTCCCTGTGATTAAGTTGCTTGTTTGTGGTTATGTCAAAAATTCATGTTTACAGTAGATGGAACAATATGGTGAAATTGTCCTAGTTTTACTCTCTCCACATGGGCAGTGTTATAATTCTATCCCTGCCACTGTACACAAGAAATCAATTTTGATACGGAGTAAGAGAGAGACAGGACTGTTAAAGAAATCTTTCCTAAACCCTGCAAGTGTATGGCATGACATGGGATTATCATTATCCTCGATTTGTTTTACATGGGTAATAATTTCACAGTTGTCAGAGCAGTATTCAGGTGATTTAAAAATCCATTTTAAATGAACAATAATAATAGCAATTTTATACAATAATAGCAATCTCTGTTAAGGTTTGGCTGATATGATATGAATATGAATTTAGTGTTATCAGATGTACACTGAGTTTGAAAATATTGTATGGAGTTCAGACTTTGTCTCTAGTTAAGGATTCCGGACGCAAGACAGGAACAAAGAGAGTGAGGTTGAGAAACAATTTCTGTTTATTCCTTCTGAAGGGGGATTATAGTCAAAAAGAGGTCTGTAAAAGCTGAGCCTCAGGCAGCTCTTGGTGCCTTATCCAGACCGCAAGGCCAGGCCTTCCTAAGCAGTGGCACTAGCGATAATGAAGCATTTCTGTTCAAAGATGGCTTGAAATCTACAGTAAAGCAAACTTGCAGCACAATGTTAAAGAATATAAAAACTTTCACTTTCTCAGTAATGTCTGGAATATGTTTGCTACTTTGCCAGCTAAAGGGAAAACTATCAAACAATGATTATAACAGTAAAACTGAAGAAACTTGGGTTCCATGTCAGTGTATCTTTATCTACATATGATTTTGCATTGATATTATTGTTGTTGTAATTATTATTGTTACCACCATCAGGCTTTTTTTTCTTTCATGTGTAATGTTGATTCTGAATAGTAAAACATTTCTCTTGGATAAAGGTACAAATTGAATGCTGTAGGTGATCAGTAAGAAGCAAATGTCATCTCCTTACTGATACAGTGAGAGAGAGAGAAAGGACCATGAGAATAAGATATTGGGGGGGGGGGGTGCGAATCACGCTTTACATTTGGAGAAGATGATCCTCTTTCTTTGTAGAAAGAATAGACCGTCAAACTTCAATTAAGAATGAGTCTTTTACAAAGAAAGTAGGAGGAAGAAGATATAGCCACAATAAAAACTGTATGATTTTGAGGATACCTAAGAGCAGTCTGTTTTTTTCATGGCACTTCCTCAGAAGGGAGGACAATTCTGTGCACCAGGAGTCTGGTAAGCATCCAGAAAATGATATTGTTAGCAGGAAATAGATCAGGGATGATGAACGATTTTAATGTCATATGCCATTACGCAGGAAAGGATAATATTATGTAATCAAAGCAATGACAGAAAGAGAGAGAGAAAATGTCTTATATTTCTGATTCTGGGATTCATTAATGCTGAAATAAGGAAAATATACTGGATGTCACAGGTAGAATTTTTTGATAATATGCTCTTTTTACTTCAAGTTGTGAATTTTTCTAAACCAGTTTTTTTTTCCCACTGAAACCATACAGACTGATTTTCTACTCACAATAATAACTAATCGCATCACTAGGGAATTCCATAATCTACTGTCACCCTTTCAACCATCTCTGAATAGAGCTCCTAACATGGCCAGCAGCCCCATCAGTGAGCTCAGTGTTTCTCATTCTGCTGCTGCAGGCTCTGCTGTAATTAACTGGATGGGCCACAGTACACAGATTTACCTGGATTGAGACAGCTGTAATTCAGCTACCAGTGCTGGGAACAGAGCAAGTGTGGGGTTTGAAGGGAGCCCACCAGACACCCTGTGGACCTCTCCATCTAACTAAAACCAGGTTACGTGGGCTATGCGTGTGCTAGTAACTAGAACGAGCCGTGCCTGTGTGCTGGCCCCAGGGCCAAGTGTCACAACATAGCTCACGTCTGCACAGCCACATTCTCTTCATTTCCTGAAATAGAGAGGCCTGGACTTCAGTGCCAACTGGGAGCCATTGCAGACCTTTGCTGTCCCCAGCCCATGCCCTGGGAGAGCACTAGTTGGCATTGGCTGCAATTGGGCTCAGGGGCATGAGCACAGCTGGAGCACATCGGGCAATCAATTGCCAGCACTGGGGTCCGTGGACTCATCGTCACTACGCAGTGTTTGTACTCATGGCCACGCACGATAGTAACCAAACGAGCTGGACTAAAGCTGTCCTAGATCTGCTTCACCCAAGCTTTCCTCAGAGACTGGATTTGGGTACAGCCTAGAGCATGAGCAAGAAGCTAGCTGAGGTGAAAATAGTATTCATATTGGATCTTGGCTGTAAACAATATAAAACCAGTTTTTGCACTTCTCTGTCCTGCTGTGTTTGCAATACAGGAAGGGAAAGTCTAAATCATTTCTCTGTGTTTATGAATTCCCAATGTGCATTAACATTCAGTGCAATAAACTGGAAAATGCCAAGTACTGTTTTAAAGCTTCTTTTTCCAGAAACACAGTGCCTCATATTCTTTTCCTTGCAGGCTCTACAGCCACAGAAGGAATAATGAAGACTACAGGATTCATAATGTACTTAATTTAGAATGATTTTGCAAGCTTTTGCAAGTAGATGTCTAAAATCTTATTATTTTAAAGAGAGTTATTTCAGTTTTTTACTTTAGGGTAAAAGAAAGTGTCTTCTTATTAAGAGAATATTTTCTCTAGGTTTTTTTTTTCTTACAAGTTAATGGTAATATGCAATGTTTTTAGTTTCTTGGGACTGTAGAAAAATGACCCTTTTTGTTTCTAGAGGTTTATAAAAGGATCTGATTCATTCTAGAGAAATCCATGATTTGATACAAATAATAGCATGTTCTTTACCTGCGTCACTGAGAATCATTACACTGCTTACATGGGAACAGACTAGAGTTTATTCTAAAAATCCCCCAGAACCCATAGATAAACAGAAATTTGGATGTGGTGACCAATATCTTGACAACAGTGAGTGGACATTGGGTAGAAGAACATAGAAGGAGGGAAGTTGAATGCCACCAATTCTTTGAAGCTGAGAAGCTGATAAGAAAAAACCCCTGGCATTTATCCTTAGGATCTCTTTGGATGCAGGCAATCACCCTTCCCAGAGGAGTGGAACAAATTCACACACTACAGTGTTTGCTATGATTAGGGCTGGAAATATCATGTTCAGAACTATTACGATTTGAGGAGATAGTGGTTACTAATACTGCAGCTTCCCAGGTAGGGGTAGGAACAGTGCTCCAGCTGAACCAAAATTATATTGTATCGTGGCATCAAGGAGCCAGTGGGCTTTGATTTTCTAGATATAGTATTAAAACTCCAGTTGGAGGGAGCGAACTAGTGGTCAAAGCATCAGGCACATCCTCCCTTATTCCCTTTTACCCAAGTTATATGTTGTCCTGTTTGTTAGTTCCTTTTTACATCCATGCTGCCAAATTCTCCTGCTAAGGTTACGCCCACCCGAGCACATTTAGTGCAGTCGGTGCAGTTTCTCAGGCTTGACAGCAGGGTAACTGAGTCAGTCTGAATTATCTCAAAAATAACATGACAGAGTCAGGGAAAAGCAAAAGCTCAGAAATGCTGCTGTTGTTTTCTAGAAGAGGCAGAAATAATTTGCTGTTCTTCTAATAACATAGGACAACTTCCTTCGCCAGTCCTCTGCTGTCTTTATTTCTCCTGTGTTATTCAAATAGCTAAGATTTAGGAGAGAGACAGATAGTGAATTTGGATACTCTCACCCAATGTGGGTTTTGTCCACCGGTATGACTTAAAAAAACATTGTCAAGTTTTAATTTCTGTATACTACTTAGTGCTTTGCAGAATCTGAAGCCTCACACACTGAGGCATCCATAGATATGAACTGCCACTCTATACTTTCATGAACTGGCAGGCTTTTCTCTTTTGAGTTATCGTGAAAGAATACATCCCAATTTCTCAACCAATTGTTGAGAACTGCAAAGTGTTTCTGAAGCATCAGAGCAATTTTGCATTGTTTCTGTTAATGGCACAACCCAGTGTCCGCTGAAGTGGGAGAGAGAGGCATGTGAAGCCGAGATACTCAGGGCCAAGCCGCAGATATGAAACATGTCATAGTCTGATTTACCATGTTTAGCAAAAACATTCATTTTCCACATTAGCAGCACTGACTAACCAGTATGCAGGGCCCAGAGAACTATTTACATTACATCAACCACAACTGCTAAAAACCTTTGGAAATGTACTGCAGTGCTTTTTCCTAATGTCAGTAAATCCTTGAGAATAGGTGACCCAGATATCAAAGATAATTTCAGCGCGTCACTCACATACTCGTCTACACAGGTATGCCAGAAGCCAAACACCTTTGAAGGTTTTCAGTTTAGAGCAATGTAAATACACCCAGTGCCTGGGTTTATTTATATAACACTGCCTAAACTACACTGAAATTCAAAAAACAACAGAAGCGCCTGGGAAAAAATGAGCTTCCCATGAATAAAGGATAGAATTATCTAAAGGGCCCAGGTCAATCTAAACTTTTAAGTTATAGTTAAAATGCTGCTTGCTTGCCATAATAGGGCAGCTGTGTCAAGAAAACAGGAACAAATCTGATATGTGTGATAGCCGCTTATAAGTGTATTAAGAGTGTATGTGCAATATGAAGTAATGAGAATTTATGTTTAAAAACAAAATTATCCTTGCGAAATTATGTTTTAAAAAAAAAATCCTTGTGAAATTTGCAGGCTCTCCAAACACACTGTGCTCCAAAACCATACGAATGGGAATAATTTAAAGGACAAAACCCCATACATTATCAATAGTCTAAGGCAAAAAAAAATATATTAAAAAATAAATTTAAAAAGAGGTAAAATAGCTGAGATATCTAAAATGCATCTTTTTTATATTTGTCAAGCCTATCAACAGAACTGCCTGTAGATACCATCACTGACAACTGAGGCACAAATCCTTACTGCAGGAAATTTCTGTAAAAGATTATTATGAGGGTATTAAGCATGTATAGGTTATATATAGCTGTTCAAACACTTTAGCTACTAACTTCACTATAAATCGTGCTTCAGGCACTTCCACACTGCATAAATATTACAATACAATCTTGGAAACTTCTTTTTAATGAACCAGCTAGCTTTCTTGAAACAAACAAACAAAAAAAATCCTTACAGGCTTATGTGTCTTCTTAACATATAACTTCCCAGTTTCATGGTAGAAAAATATCACTGTGATGGTTTACTGCTGAGTGGTCACATTATTACAGACACTGAACTGAAGAAAGTAACCCTGTAAAATACAATAATTATGCCTGAGAACACCAGTAACACCACATGGAGGGTCAGGGGACCCAGGGCTTAGTGGTGTGAGACTGGGACATGACAAAGCCATGAGACAGGCTCTATATGCTCCCATTTTCGAGATTCTTGCCTTCTCACAAATAGTGTTATAGCTACTGAGTCTTGACATTATAATTTGAAATAAGTTTATTTCCACTTTCACTGATGACCCAGTAAGAACGACTTGAAAAGTGATGTACTTGGACCAAATAATTTCCTGGATAGCCAGTGGGAATGATTTATATTAAAAAAAATCTTAGTGCAAGCCCTAACTAGTTCAGCAATCCTTTCTGAACTCTGGGAGGCTTTTGAAGTTTATCCTCTGAATTGGGTGCCTGTTATGAAGTTGTATCTTCCTGCTCAAGGAAATTTTGTTTATTTCACATTGTAACGTTCAGCAAACCCACTAAGTATGGTTTGCACATTTTCAAAGAAGGCCACAGATTTTTTACTATCATTAATTGAAATACAACAGAATATTGGTGACAAGGGGAGACCAGAGATAACCTCTGTAATTCAGACTGTACCTCGTCCTCTCTGCAAGGGTGCCAACAGTGGAATTTAAAATGCACTCAAAGGACTTGGAAGCATGAGTCTCATTAATATTTTTTATTTTGTTGTGGTGAAAATGTCAACCCACACTTAGAAGCCTAATCCTTAATCCTTCAGTTTGAGCACTTTTACAGGGCAGGCATTATCCAGGCCTGTGAGGAACCTGAGGCAAGAGTCATTGTCCATGTATTGGTGCCTTGTGGTAGACCTTAGAAGCCATTTCACAGCATATTGCAACACTATACAGTAGTACAGGACCAGAATAAGTGCAGGACACCTCATCCATCACTCATCAAATGACTACATCCATTGTTGAAAATGCCAACAAACCAATGAAAACAGTATGATTTATAGATTGCACCAAAGCAGCCTCTAATTCTGTACTCTGGATTGTAATAGGCAGAATTCAGTAAGTCTCTATTTCAAGAATATGTTTGAATCCTAAATTAATTGTCAACGTACTTTTCTTATTCATAATAAAGTAAATAGGAAGCTTTAACAAGTATTGAAAACCAAAAATGTTCCTAGGAAATCAACAGAAACTGAGAGAATTTTTTACTGATGGAGTTTAAATAATTATTAGTGAACAGAACATGGAGCTGTTCTCTAAAACACTTAATAAGATAAACCACTGTCAAACAATTACACAGTACTCTCAGCACAGAGAAACATATATGGTATTTTCAGGTAGGTAGTTAATGTAGGAGAGCAAATGAGCAATAAACTACAGAAGACAACCAGTTCATCTGCAAGAATACAGAAAGATAAATAGCCTTTACAGAAGATTGTTTGTGAGTCTTTAAAGCCTAGCATGTTAAGCATCATTTGCTGTCATCAGTATAAAACTCCTTTCCAAAGCAATAATAACTATTGTAAGCTGTTCTCATTTGCACTTGAAACAAAGAATTCACAATTGCATTTCAGGCTCTTTTCCCTCATCCTACTCTTTCTATAGTCAGTTTATTTCACCGTTTTCCACAAGACATCTCATATACTATTTGATTTGGTGTGTTTGTGTTTTTTTTGGGGGTGGGTTTTTTTTTTATTATTATTATTTTTTTATTTATTTTTTTTTAATTAGCTGTAGGTGGTTTAAGTTGTGGAAATGCTGAAGGCCACCAGGAGAAAGTTAAAAAAAATTACTACAGTTTTCAGGTTATGAAATACTTCAAAACCTTTGGCATTTTCACTCTGACTTTTGAAGCTTTTCTGTAGTTTCCACTACAGAGAAACTGTGTTTCTGAAACCCAACTCAAGACCCAGAGTCAGTGTGCATTAAAAGGTCTCTATGACAGTGGTGGGCTGGCCCACCTAGCAGCTGAGCACCCACTCAGCTGTTTATTCACTCTATCCCGCCCAGCAGGATGAGAGAGAAACTAGAGAGAACACGGGTTAGAAAACTTATGGGTCAGAACAAAGACAGACAACTCACCAAGTACTGTTGTGTGGAAACAAGACTGGATTTGAAGAATTTAATATTTAGTTATTGTTTTGGTAATGGAAGACAAACAAACAAAAGACAAACATCTAAAACACCTATCCTTTCTCTCTCCCAAGCTTAATTTCAGACTCATTATTTCTTGTCATCGCTGCAGGTTACACTCAGCCCCTTCGGGGAGGCAGTGAGCAGCACAGAGGACTGTGGTTACAGGTGTAGCTGTTTCTCTCTGAAGCTCCTTCCTTTTCCTGTGCTCTGGTGTGAATCCTCAGCAGACTGCAGATGCGCAGCAAGTGGTGTGCCTTCCCTGCCATGGAGTGCCTGCTCTTCTAGCTGTGGTATCCTCTCAGTTGTTTCTCATTATTTTTGTTAGTTCCTCTTTTCACTGCTCCCTCATTCCCTCCTCTGATCCCTCCCACATCAGTATTTTCTGCTCTTAAGTGTGTTTTTACGGAAGTGCCACTGATTTGCTTAATGGGCTCTGCTATGTCCTGTTGTGGGTCTGTTGCAGAGCCATCAGGAGCTGTCTGTGTCCAGCCTTGACCTCCTTCCACAGAAGGAAGCTCCCCTTCTGGAAAAACCTTGCCACCTATGCCCAACACAGCCAGGGGAGTTTAAATTCAATGCCAATGTGGAGGAAATAATGTAATTCTCTTTTTCTTAGTGGTATATTCCCCAATCAACATTTATGTAGGTGCCACCTCAGCTCAAAACTGTAAAACTTTTGACACGAAGATTTGATAATTGTACCAATGAGGGCTACCAGGCACTTTTGGCCTCCAAACTCCAAACGCAAAACATGCAATTTTGGATGCAGGTACTCCCAGGTCCAGACAGGTAGCTTTCACACCAGCAAGGCTCCAGGAGGTGAAATAGTTCACAGATAAAAAGTGCTAAATGCTGTGCTCAAGAACAAATACATTTTCCTCTTATCTAAAAGCAAATAGCTTATCCAAGCTCTAACAGGGAGTCTAAATATTATACTGTCTGTGATTTGATGAGAAATTACAAGCTCACTCTTGCTGTGTGGCATTAATCAGGTCAGCTAACTTTGAACCAAAGGATTGTAAGCCTGTTTTCTGGGCAGAAGCCCAGGAAGCTCTGTAGCACACAAGGAATACTAGACAAATTTGGAGAAAAAAAAAATGGAGAATTGGGGAACCAGGGTATTACTCCCTCACACTACTTAATTCATCACTGAATGATTTGATTGTCTTCCCTTCTGTTTTAGGTAAGCACAACATTGATTTATGAGAATGGAGTAGGCTTCTACAAATATTTTTCAAATTATCTATATTCTTGAAAAAAAAGTTGACTTCAGAGGATTAAAATAGCAACAGAAAAAGCAACAGCCTTGATATGTTCAAGCACTGCTGAAAGTTATGTATCCACTGTGTTACAAGATCCTACAGCTGCCCTTTTACATGTAAACCATTTGCAGTGCTGAAATAAAGGAATGGAAATTTTAATAATAATAATGTAATTGCCCTTTGAGTAATTGTGCATATTATATTGAATTCAAAAGCTTTGACTTTGACTTACAGCAGCATCAGAAAATGTTTTGATTCTACAAAAGCACAGTTGAAGACTTTCATCAGCCTACAGCCTTCAGACACATAGGTCTCTTTCCAAAAATAGGTTAACTCCTTCTACCAAATGGAGAACACCTAAATCAAAACTCTTCAGTGTATATGTCTGCTATGTATATCGTGTAGCACAGAGAGTACTGCAATTAGTCATCCCTTCCCAGTGGTAATTACTAGAAAAAGTTTAGACTTAAGGAACACTGTGTCTCTTTTCAAAACCTATCAATCATTTTTAAAATTTGCAGATTATATAAAACATTCTGCATGCTCACAGTCTGTTCAATTTTATTGTTACATCTAGCCTGAGGACCGGAGTTCACTGGCATTTTAGCAATCCAGGGGGATTTAAAATTTATATGTGAAGTTGCTAACTTTATTAACAGCTATATTATTCTTACCATGTTTTTGCTGTTTCCTTTATTTAAGGAGCTGAACATCAGAGTTAAGTGAGTCATTAGCATCCCTGTTAAGTAATATTTGATAAGGCAGACTTCCCCAGGCAAACATTTTGATTTTAAGCTCATTTTATACAGTTCTAAATCTTTATACAAGTAACCTTTACGAAAGAGACACTTTATACTGAGCTAAACCAATCAACAAGCTTGCAAAGTTTTATTTGTGAAGATATAAACACTTTTGCTGCTGTTCTGCAATTGTTGGCTATTAATGTATTTGTGTTTGCTTTTGAACACAACAAAATACTCCTCACTCTATAAAGCATAGAGATCATAAATAGCAGTGTGGGACAGCCATGATAGTAAAGGCAGCACTAGC
>JAWWLV010000144.1:30612344-30622684 GCA_035041135.1 Platyrinchus mystaceus
GCCTCTATCAATCAACTCATTTATCGTAAGAATACAAGAAAAAGGTGCCTGGAATGAAACGTCCTGAAAATCTCTTTGTTTCTCTTTATCTGGGAACTTGAAAGGGCTGGTTAATGAACAATGAGCAGCTTTGTTACTTATTGATCACAATAGCAGCGATGTGTGTGCATGATGGTAAAAACAATATGCACCATAGTGCAAGATGAAAAAGGGATTTTTTAAAGCAAGTAATATTTGCAGAGAAGTCACTGTTGACAATTTTTTTGGTTTTGGAATAAGCCCCAATGCATAATGAGCAAGGATTAAACATAACATAATATCAGTACACTAAAACTGTGTGCCGCGTGAATCATCCATACAGAACGATGAGATTAGCTAGCAGAAGTAACAACACACCTTGCAAGTGTTCTCAGTCATGGAAGCCTCAGTCTAGAAAGCACTAGTCTCATGATATTCCAATATCAGGACATCGCCCCAATACTCTTCCATTTTCACAATCATATCCATTATTCTACAGCTGTATTATACGAACATTATGGGACCTTTGTGGATGTGTGCAAGGTAGGAAAGGGGAGGTCTGTGCTGCACAGGACAGGAAATCTGCCCTGACAACCTAAACTAACCATACTTTGTGACACTGTGCAACAGGTATATAAAAGAAAATACAATAGGTTGTGTAGTTTTTATGTGATCTCACTGAGTGAGTCATAGGTGCCATGATCTCAGAAAGCAGTGGAGCTGCTGTAGCATTCTATGCTTTCTGGGTTAGCAGAACTTGCTACTCGTCTTTGTTCTATCCTTTACAGGCATCTTTCTGAACACTAAATTATTGTAATTAAGATCTGCACAGATCTAGCCCTAGCAAGGAGAAATCCTCAATAGTCACATACTCAGGTCTTTCCAGTGAAGTCTTTCTCATTGCATTCATAATAAAATCCAATAATATGCCTGTACAGAGGCAGCCATACAAGATATATGCACCCTTCTATCAGGAGGCAGATTTTAAATATGGCAATGACATTTCCAGCACTTTGCTATAAAAAGCAATAAGCCAGAGCGGAAGTGTCTCAAACATGGCATTCAGCAACTTGCAATAGACTCAGAACATTGTTATTTCATATCTTGTATTAGTGAATTATTTCCAGTCTTACTACAGCTATTGTTGCTATGGTTCCCTGTGTTGGAATACATGTTTTTCTGCACATTCCTGTTTGCTGAAGTTACCTCATATGATAGTGAAATGGAAAGCGATGCACATTTGGAATCTTCATTCTCCAGAATCAGAGTCTAGGGTCGGCTGATAATGGCCTCAAATACACTACCAGGTAGTATGAGAGAGTGATTTGGGACATATCTTGGTTGTAAATGTTGTAAGTGCATGAGCTCAGCTCCGAACAAGCTGGTTCATTTTTAAGCACGTAAAGTGCATCTCTGTAATAAAATGTGGTACCACACAGGGACTTTTCAGCTAGGTCCATGCCAATTAGCACAGATTCCAGAAACAGTCTGCTGTTCTGCTTGGGAAGTCTCTTTGTCCTGAGTCAAAGGAGCTTTCAGTGCATTTCGAGATACTGGCTTTCATCCTGAAACTAGACGAATTGTGTCAGTATGACTCTGCTCCACCACTTGTAAACTTAGCACCATGCTACTCTTGCTTTACTGCTTTGAGTAGACAAACCAGATGATATGGAGTCCCTTGGGTAGGCTCACAGTAATCCTAGGAACAGTACTACATATGTTCACTGACCATGAGCATGCTCACTGACAAAAGCAAAACAGAACCTGCATTGGGATAGTCCTTTAATTAAAAAGAGAGCTATAAAGAACAAAGCATCAGTTAGGGTTCAGTATTGACTCTTCAGTGTCTTTCCCAACCAAGCAGAAGGCTGCTTCTATTCTCTGTTTTAGACTCCTACATGCTGTAAGAAGAGGGGTACTTTATAGAGAGATACAAAAGCTCTTGGGTCCCATGGATGTTATCCCCAGACAAGCAGCTATCCTGAAAGAGGCTAGAATGGCCGTGAATATGCTTCAGCTGAACCAAATTCACTTGCAAAGTTCAAGTGAAAAAAAAAGGGGAAATGGAAAAAACCCAAACTGTTCCCAGTGTTTCTCCTACTCAGTGGCTCAGTTGTACTACTCACTGCTGAGAACAGCTCTGGAGGCTGTTCTTTCACAGAGAGAGCTCTCTGTGGAGATCTCTCACAGAGCTCCACAAGGACTGACCTGAAAGTTTACTCTGCTATGCTTGTGGTGAATACTGCATAAAAATCCAGCATAGCACAAAGAGTGCAAAAAACCCAACTCAGGGTTGGGTAATTTTGTATGCTTCCTGCCCCCTATAGTCAAGTAAAAGCCAGTAAAAAACTCTCCCCCCTGGCTTTTGTAATATGGGAGAGTTTTCAATCCAATCCCTTCCTCTTTCTTTTCCGTGCAGCACTGATCTAAGCATGCTCAGTGCAGCAGAGTCACACAGAGCAAACAACTTTTTGTTGGGGCATAATTCAGCCATGTTTATTTATATAGCTAGACTAATCACTGCAACCTTCTGATGGTCACCATGTGTCTGGCAAGCTTCAGCTGCGGTGTTCTGGGAAGCTACAGCCTTGCTTTCTCCCATGCATTCCCCTCTGCAGCCCCGAATTAGAGGGGGAGCACTGGGAGACAATGAAAATCCAGCTTCTGTATCTACATATTAGAACAGCTGAACTTTTGCTCCCTCCTTATTCTTCCTGTCCACATCCTGCAAATCCAGCAGCTGCTTGAGAGTGTTCTTTACACAGAATACAATCTGAGGTGAAACATTTGTAAGAACTAGTGCTGCATGCATTTTCACATGAACTATCGCACTTAGAAACAAATGCTATTTAAAGTGGTTTGTCCCAGGAGTCTCTCTCAGTTAGCACAATGCACTTTCCCAGAAGGGGTTCAATTTCAGGTCTTGAACTTGTCCCACGCTCCCAGACCTCATGGGCCAAAGAGTGTGGCAGAGTCATTAAACCCAAACCTTAGATGAGAGCTGGTACTCTGATAGCTCAGTTCTGAGCCATTCAGAAATAAAGTCTGTATATCCAAAGGGAGGTGCAAACTTGTGTTTTCTCAGTCAGAAGCCCTGCCACCCCAAGGAAGGCAAGTGGTGCTCTAACACTCCTGGGAAAGAAAACAGCTGTCCTTTGCTCTTTTTTTCTTACCAAAGAAAACACTCAAGGAGAACCATAATTACAAAAAGGGGGAAATTCGAAAGAGAAAATTGGAAACTACAAAGATTTTTGCTAACCTTATTAATTTATGCTATAAATCTATCTAGAAACTTGAAGGACTTCAACAGTGACCTGATTTATATTTTGTGGTGCTAAAAATCTGACATTTGTGAAGAGTGTCCCATTTGGAAAGATATAAGTGATGAAGTTGGTAGGGAATGTAAGGGACATATAGGAAGGGTTAATCAATGCCTTACAAGAGAAAACCCTTTGTTTTGAATATTCTCTTCTGGTTTTTAAATTTATCTGGCAAGCAATGCAGATGATTTACTGTCTTTTCCATTTCAAATTGGTGATGCTGCACTGATTGGCACCTCTGGGGAAGCCCATGAAGGTAATGACAATCTCATACTTCTAATCATCTGCTGCAGGCTCAAGGAAATTTCTTATCAAACATTTTCAGCCTGCTTTACAAAGTATTGTTATGACTTTTGTATGTTTAGGAATAGGTTTGAGAAACAAGAGCTCAATTTTGGTATTATTATTTGTATTTAACATGTAAGATAGAAGTCATGGGTTCTCAGGAAACACATCTCTTAATGTTCTGAGGGAAAAGGACAGAATCACCCTCAACATCAGCTTTCCCTGTTTATGCGCATGATACATGTTGCTGAGTTTTCTAAACATCCATTAAAAAGAACAGAAGCTGGAGTTTTAACTGCTGTCTGGGAATTTCAGACCATGGACCAGGATAAAACTTGATATAATGGCGCTTCCATGCACTCAAAGATAAGATAATTGATACAGAAAGGAGCTATTACCATGCACACCTGGCAGAATTTCCATTTCCTTTCTTCCCTTTTTCATATATGGTACAGGCACCTGTCTGCAGAAAGAAAAGATTTAATTTTGAGATCAGACACAGACAGGTTCTTGCAAAATCAATTTTAAAACTAGAAGGAACCTTAGTAATCTCAGGCTTAATCTTCTCCATGCAAGTGGTAATGTTGGCAGACTGCAGATTCAGTTCTAGAAGGTATTCTAAGTTAATACAAGGAGTACTTCTAGAAAATGAGAATCATTAACAGAGATCTTTTGTCAGGTAAATTGAATGGCCACATTGCCATCTGTTTAACAGCTTCCCGATGTTTTTGGCTCTCTGTTGCAGCAGACAATGACTAACTGCAATCAGTTCATGTATTTTTTAGCAATTTTGGAGCTAAAGTGAAGGATCTGTTCTCAGATGGAAGGCCTCTGGTAATGGAGAATGGTCAAGAGACGCTGGGTAATAGCCCTGATACTGAGGGCAGCAGAATTGCCCGAGTGTGATGACCCAGCTGGGCTGCTTAGCTTTAGTGATACAGAGAGTAAAACTAATGTGCTTCAAACTGAGGATTATATTGCTTCAGGGCATTTCTTTGTGGGGGAACAGTCAAGAGCAAGCACATTTGTTGCTTAATAAATGGTCTTTTCATCTTGACACCTCCCCATCTCGTAAGGGAGAGAGCCCTCAGGGCATAGGCAATGAAATGGGGTGAAAGAACTGGTTTAAAATACTTCAGTAGATTGAAAATAGTTTTCCAATACTGTTTTTAATCATTAATTTCATCTCTGCTTACAGAGGCTTTCTGGGCTAGTACTCAGACAAAACCTCTATTGGTATGAGAAGATAAGAGAATGTATGAGAAAGATTGTGCCTGTTAAGACTTTTGAAAGATTAGCAGTATCAACAGTGATTTATGCTGCTTGCAATTTCCTTTTGCAGCTTTTAGTTTAATCTCTTCAAATCTCTGATGTCTTATAGCACTAAAGGTGCTTATAAACCTCATTGAGTGTAGTTTTAGAATATGGAGCTAGATAGGAGTTAAACTGGGCTCTTGGTGTAAGGAATATGTTCTTTACTATTTTTATTTCAGTGGGACTTAATTTTCAGGACATATATTTCAGGATATACATTCCAGGATTTAATTCGCCCCTTGGGTCTCAATTATGCTCTGATTTACACTCCACATAATCCTACTAAATCAGTGTTCCTACTCCACTCCCTGTCTCTAATGCTGTGCTTATTCTTATATTACATCTGTCCCACAATGCTGTGCAAACCCTCATGTTAATCAGAATAGAGGTGGTGTATGTTCCTGATGGACAAAAAAATAAAGAAATGAATACTAATCCTGACACCAAGATCTTACTTACAGTATATGGCCCCATTGTTACATATAGCTGCAGACAGCACCTATATGTGCTGAAGGGCACAACACAATTCTCACCACACAAAAGCAAGCAGGAGATCTTGGTGTGCAGTAATTATGTTTTCCACAGTCATCTCCCCTGTGTTCCTTTCCTTTTGAAAATATCCATGTAAGAGGTTCTGTTAAAGTTTTTTCACCTTCCCTCACATAAGTAAAACCACAACCACACCTTGCTGTCTGAAAGATGCCACCTGCCATTGGAATGGCAGGCAAACCCGTTCTCCTGCTGAAGTAATTTTGCTTTGCCTGTGTCGCTAAGAGACACAGCAGAGAGTGAATGGAGTTTCTTCATCTTCAGAAGAACACTGAATTTTATTCACATATTTAAGTAAAAATAAAGCTGCTTGGCATATGTGCCATCATGTGATACTATTACTTGCTGCAGAGTCATGAAAAATTCATACATTGTGTATTGGTTAAGGATGTTGTTCCTTCCTAAGACCCAAAAGGCAATACTTCACTTAAACATTGATTCAAAACAAAAATATCACAGAAACTTGTCCTCAGCATGGTGTGTTACACAACCATGTAAAATGAAGAAAGGAAGGAAGGTCACATTAAAGGGAGTGCAAGTTGTATTTAATCTGGTTAAACAGACAAACTCTCCAGGGCAGGAACTGTCTACTTACGTGTCAGTGTAGTGCCTTACACAGCAAAGCTCTTACCTACTGGAGCCTTCAGACCCTTGAACCATAACATCACTCAGGATTATGGGAGTTAAGGGAAAGGCTGAGGCCTCTATTTAATTTTCATTGGCACATATTATTTTCTCTGACTTTTTTTTACAGTCTTTGAATCTCACTGTACTTAAAATACAAGCAAACCCTACTGCAAGTCACATTACAGAGACTATGCTATTAAGAAAAACCATTTTCTAATATTTTTTAGGAGCACTGTTATAGCCTTTCAGTCGCATACATGGGGAAATGTAAGAGAGAACTAAGAAAATAGCAAAATAATTGCATATGATATTTTAATGATAAATCTTCAAAGAGGCCCACTTTTTAATATCATTTGAACTACTGAATTGTAGAATGAAAATTATCTGCCTAAGTCCTGATGTGAGTACCAACTTATTGCCCTTTATTCTGTTAACATTTACACAAAACATTGTGTATCTCTGTAGGTACAGCTAAAAAATGAATTTATTAGCTATAAATGGTCCAATAGAGACCAATGATGGTCTCTAACCACTGACAAAACAAGTCTACAAAGGATTTGTGCAGTTGTCCATGCTGCCCAGGACAGTCTGGAAGTCTTACTGTGCATACTGCCTTCCACAATGCCGTCTGGGAATGGAGTGTCTTTGATATATACAAGCAGTAAAGGGGGGAGGCACTGGCAAGATTTAGGGATAGAACTAAAATCCTTAGACCAGCTGGTAGAGTTGAAAAGGAGCAAAAATGTTTCCTGGCAGAAAAGCCTTTCTACAGATTTTATGGCTCTTCACTCTAAGAGTCCATGTATTTTTTCCCCAGTACATTAGCTGAGTCTGCTGTGTGATCCACTTGTGCGGCCACCATCTAAACCTTGCCCTCCTTCATATTCTATTTTTTTCTTACACACTTCTCTAGCCAGCAGGTCAAAACCATGCAGTAATAACCCTGCTTCCCCATTTCAACTATTGCTTCCCTGCTTTGGAACAGATGAATGTTAAAATTTATCATATCTCATAATAAATTTTCTAGAATTGCCTATTTTCCCTCTTCCAAAAGCTGAATGTATGTTTAAATATGTCCTGACTAACATCTTCTGAATGTTTTACTGTATTTTAATGAGGAACAAGCTGTGCACTAAGTAGCAGAGGGTTAATCTCAGGAACTTTTTATGGCTCAAGTGATCTCATCTTAAAAGTACATGAGTTATAAAAGACAATAATTAGACATTAAACAGTTATGAATGCAGAGGATGGTGCTCTTGTATAACAAGAGTACAGAATTAGTTTGATAGCTCTTATCTTGTGCATTTGCAATATTTTCTGTGATAATAAGATAGCCTGTCCAAGGAGACCATATTCTAGTAATCTGTTTCGCATTATCTTGAAATTTAAAGAGTCACTTGATAAATTCTAAATTGTGCACTTAACGGTAATGTTCTTATTTTATTGTTCTGCTGAATTTGCATTCCAAACAATAACTATTTTTTAGTGCTGCCTAAGTTAGCCTCAGACAAGTGATTTTTTTGTACCAGGAATGGCAGCTTTGCATTTAAAAGTTGGCATTGTCATTTATTTCATTATGGGATCAAACCTAATTTAAATCATATAGATTCCATCTGTCAGGGTTTTTTTTAGAATTGAATAGCTTACTATTTGTCACCATATATTAGCATGTTAGGGAGGCCGTGGAATTCTTTTCAATTTTAAGAGATAGTTTTACCATGCATAGCTCCCACAAACACAAGTGCCCTTCTTGTCCTTTTCTCAAGAAAACTTATTTCCATCATTTGGGAATACTATTTTTCTGCATTTGATGTATAAACGCTTGCCTGAATACTGACTTTAGTTAATCTCCAGTAAAGAAAATAGACACAAAATATTTCAAGTAGAAAGTTTGCTAAAAGCTACAAAGAAAGCTTCCTTACTGACTGTGATGTCCTGTGTGGTCAGATCAGTGATAGGTCTAAATTGACGTTATACAGCGAATTCTTTTACTTCTCTTCACAGGTAGGAGTACTTTGACTGGAATTGATTATTAAATCCATCCTACAACACACCTATTTTGAAGTTTCTCTTTTTGGGAATGAAGTATTAAGACAGATACAGATTTACACTTCCTATAATTTAAACTTGGTGATTCATGTAGCAGCCTGTCCTTCCCATTAAAACTTCTGTCCTGTACTACCCAAAAATGCAGTCCCTTTCCCCTTCTCACTTTTAAATCTCAATACTGAGACTTGGTGCTGTGAGGCTTTTTCACTAAATAAGATCAGAACTTTTCAATCCTTAGAGATATGTCCATCCTCCTTCTTTCAGACTGTATTGGACACAGTTTGGTTTACATGGATGTGCATGATCTAACATGATGTGAACATCAGGTTTCTGTTGGGTTGACTGTTATTTTGGGCAGGTAACCTATTACCAAACACAGCTTTTTCTAATTTCTAAGTTCATATCTGAAGATCTATAGGAACCCATTTATATGGGACAACAGACAAGACTCTGGGACTAAGATGACAGTTCAAAGACAGTGGTCTGAAAAGGTTTATATTGAGTGGTGTTGCAAGTATCTGTCAGGCTATATTGAACTGTTCAGGTCATAACTGTTGTCAATTCCAAGCAAGTCATTAGTGGGGTTTGTTTGACTAAACAGAGAAAGGAAAAAAACCCAATTTCTAAGGAAAATCTTAACTCAGCTTTCTTCACCTGTCTTTCACATCTCACTATTAAGTTCAAAGGCAAAAAAATCCTCAGAAAATACTGTATATTTCCTTATCCAAACTGCATATGACACAGTGGCTTAATATTTGATCCTTAAAGACAGTTTGCCTACACTTTTGTTATTCAGAATGCATGTGAAAAGAAGGAAGAAATACATAGATAACATTAGCCTGTTAATATTAACTTCTCTCACAGAGCAGTAATTCAGGAATAACTTGATTGATATAGGACTCACCAATAAAGAATTTGTGTTAGTGAGATAAGAAAATGACTGATATATCCAAATTGCCCTCTTTGCCTTTAATAGGCTGTATAAGGTATGCAATACGAAATTCCACACAAAATCTTTACGTTATTATCTGTACAGAACTAGTGATATATTAGATGTTTTATCCTAACATAGGCATGATTTCAGATGCATTTCTTTCTGACAAACTTTGAATAGATTTAATCATAACAGTGAGAAATGTGAAAGACCTGTAAGGAGAGAGTGTCACCAAATATGCTAGATATTCTTCTGTGCTTTCTGCCAGAATAGTTCAATGCTTTATAATGTAATTTAGCTTTCAGCTTAAAATCAAACACAAAGATTGCAATTCTCCTCAAACCCCGTGTAAATATTGCCTTGTCCTTCTGCTGTGCCTCCTAGATCAAAAGCATTGGCAAATATTTTAAGATATTTTTCCATCCCCCTTGGAGGCTAGCTAATTAAATTCCATGGCTTCCAAGACATATGTGGAAACTGGCTCTGAAGTTAAATAAATAATGCACCAGAGAAAAGGGCAGAAGTCTGCATCTTAGTTAAGAACAAAAGCCAAACCATGAAACTACTAGCCATCATTTGAAGTTACGTGACTGCCTCTCATCTTCTTTTGATTAGAGCTATTTCTTTGACCCTATACACATGATAGTACAGTGAAACCTGATAGTATTTATTTTCCTCAATATGCATAATTTAGAAATATGGTTCCCTTATGCTTACTTTAATGATCTTTTCTGGTATGGCCCCTTGGTGAAATGATTTTGAAACTCACTGTCTTGACTGCTCCCTGGATGCAGTCACTAATGGTGGTGGCTTTGGAGGAAAAAGCAGTTTTGTTCCTTTAGAATACATGATCTCCAAACTGAGTTCCTGTGTCTGGATTGATTTATAATTGAGACCATTCTGATTTTACACCAGCTTTGCAACTTTGCTGTCTTTCAGTAAGGTGCTTCACACTCACAGAGGAATTAATTTAGTGCAGCAAAACTCCTCTATCTGACAAGCACAAGGGATTAGCAATAGCAGTGCTGAACTAGGGGTTTTCTGCTATCAGGGAGCAGATCATGCTGCCTGGGCTGCCTTCCCTGGCACCATGCTGGGGAGCTCCAGCCATAGTCCTGCACCACTAGGGACACTAAATAGAGGACATCACTCATTATCCTGTTGCAGGGAGGCTTGGATGGCTTTTGGCTTGTGCTAGCTCACTCACAGCCCCAGGGAGAGCAACTTGCCACAGCTTTCATAGC
>JAWWLV010000144.1:30622784-30644325 GCA_035041135.1 Platyrinchus mystaceus
GGAGGCTTGGATGGCTTTTGGCTTGTGCTAGCTCACTCACAGCCCCAGGGAGAGCAACTTGCCACAGCTTTCATAGCTGGATCTGGCAGGACTTGTGCTAGCAGTGATGAACTCAGGACACTGCTAACAAAATATTCTTTGCCAGATTTGCTCCACAAGGAGGGAAGCAGATTCATTCTGCTCAGAGATAGCAACCCAGCATTTTATGTGGCAACCAGAATTATTCTAAGTACAGAGGCTGTCAGATGGCAAATATTTAGATGAGGCATCACAAGAAATATGTGAAAGAACCCTACTGCTTTATGATTAACACAGTATTGATCATCATCCAAACTCTAGCATGAGCTCAGGCACCAGTTTTTCATTGTGTTAATCATTTTTATGTCTCAGCTTCAGTCACAGAAAAAAAAGAGTTAACTCAGTTTACAGCTACTAAAAATAAACTTGCAGACTTGCTGGATTCCTCCACATTAAAATGTAAACAACTGTCAGCTCTTCTGGAAAAGCTAGTTTTGCCCTGCTAGTGACTTCCCCAGGAGAATTTCTGTGTTTTTTAAAAGTTTTATGCTGAGGATTCGTTTCCATAATTGGGACTGGCCAGTTTTCTCTCAGAAAAATGAAAACCAAACCCTTTCCAATTAAAACAACTGCTACTAGAACTTCAGCACACAGACCATGTAGAGAACGGTGTGAGCCACTTCAGTGGGGATTGCAGCCAATCATTTTCAAATTTGAGTGCCTCAAGAGAGGCAGCTAAATCCATATTTAGACACCTAGATTGGAAGTGTCTGATCTGGCTCCACTGCCAGCACCCACAGATCCTCTGGGTATCTTCCACTGTCTGTCAAATCTAGCATATTGAAAAGTGAATCTATGTCTTTTAGAGGCCTAAATTAAGAAACAGTTTTGGCATTAAAAAAAAATCTCAGGCCAAAATTCTAAATGCTTTGATCAAGATGTTCTTCTTATATTGTACCCTGCTTTTTAAAACTAGTGCATTAAAGCATGTGCTCATTGCTTTAGAGCACCACTTGTCAGTACCTGAGATGGATTGATGCAGAAATAGAAGTCTTGGGGTAAGAAAACAGATAAAATATAATTGATACACTGCAAATTGACTGATACACCGCATTTAGTTTTGGGCTGGGGATTTTTGCATGGAAATACTTGGACTATTTGATCAAAGAATGCTGAAATCATTGTGTAATAATACAATAGCCAGTCAAAACATTAATCTGACTAGCATATGCTTACCTACTATTTAAATTGGTTTGTAGAATCCCTTTTCTGCATAGTTTAGATTGCAGAAATTACATCTGTCAGTCATGGATAACTGCTGTATTAAAGAATGTTCACACCTCACACCTACTTCTTCAGGTCTGGGAAGTAATGGGTTACAATGATGGCAGTGGTAAGTTGGTAAATGGGTTACCAGCTTAAATAAACACATGAAACAATGGTCATAAAAAGCCAAAGGAGAAATAATGTTTCTTGTCTTTCTCTGAGGAGAAGAAAATAGCAACAGAACAGATGAAAGATTAGAATATCCCTCAATAAGCAAAGTAGACCATCCTCATATCAGTGTACCATCTCCCAAGATCACTGTCAGTTACGTAAAAGCCTTCCAAGAGTAGAGGCTCCACTGGGTCTCCAGGGAATATTCTCTAGTGATTCTCTACCCTTAGAAATTTATTCATACTATTAATTAGTTTGCAGCCTGAAGCCTATTCCTTTTTTTCCTTGGAGGACATACAGAACAGTTTCTTAACCCTATGCAATAGCATTTTAGGTACTTGAAAACTAATGTCTTCCTTCAGTGATCCCCTTTTTATTTAAAACAACATGATTTCAATATTTTTCTGTAAATCATCCTCTCCCAACCTCTGAGCTTTTTCTTTGTTCTCACCTGAGGTCTTTGCAGTCAGTGGACAAAAATATGCCCAACTGGACAAAAATCAAATCTGGACAAAAAAGACCCCCAACTCTTTTGCAAGGGGCTTCATAACTTAAGCAAAGATTGGGTGAAGTATTACCCTTTTTTCTCTTAAATCTGCCACTAGTTAGTTTAATTTGATGTCTGCTCATTCTAGCATTAGAAAAGATGGTGAACAACTTACAATACTTTCTGTAAAAATGCTCCCTTCTGCACAGTGGCAAGGCAGTTGCTTCTTTTCCAGGTGGGGTAGTGCTGATCTACTTAATTACTCATCATGCTGAAACTGTTCTAAAACTTAGATGTTTCTCTGTACTTTTGTGTTATTCCCTTGATCCTTTTTTAAAAAAATCATCTCGGCCTTCCCATTGCCACCTTACACCCCGATGGCTTTAAGTGAGAATTTAGTCTGGCTAGTACTTCAGCCATTTTACGTTTGCATTCCTTTAGAACTTGGGCAGGTGCCATCCAGCCCTGGTGGTTTGACTATTCTGTCAATTTGTTCTATAATCTGTACCACTAACACTTCAGTTTGTGACAGATTCTCTAACACCTCCTCCAAAAAGAAGAGTTTCAGCATGGAAACTTCCCTAAGTTTGTACATGCCAAATGCTTTTATGCCTTGCTTATCTATTGGCTCTTATAATTCTCTGGCAAGCTTTCTGGTCCTGATGTGTTTGAAAAAGAATTTATTGTTACTTTTTATGTCTTTGCAAGGTTTTTTTTTCTCAAAATGTAGTTTGGCGTACATTCATATTAAACCTGCCAGTGTTTGTGGCCTTGTCTGATACCCCCAGTTGAACAGAACATCAACTTTATGAAAGCAGCCTCTTTGTTCCTAAGAACTTCCCTTTACCTTCAACCAAGATTGGGTTGGATGGGTCTGTGAGCAACCTGGTCTACTGGAAGATGTTCCTACCCACTGCAGGGGGATTGGAACTAGACCATCTCCAAGGTTCCTTCCAACCCAGGCTATTTTATGGGTTCTGAATTCTATGATTCAATTTAGCTTTCCTAATTTTATTCTTTTAAAACAGGAGACATGCATTTGATGAGAGTTTCTGATGTGGTATCTTCAAATAAATTCTACGTCACCTGCAAAAATGTCATACTTTGGGCCACCCCATTTAGCAAAAGTTAGAAGAATGCTTTTGATTTAATCCTTAGAACATCCATCATCTCAAGTGGTGGTTTCTTTCATGTTTGATGTTTTTCTTCCATTATTCTTTCCTTTTTGCCCCCTAAAAAAACCTCCGGTAACATTTTTATATAAAGCATTAGCAGCTAGTTTCCAGTTTGATTTATATGAAGTCTTTACTGACTCCCTTTGTTTCTAAAGTTGGTTTGGTTTGGGTTTGGTGGGGGTGATTTTTTTTTTTTGTTGGTTTGGGATTTGTTTTATTTTTTTGGTTTGGGGTTTTTTGGGGGGGTGGTGGATTCTATTTGTCAACAGTGTTTGTTATGTGGGTATAGTTTAAATTATTGGGTTTTTTTTCTTTTATTTATTGTTTGTCTTATTCAAAAGTTTAATTTTTTCTCATTCTGCTTAGTACTCACTAATTTAATTTCTGAAAATTAGGTTAAAAGTAAAAATGCCACTAGTCAGCTTTGAAAACCTAGACCTATGTAAAAATCCCTATTTTTTTTTTAATGGGAAATTATGAGATCAAATATATTTTTCATATACACTAACAGTTCACATTGACACACAAGCATGTATTTTTTAATCTAAAATAACCGATTAGTTGTAATGTATTAAGATAGAGCAAGGTACTGGGGATGAGTATTCCAGAAACCTGCAATGATTTTGCTTTTCTATGCTATCAGTGTTTATTCCAGGCAATCTTCTTCCTTCCAAGCTTCTATTTTGTATAAATTTCATGCTCTTTCAAGTTTTCAGTGAGACTATCATCTTTATGGTTCACAGGTTTCAGAAAAAATAAAAATCATATAAAAATGGTTGCATGTAGATAAGGAGAAAAGACGTACTCAGAGTCACTGAACAATTACACCATGGAATAAACCTTGTCAGACACATATCAAAAAATTACAATTTTTAGTATGCTTTGATTCAGCTAGTCATCAAAAACCCAATTTCCCAAAGATGAAGAGCTGTTGAACTTCCAAGTCTGTATTGGAAATCCCCTTTGATGGTTTTGCTAATATGGAGCTCTATATTTGGCTACAAAATAAACAGTTGAATCAATACCTTTCTTATGGAGAGCATGAACAGGAACAAAGGAAAGGGAAAAACTCTGTTGTCTTACTTCTGAGTTCTCCAAGGAGTGGGACAAAGTGAAACTAGGCCCAGTATATGTCTCCTCAAATTCTCAGATCCTGGTAAACTTCAAAAGACAGCATCATAATCACACAGGTCATAGAGCATCCCACCATTTCATCACTCTTTCCAGAGGCAACTCCCAGTTCCTGTTGTTCATAGGAATTCATCAAAAGGAGGAATCAATGGCAAAGAAAATATAGTAATTTTTACTTCTCTAGAAGGTAGTTCATATTGTGCTACTTTGTTCATTACAGAAGGTTATGCTAATACCCACTGAATGCCAGTAAAAAGTTCAGCATTAAATTGCACACATATATGTGTGTATTTTTTAAAAAAGCATCTTCCATGTAGACAAGGTGATGCTATGTGTCAGCTCTGATGAAAGTCAACATTTATCATAAGCAGCAGTTTCACCTAAAAATAATTTAATCAGGAGTTGGAAAACTCCTTCTGGCAACAGTAAATATTCTTTTAGGTGCAATTAGATTTTGATTCAGTATAGTACACTGGATGCAGAAAGCAACCACAAAAGCTATCTGTGCTTTTAAATTAGGTTTTCTAGTTCAGATCCTCATCAACATAAATAATGGTACTCACCCCAGAAATCAGCTTGAAAGACAGCTGAATACACCTGACAGAATATGTTTGTATAATAAACTCCAACACTGGAACTCCACCTGCTCATACTTTTTGTCAGTTCATGTTCTGTCCCTTCACAAAAGAAGAGTTGACCTCAAGTAGTATTTTTTATGAGCGTGAGTTCCCTTAAAATGTTCATGAAAAAAATATTACCAGATGCTCCATTGCCTTGATAAGTTGCATATACAGAGTCCCTGCAAAATGTGATCATTTGATAAGGAAGAATCATTAAAGCTGTTTTTGTTGAAGCAAAATGATTTTGTGAAGCAGTTTTTCGATTTTTTTTGTTTCTTTCATGCAACTTCACAGGAGATCTTTAAAAAAAAATTATTCAAAATTAATTTCAAACCTAACATCTCAAGCTTTTCAAACTCATAAAAAAATTCAAAACAATCCTAACAGAAACCACTGAGACTAAGAGAGAGCAGCCGAGAGGGCACAATAGGTGTCCAGCTGTCTGAACATCTCTGCAAAGAGGAAAAGGAAAAGTGGTTTGTCTCTCTGAAATGCACAGCCAGGACAGACTTCCTAGACATAAGACTACAAGTTAGAGATTTTGGCAAGTTGCTCTGTACCACTTCATTATGCTACTACCGTTGAGTACAGTGCTGTAATTTCTGCAGAGCAGGCTGCTTCTGCCACTTTACTTGAGATTTTCCACCCAAACATGACAAAGATAATAGGAGTAAAGTAGGGTAATTATTCATGTAGGTAACTTAGTAATACAGTAATATAGGCCACAAAAAACATTTAAAAAATGTGTAGCAGTGGAACTAATCAGGTCAAAAGTTCATAATGAAAAGCCTTTGCTGGACAAAGGATCTCATTTAGGATAACGTAGCATTAACAAGAAACATGCTGACCACACTCTAAATAAGAATAAAATAATCTCAAACTATCAGTCCACTGAAATTCTCAGTGATGCTACAGTTTTCCTCTCAGTTCTTGGAATCCAACTGGTTTTGGCATTAGAAACTAGAATAAAGGGAATCGGCTTCCTCCTGAATCCTCAGTATGTATGAAGCCGGTCAGTCAACAATGCATTTGCTTCGTGTCATTTCAAACCTACTTGAACACTATCAATTTGATATGATGTGTCTACTAGGCCTCTTAGTGCTTGCTTAAGTTGCACACCATAGTTGCAAACAGACACTTGACATTAGTAAGAACAGGACCAAGGGTATTTAGTTCAAAAGGCTGCAGAAAGCAGTTGGTGCAGAAAGTTTTCCTTGGCTGTGAAACCAAGTTGCAGAATATAGAACCACTGAAAGGGTCCTGGCCTCATGTCACAGTCTGTCACAGTCTCTGCATGGGAAGGTTCTGAATATGTAAACTTGCAATGGAATTTAATTGTAATGAAATAGAGAAGAATTGCATTCCTACTTCAAAATTCCCTTTGATTGCTTTAAGCATTTGTGCCTGATTGTCTTCTATTTATTCCCAAGCTTGGAGATTAGGTAACAGATTGCATTGCCATATGAAATTGAAAATGCAAATAGTCTGCATTTCTTAACACTTTTGTATGAGTGTTCCACAAAATGAGAGTGTGAATTGTGATCTACGTTTGTAATGAAACTAAGTGGGATTCTGCTTTGGGAAAAGTAAAAAATAATTCTCTAAAATTCCTCCTGCATAATGTACATAAATGTTTAACTAATGTGATAATATCACTGTGATATTTTTAACTATTCTAAACACTCACTTTGTATCTAGATATAAGGTATGTCTGTTTTGGTGTATGAAGTTGCAGCTCAAATATTAACAGATTTTCAGGTACCTTATTTGAGTAAAACAATGACTGCAGTTAGTGAAGCTGTACATGTCTACTAAATGATCAGACAGAAAAACATCAATATGCAAACTAAATTCCATAAAATTTCAAAATTATTGTAGCAGATAAGTGAGACACATTTAAAACATAATGTAAGTTCCCCATCATATTCAATATCAGTAGAAGCTTGTGTAATAATTCTCTTTTCAAATAGTCAAGTGTAACATCCACTTAATGGTCTTTATCATGTGTTCAGAAAACATGCAATTATAGGTTATCATTACGTTTTCATTTAGTTGAAATTAATCCTGTGAAGGGTAATCAGAAATTAAAAAAAAATACATATATATAAGATACTTATTTTTATCTTAATCATCAACTAGTTTGTATCACTGTGGCCATCTGTATGTGTTCAAAATTTTGACACATGTGATGGTAATATTTTTGATGAATGCATAATGAAAGCATGTATCATCTGCAAGCCACATTCATTTCTGGATAGATGCCAAAAGAATGCTGCCATGGAAAACAGCAAGAAAATCCTGTCTGCCTTTTTCTTCAAGGACAAGAAAAGCTTTTTTTTTTTTTTTTTTTTTTTTTGGTAAATAAGCAATTCATTGGGATGCCTGTCCCATAAGGAGATCAAACAGCAACAGAGGAGAATTAGAGTGTTATGGCAATTCAGCATACACTGTGGGTTCAACCATGCTGGCTGGGAAATGAACAGTAGCTCTCACTGGAAATTTGACCTGTTGTACAGTTACCAGCATCCTCCAGACAAACTGATGAGCAAGGCAAGTGTAAGGCAATTGTTAGCTCTTAATACAGCAAATGTCAAAGCCTTAAACACAGTTAAAAGGTGGGCTTTATTTGAGGGCAAATGATCTTTTCTGAGAAGCTGAAAAGCAAGTTACTTCTTGCTTTATGACTTTGAATAACCTCTTTCCCATAAACTTGTACCTAGAAAGTCACCATGTATTTAACCTTCCTAATGACACCATACGTAGGAGTGTATACTTACTTGGCATAAAAAAATTCTCCTCCTCTACTACCCACACAAAAAGAGTTACTGATGATCATTTTAATTTTTAGATACTGTTTAGAAAAGTAAGGAGGAAAAAAGTTTCATAATGGATTAACCTTCACATCTTGTCTAAAGTAGGAGTCCTGTAGAAATGAATAATTGGCAGTTCCTGGCTCTTTCGAATTCACAAACCCTTCACCACATTTCATAGCTTCAAAAATCCTGTTTATTTGATATGAACTAATAAATTTCTTCCAACAAGTCCATCTGCCACTAGGGTAGGAAAATAAATTCAAAGTATAGCTATAATTTTTTGCATCTGTATGCCAGGAAGACTAATATGTCTAAAATAGGACAACGTTCTGAGAACTGTGCAAACCCAAGGAACTAAAATGACAGGAAGACAGACCTCAGAGAACACAAGCAATATGTAGAACATTTTTACTTTCCACTTTATACTAGTCCTCTAAAGATGAAAGCACTCATCTGCATTTTGGATTAGACACTGTTTCAGTGGACAGTGTTGGTTTTAAATAAAAATAATAAAGACTCATATAAAGGAGCTGATTTTTCAGTTAGTACCATGCTAGCCCATGTGCTTGGTGCTGTCCATATTACCAAGTATGTGCAAGCAGAAGTTCTTTGCTTTTACCAGAGGCAAGAATTAGGAGGCTCCTACTTTTCATTGAGTTTCACAACATTGACATTTTTCTGGATTTCCAAATAAGCAAAAATTGGTTTGTCTTTCCAGTCACACCAGAAAGGAAATAAGTCAACTTCCTCTTGTTGCTCTAAAAACACCCAGGAGATTTATCTGTATTTTAAAGCATGTATAAAAAGGAGAGGACAGAATTTGAAGTGGTCCTTTGACACATTAATAAATCCCACTGAACTAACGTAGTTCATTTGTTCTTTCACTCCAATTCAGTGAAAAAAGCCAGAGTGATCTTTGCAGCTGCTACTTTTCAAGACAGATAGCCCTCAGAGGTACAAATGCAACAATACGTCCCGGAACCATTTAAATGTTCTGATGTGTTGTAAAGGAATAAATCACACAGTAATAAATATATTATACCATATTTGGAGACAAGGTCTGTGAATATGCACTGTTATTTAGAGGAACAGAGAAATTCTGAAAACACTTTCTATTACTGCTTTTCTTCCTTACATTTTTAAAATTAGTACACTGACTGCGAGTAGAATTTTCTATTTTATCTTTTTGTGTTTTTTGCATCTGTCTTGGGTTACCATAGGATCACCAAAGGAAAAAATATCTCTTTTGCTATCATCTGCAAAGGAAGGAGGTATAAATAGTCTTACAGCAATAATTTTGAGAAAAAGATTCAAATATTTTATAGTTAATTCTAACAAATAATTACCCAGTTGTTTACTTTCAACCAGGAAAATGCAAGTCTTTGAAGTTTCCTACCACATGAGGCCTCACATAAGTAAATGCAAAATCTAGAAAAAAAGAAAAGAATCTCAGAAATTTAATTTTAAAACAACAGAATTTTTCAAGTAACAATGACACAACTGTTGCCTTCTTACCTCAGCAATTAATTGTATCACAAAGACTTGAAGTGCCATGAATTACAGACACTGTGTGATCTTGAAGAAATCACATTTTCTTTATGCTCCAGCTATTTCTATGCAATAAGGAGTTAGCAACATTTTCTTCTCTCACAGAGACGCTATTAAGAAAAATATATTAAGAACTGTGAATGATTAACAGGTAGACCACTGTAATTATCTGACTAAATATGAATTTTAGCAAGGTATTTGCATCTGTGATAGGAAAATTTATTTGTTCATATGAAGGGAAACCAAGTACAGGTTTTCTCTTCATCATGTTTCTTATTCTCATATCCCTTCCATTGAATATTCTATATAAGTTCTGTAACAGTTATTGCAGTGATTTGATATCACCCAAAAGAAGACCTCTCTTCTTCAGCCTCCAGTCAGAGGTGTAGTCTTCCCTGTTTCAGTACTTTGGGTGGGAAGGTCAATATAACCTCTAGAGCCTCATATTTGGTGTGCTCAAGTAGGGAACTGTTCCTGGCTCAAATCCCATTTCTGAACATACCAATTCTATACTTGTGGTAAATGGATCCTGTGAGAAGCCACTGCTGTGGCTGACCACAAGGTGAAGTTTGTCACATTGATTTGAGAGGCATTTTGAGGGCAATTACTTACAGCAGAGCTGGGCAGCTATCACATAAAAACAAGAAGGGAGAAAGCACTTGAAACGTTTGCTAGTGTAATGATATGTGCATCATGTTGTCATTGGCTTAACTAACTATATGAATGGCTAAATTATAATCTCCCCTTATATTTTTATTTAAAGGAATACATGAGAAATGAATCAGCACAGAATTGCAGTTAAATTCCGCAAGTTACTGTAGCTAAATCCTATATATAGATAGCATTTCTTTCAGGAATTAGTGAAGAAATATAGTTATTTCAGCCCTGGCTTTGTGAGCTGGCAGAAACAATTGAAAAGTACTAGAGCAGATGTCCTTAACAGTTCTAGGATAAAAGACTCTTTGGGTAGGCCATTTTTTAAATGTCCAGTTTTCTACATCATTTATGCTCTGGTAGTAAACTGGTTTTTCCTTCAGTTCTGCTTTAGTCTTTGTCTAATTTCTGAAATCAGTTAATTACCATTTATGCTCAATAAGACAGTGAGAGCTTTCCTCTAAGTATCATGACAATTTTGTGCAATGTTTTTCAGTCTTTCTCATGACCTCATCATAGAAATACTGAGTAGCCTGTTGGAAGGGATCCCTCTGCTGTGGATGAGAGTTTGTAAACCCCAAGCTTTTTTACTATCTTGGATTCAGAAGGGCTAAAATAACAAAGGAGCTGGTGAAGCCTTCTCTATTTGATTCCACCTTGGTCTTCTCTGATACTTGTGTTAGTTATTCCACTTCCAAGCTACATGCTGCCAAATGACAAGAGAAAAATCAGGTCATCTGTCAGTCAGTCTGTCTACTCCTTTCACTTAGCCAACTGGGGCAACAAAGGTATAGTACTTAGACGGTATTTAGCTGGTTTTTAGTCTATAATTAAAGAGCCAAAACGCAAGAGAAAGAAGTATTTGACATTGCTTCTCGTTCTATGGATCTATGTAGAACAGATTAAATTCCCCCATCTGTAAAAACATACTTGGGATAGACACATGACAGTCTTTCCCTGTTAGACACACTGTATGATTACTAGTTTGCCTAGTTCAAACTGGGTGAGAGGTATTATGAAAATAGAAGGAAAACTAATGAAGACAGTTTTGTCATAAAATTACGTCCCGCCCATAAAGCCCACTAGCTGCTATCATTCTGAACCAGCAAGTAAAGGTGGCACAGTTGGTCCCTCTGCTGCCATGTGCCAGGATAAATACTGAAAAGGAACAATAGTTGTCCTTAACTCTAGAAAATAGGATACAAATAAGAGGAGTCATTGGGTTACAAATGGAATTGAAACTTGAGAGCTAAATTCTGGCCACACTTGAATTAGAAGTGGGAAGTGAGTGGCAAAGATATGAGACTTAGGTAAATGCATCTCTCTCATTTCTCAGCCCTTCTAATATCAATACATTCTAGACTAACATTGTTCCTATTGCTTTAATGGGAAACTTCTGCCCCACAGTGCATACTCTGTTTACTCTGCAACAGGCAACTTAGAAACAGTGCAAAGCAAAGGGGAGAGCTCTATGGCATAGTCAGTGATCCAAGTAAATAAGAGTATTGACAAAATCAAACACTTTAAGGTTAGGCAAGAGATAAAGAGTCAAATATCGCAGAAAATGAGGGATATTCATACTAGTTAAATAATACATCTGATGAGTCAGTTAAAAATTAAATTTAGAGATTGGTTGCTAAAAAAACCCCACCTTGAAATAAAAGATTGGAAGCAATTTCCATGTGGACAGTGATTAGGGAATAACCCCTCACATTGCAGTAGTAACTATGACTTCTATCATATGTACTGAAGAGAGTTTAGAAGAAGTGATACTAAAGTCTCCAGCCAATTCCACTGGTGTAAAATAGGCAAGACTAGACGCAGACCCTCCACACAATATTCTGGAGGACTTTATCTTTTCTGGAGGTGTGCAATGTCAGGATGACCTACTGATTGTTACAGGTTGTCAAGTGTAAGTAATGGTTCCACTTTTTTGATTAAATATTAGCTAGTGGAAGGTCTAGAAATTCCTATCAAGCATTTCAATCAGTTTAATAAATGCTATGCAGAATGAAGGCCTTATCCAGCAGTCTTAATGGCTGTGCTGCAGTCAGAGAAAGTGGACTGAAGTATATACAAGTATAAGTAGGAAAGGAAATCTGGTTTGACTGATTTTTAGTAAGTGTTCTCAAACTGTGAAGCTGCACCCTGAAAGACACAGTCTGTAATAACACTGGGATAAAAATGACATCCATAAAAAATTAATATGTCTGGAATATTTGTTTCAGTAGGGTTGAACTGGTGAAAATACCACTTCTGATCAGATAAATAACAAAATTTGGCCACTACATGAAGCATTTTAGTTGCAGACAAAGCAAAGCAAAGCAAAGCAAAGCAGGTCTCGTTGAAGTATCTTAAGTCCTGTTAACTGTCAACTCCCATATGTTTTGGGAAAGATGACAGTATTATGTTCAGGTGTGTGGACCACCAGGTCCTTGTTTCCCATTTAGACAGATGGATGATAATTTCCAGTACAAAAGAAAGCTTTGTTAGATAACAACCTATTACTCAAATTGGGAACAGAAACAGAAGGGTTGGTGGTTTGTTTAAGATAAACTGAGAAAGATACCTCCCCTCTTTGAGAGGAAGAATGATCAGGATGGACTTGTAAAATGACAAACATAAACCAAACAGGAAAGAGGAAAGAAAAGAAGTAAAACCACTTCATGAAAATATATAACGTTGTATATCTAATAGAAGTGAGATATCACAAAAAGCAATGTTACCAAGCAACCATAAAAAATACTTTTATACTATTATACTTCAAATGAGTATGTACTCTACAGAACCCCATTGCCCAAACCCCACTGCCCAAACTCCACTGAGGGGATTAAGGTGCTACTTTTTGTCTAAGAGAATCTGATATAAAAACAATTGTAATCATCACATAGAACTTCCAGACTAGAATATGTAATATTTTCATGAAATTGCGGAAACTGTCCCAGGTGCAGAAATCAAAATTCAACATTATTTCTTAAATAGGAGTCCTATCACTAATGTTGTAGAGGCACATTGCCTCCTTTCTTTGGAATTGGTGAGAATTAAACTCTGAATTAATATAGCCTAATTGTTGGGGTAGTTTTCTCACAGGTATGTATTTCAACTCCATAGGCAGAGAATGTAAAGAGCACCAAGACTTTCACATTCCTTCTGAGGGTTCAGCCCCATAAACTGTTAAAAAATGATGAAGAGTAACCCCTAATTTGAAACTGGAGAGAGACCTACTATGAGAGGAATATGGGCTGTGGATCTCAGGCAGACCTTCTGATCTTGAACTCTAGGAGCTGAGATTCTAAAGCCCTGTGTTCGGCATTTTTTGTTACCATTTTTTGTTACCTAGCATCACCATCCTCAGAGACCTTGAGACCAAGCCATGAGCAGCTAAGGCTGAATTCAGAGTTGGTCTAGTTTTGAGCAATGGAGTGAGCACCTGAGCAAGGGGCTCTATGATTCTATGGCCTAATGGTTAAAGTGGTGTCTTCTTTCTGACTGAACAAAAGACTTCAACATAGTAAACCCCAATTTAAATAGATGAGAACTTGAACTCTGAATTTATGTCAAGTTGATATTCTCTTCTTCAACAGCTCAAGAATTTCATTCATTTAACAGAGTTCTGCTATATCAGTCTTCTCGATGCCACTCATCCACCATACCTTCTACAGCTTCTCTGATGGTAAACACAGCGTTCAGCATGCCATTCCCACTACTGCAAGGCACACAGAAATCTGGCTAGGTTTTTTTGTTGTTACTCTCCTATAAAAGTCTTGCTTTGAAGATGAAGTTGTCAGCAGTGTTACTTTATCCCTGACTTTATCAGGATGCAAGTTAAGGGCAAATGCAGCGAAGGAACCTGCGTTATATAAATGAACATGTATTTGTATTGTTTACTGCTGTCTTTGTCTCCTCAAAAAATCCACTCCCTGTCCTAAATGTGCATCATAATAGCAGAGAAATGGAGACTGAATTGCTTTCCAGCTTTAATAATGAATCCACAAGTGGAGGAAATGGGTTTTGTCTGCAGTTTCTGAATCTTTTTTTAATAGCACAAATTGCTTCACATAATTCATTTATGTAAATATTCCCATGGAGTAACTGCGTCAAACTCCTTGACAACTTAGAACTGCTATGCTTGTGTTACTGTAAAGCATCCTGATGTCTGATGGCTTTTGGCAGAAATCTAGTAAACAGACATAACTCAATTACAAGAGTTTTAATACAAAATTGAATTATTTTATTCATAACAGTAGTGTTCTATGTGTTTATTAAATGGTCCTGCTTTCCTTCTGTGTTGATTAAATGGAAGTCAAACTGTTAAAAGAATAATCTGATGATATTATGCTGATTTCCCTGCTGATATAAACTGACATAGTACCAGATTTTGTCTAGTAGTTTCAGTAGAGCAGCAGAAATTTAACAATCATGCTTTATAGCCTAGGGAACTTACAGTAATTGAGCATAAACTTGAGAAACTAATCAGCAGGCTGAAGAATGCAAGTGTCTCTGGTCTGTTTCCTTTGTTTTGTTGCCTTTTTTTTTGGTTTTTAATTATACTTAGTTTATTTTAAAGAAAATATTGTTGCTGTAGAAGGAATTCCAACAAAAGGTATATATATAAAGAATTTTGTCTGCAAAAATATCTTCAGAATGAAGAAATAAGTATATGGAGCCATATCTATATGGCTTCAGAACTGATTGATGGATGCTGTCACATTCAGAGCTGATGGTGGCATTTGTGTATTTAATGTGTAAATAATGTGTATTTAATTCATATTTAATAAACTCACATATTCATTTGGTCCTTTGAGAGTCTCATTTTGTCCATGTGTACTGTGGGTACCCACTAGAAACTATACCTTCCTGCTGGTTCGGATCAATCTAGACTGTTATTGAAGGCAAGAAAACTCTCCCTGAAAATTTCTCAACAGTCAGGGGAATTTATGAAAGCTCATAATGGACAAACAATAGTTCTAGCTTCTGACAAACTTCTTTCCCTCTCTCCCCTGATACATCTCAAGCATCTGAAACCAACAGACCACAGCTTAGACTGAATATTCTGCCACTTCTACTTTGGAATTTGAAATGGTCTCAAACACTGGAGCACAGAGAGAAGTGTTGCCTCCCACAGAAGAAACCAAATGCTGCTCCATGAGCTCCTTCAAGCACTGTGTGGGGCAAACTGGCAGAGCCATTTTTGGCCCTGGTGAGTCAGGGCTCCTGACTGTAGGGCCCTTAATGCTGAGTAACCATGGCAAGGCAAGGTAATGTAACATCTTGTTCTACTTGTTGTACTAAGTACACAGTCTGAAACTTTTCAAGGAGCACTTCCAAAGTCTGGGTCCTATTTGTGTTGGGTAGAGCTATTGGGAGTTGACAGTGACTACAGAAGCTAAGCAACTCTAAAAACCAGATGAGTGGAAACATTCTCTAGTGCTGCTAGCACTTCTGTGCTTTGGGAATTTCTGATAAAATTAACAAGATAGTAATTAAGGCAGTCTCAGACATAACAGAAATTTTCAGCAGGAGCAGCCAATCACACTCATTCAAGTACATTTTTTGTGTTAGAAGGCTTGTGTTCAAGCTTCTTAAATTTTGTTGTTTGGCAAGTATGAAACCAAACAAGGCCTTTTAAAAAGCAATCTGGTTTCAGCATTTTTCAAAGCTCTATGTAATGCAACTTTCCACACGTTTTGTTATGCAATTGTATTCATGCATATGACACTAAACTGGGGACTAAGCCTTTAAAGCAAGAAAGAAAGATATTTCGTCGTTCATGCGTAGTCCTCTGATACCAAGTCGAACAAAATCAGCTCTTAGCACAAGGCACCTCCTCACTATTTGGAGCTAAACTTCTAAGTCCTCAGTACAGGCAGAAAAAGGGAACAAGGGAGAAGAAATGTAACAGCTTTAGGTCCCAAAACTGATGCTGAAAACGCACAAAAAGTGAGTAAAACTGAAGCTCTTTGTTACGGTACAATTCCCGAATAGTTCTAAATTTATGTGGTTGTTTTCCATAGTTCATTAACTTCATGGATTTCTGCAGATATTTTCTGCTGCCTTTCATACAGAAATGAAATATGAAGGCAGCATGTTTTGAAGCAGGGGAGGCAAAGGAAGGTGAGTCCACAGAGGAGTTTGACTAACATCAAAAACCCAACTTTGCAAATTTGCAGCTTCCCTGATGGGTGGTTGGTGCATAGCACAACATGCTTCAGAGCAAGGCTCCCAGGAAGGAGGTTAATCGATGGGCTAGACTGGGGAGATCAGCTCTGTCATGTGTCCCAGAAGTCTGTACCATTGTTTACCTGCACAGGGAGCAGGCTGACATGCGGTGTTGCATCTTTCCAATCTGCACACCTCTTTGTCACAAAAAAAAAGGGCATACAGAATTGGGAAGGAAAGGATGGCTCCCCATGCCAGGATGTCACGTTTGATACAGTTTTGAAACATATGAATTGTACACCAGGAAAAAAAATGAAGCCCTCATGGGTATTACGATTTTGATATAACTGTAAAAGACTTCAAATTCTCCTTTAATAAACAGTCAGATTTATCAAATCAAAGTAAATGTCACTGTACAGACTGAAGATCATGGGTAGCCTCCAAGGAGATAAAAGGGATCAGAATATGCAAGAACAGAGATCCAAGGAAGAAAGTTATGTGGGGTACAAGTACTATTACACAAATGAAATATTTTAAGTGCCAAGAAAATATGCCAAGGAAATGACACTTTCTTGGTATTTCATTGGAAGATATTAGAGATTTTTTCAAAATCTCTCAAAAACTGTTTTTTAATTGAAATTGAGAGGCAATATCTGGATGGAGTACTACCTAGAATACTACTGAATATTCAAGGGCTCTGATACAAGTAAAAAAAACAATGATAGGTGAGACTTGGTCAATTCAGAAATTACACAAAACCAAAATGCAACTTAAATAGAGCTTTTGATTTTTAATTGTTCATAGTGGCCTAAACTTGCTACATTAGTTCTTAAGAAGAAGAAGTTCCATCCTGAGCAGAGAGACAAATGAGAGTTAAGACATTTTGGTTTTTTCTTGAAAGGCAGGCAAGATTAAGCATAGCTTGTATAATACAGAAAAGAACCAAACAGAAAGCTAGAAGACCACGGGATTTGCAGATGAGCATAGAAGAGATAAAAAATACACATCTGTGGCAGAGAAATAAGAAAGAAAGGAAGGCAAACTAAAGTGGGGAGGAAAGTCACGTAGTATTACACCAGCTGTCTGTTGATGAATCCTAAAAAGTCCTATCAGTGAGAAGCACAAACTCTGGGAGAGTGGTAGTGACAGGGAAAGAAATTAGTCTGTCACAGGCAGCTATTAACTTTGAAACCTAACACTGCTTTGCACAAATAATGGACATGAAAATAAGCATAAAGAAAGTTTATCTGTTTAGAGATTTCTGAAATGGTCTGAAATATGAAATCATAGTAGATCTGAATGTAAGAGTTAAGGCACCACTTAACATGTTTATGTTTTGTTCAGCTGATATATATTTAGTTGCATTTGAATTTGCTTCTATTTTGATCCACTGTGAACATCAGTAGGATTTTAAGGTTGTTTCAAAGACGGATGTACAAACAATCCAAAATGGAATTGTGTTGCAGTATTAAAGAGGAAGAATTACCTTTGAGCTACACTGGTAAGGTTGGCCTGAAATGTAATTTCCATCACTGACTCCCAAATCTTCTCTACACATTACTGTAAAAGATCAGACTAATAAATATGCTGGCTCCAAGAAATTTTTGTTTGCCGTTGATTCATATTTTTGTTGAACACACTCTTGTACACAACAGATTGTGTCCTGAAATTTTTAACATTTTTCTCGTTCAAAGCTAAGGCTGACAAACTTAGGGAATCTAGAAAGAAAAATGACATATCATAATAGTGATTAGAACTCTATTTTCTGTTACTACTTACTGGAATGTTAAAGCACTTAGACAGTAAATAAACAATTTGAAGGATTAAACGTATGAATAGCCTAGATATCACTGGAAATGGAATTTGGAACTATGGTCAAACAGCAGTAATCCTGCCTTCATAGCCCAAATAGAAACACAATTATTCTGTTGTTCGATATTTGAAATACAACGACTCTATAATTTGCTTGCAACAAACATCATTGGCTCAAGTAGCATAATTGTCTTCATCTCAGTCTTCACACAGATCATATCTACCCTGCCATCAGGGATTTTTGGAGACTTTGAACAATGAGTGATATTGACATATTCCTAAATATTCCTCTCAGATACTTGCTAAATTATTGATGTCCCTTAACTCAGTGATTATTTGAAAGACATAATGGAATTAAACTCAAAATCAGATTGTTTGACATCTGTGGCAACAAAATACAAATAATAAAAAAAAAATCAAGAGAAACATTGGGTTTTTAAAGGTGGTCTGGACCCCAGTCTGACCAATGAGACAGAACAATTTAGGATTTAAAAGGAAATTAAAATTTTCTGAATAGTTCACATTGCTCTGAAGGCAGCTGATTGTCACCAACTTCTTTAACGATTAGGTTCTTTTGAGATAATTTTAGAATATATTTACAGAGATAATACTGCAGTTTTTCTGTTGGTGAAGTAATACTTCTCTCACAGGACAATCTGACCACAATAATGACTTCCTCTTACTTCTCAATTACATGTTTATGTAGAACAGTGAAGAGGATTACTTCTATAGTGAATCTTCATTTTCCTACAAATACTTGACTGGGAACTTGTATACAGAGGAGCTGAAGTGATCTAATGAAAGATGTAACACTAAGGCAGTTTATTTTAACTGGTGCAAGTTTGTCTGTAAACATTTATTAGTTTTGTTACAGAAATGATAACAAACTTCTCTTGCATCCCAGACAGAAACAAGATCACACCAAGTACTCGCCGATTGTGTACAAACACAAAAAACCCAATTACAAACAGACTGCTTTCTGTCAGCTCACAAAACACAGAATGTACTGGGATCCACCACCGCTCTCACAAACTATTTAAAAGTTGAACTTTTAACCTTGGTGTTTAAATACCCTAATTTATTTTAGTGTTAGCTTGCAGCTTTCTTAGACACTTGTTTTCTCAGATCCTGGAGCTAAATGAAGACCCAAAGCTCCCCTGTATGGCACATGGGGCATTAGATATTCCAGAATGATAGGGTTTTTTACAGTCACCTTCAGCACTTCCTGCTGGCTACAAGGAGAGTCCAAGATTTCACTCCACCCCATCCCAAGGGCTGTGGGGCCACAGGTTGGTTCACTTGGAGATGGTACTACTGAGCTCTCCCCCAGATGTTGTCCTTTGAAAGGCAACATTAGAGCCTCAGCAGACCCTCTCATACCACAGAAGAGAGGATCTTCCTCTAATGTGCCAGAAGAACTCTTCAGTAAATGATGCAAATTCTTCACAGATAAAAGCCTACTTCCCTTTCTAAAGACTACCTTGTTGTCTTTAGATATGTTATTTAAAAGTTTACAAATTTTAGGAAGAGATAACTGGTAGGAAAGATAACAGCCTTTTTCAGCTTCAGGCATTTAGTGGGCAGGAAGTGCCAAAAAATACTGAGTGTAGCAGAACGAAGGCCTCCCCAGCCCCCTCTTTTTCACAGCCCTTTAAAACTCATTTAAGAAAAAAAAAAAAAAGATCTACAGGTCAATGAAATGTTCTTTGTAAACAAGTATTTTGTCACAGATTTTCAAAGATATTTGGGTCCTACATATGCAAAGAGATGCCTTGCTCTTTTGTTAATGTTATGGAAGTTATGAGTAAACCCAGGTGCTTTACCAAACACCAGATGCAGAATTCACATGCATGCCCTGAGGTGCACAAGGTGAAGTGAGACTGGGTTTATGCTTTTCCTTACTTCACCCTCTTTCATGTCTGTGTTTCCACATGAAAAGATAGCAAGCCATGACAGGCGCACAGGGCTGAATCTGCAACTAAAGTCCCCAAATTCTGGTAAAGTCTGGTATTACAATATTTTTTGAACATCTCTGCTTGTCTGCTTCTGAAAGATGTAAAATATTTGGAGACAGGATTTTCCAGTACTGGTCATGTAACATCATCTAGAAAAGGAGGTTAGTATTGCATAGAAAATGAAAAAAAAAAAAATCCCATTTTTCCAATGATTTGAAAATATCTCCACCTGTATTTATTTACCATCTTGTTGTTTAGTGCTTAAGTAGGTACCTATTCAATTAATGCATCAAGTTTAAAGTTTTACATACATGAATATATGTCAGTATTACATTGCTAGGACTAGCTTACCTAAAATCCTTATTGCTCTTTTCTTCTTGAATGTTTGAATTTGTTCCTCATTTATGTGGTAAGCTTGGAGGTAGGAATATGTATGCTCTGGCAACTATGGTGTCAATACATACTGGGTGCTATATAATTAAAGCAAATGAAGAAATAGTCCTTCTTCCTATTCTTTTGTCCCAATGTACACTGGCTAAATTTTTCTGCATTTGTGTATAAATACCTCTCTTACATAGGGTATCAGTCCACTCATATATGAAGTATATAACTTCCTAGAATACTTGAGAATTCCCTCAGGAATAAATCAGAATTGATTTATAAACAACACACAATCAATTTACTAGTCACTCAAGCTATCTGTGTTCCTATATGTGCTATATGAGTAATGTTACTTTTTCCACTTTTAGCCGTTTCCATGATTAACTCTCATGCACAAGTACACTCTCAACAGTGATTAATGTAACTATTGTAGGAATTGGCAAGCTTGAGAATGTTTACTGGCTAAGAGATATGAGGACATATCAAGATGCTCAGATCTGGGCTAGCAAAATTCCTGAGTGCAAAGTATATTTCCTACTACCTGCTGTCATGTAACCCAAAATGGCAGCAATAAGAAACAAGAGTTCATATCGAGCATACTCAGTTCAAATAATATTTTTATAAATGCATATAGTATGCTTATTAACACTGTACAAGCTGTACATTGTTTAGTCCATGTACAAACATTGCTTTCTTCAGATTGGATATATTATACTATAGGTGAGCTTTTACTAATATTGGGATGGAAGAGGTGGAGCTTGGGAAAGAAGGAGGGATGCGGGGAATGTGTTTTTAGTATTTGTCTTACTTCTCATTATCCTGTTTTGATTTTGATTGGTAATAAAGTCAATTAATTTCCCCAAGTCAAGTCTATTTTGCCCATGACAATAATCGATGAGTGATCTCTCCCCGTTCTTATCTCAATTCACGAGCCTTTTGTTATGTTTTCTCTCTCTTGTCCAGTTGTAGATGAGAGTGGCATCCAGCCAGGGCCAACCCACCACACACCTCTACCTTTTGCTCTCTTCTTGAATATTACTTTATTGCTAGTATTGATGATTAAGCACTGGTATTTTCTATTACTTTCAGCTTCACATTTAGAGTCAGAACTCTCCAATAAGAAGTCAGAAACTGAAAAATTGGTGCTTTAGGCAGATACTCATCAGCCTTTTCATTGGTTACTCTAGCAAGAATTTCCTCTGCCAGCCTGTACTTTACAGCTTTCCTTTGGATTTCTGCATTTATCCAGAACTGTAACAAAAGTATGTGTGAAATATGGGAACATAGACCATGAGCATTTATGTGCTTTACTGACTAAAAAAAAAAGTCAGGCAATAGCTCCTTTTCACAG
>JAWWLV010000144.1:30658239-30669343 GCA_035041135.1 Platyrinchus mystaceus
TGATATTCACAGGGCACTTTACTAACTCATCTTTACGTTCTGATAGCAGAAACTCAGTTACTGGAATTGGGGCACTATAGCAACTGCTCAAATGGTTTAAATATAAGACATACACAGATGGGATGAACTCAGATGATAAATTCTTATTATAAACTACATTATTTACCCTCATTAGTATGATTATGCACAAGCTAGTAACTAAAGAAGGAAATCAGACTACAGGGTTGACCAGTTGCTGATCAACTTCCACAGGTTTAAATGTTACTAAATTCCCTGGTGTACTTTGGACCTCCTCCAGCTGATCTCTTCCCAAATAATTCAGTTGGCAGCATGAGCCAGGAACTGGTTCAGTGATCAATGTGCATGTGATCACCTTCTGAGGGTACGAGAGTTTAGATGCATGAGTATGTATGCATCAGGAGTGGGGGAAATTCCATAATCCATTAAAAATCACAGAAACACAGAATAATTTCTATTTGAATGGACTCCTGGTGGTTATCAGCTCCTTACTCACAGTAGGGCTAACTTCAATAGATCATTGCTGAAGCCCCTGTTCACTTGAGTTTTCAATATCTCCAAAGATGGAGACTCTGCAGCATCTCTGAATCACCTGCTGCAGTGTTTGGCCTCCCTCACTGTGAAGACTTTTTTGCTTTCACTAGCCAGCATTTCCCTTGATACAGTTTCTGGTATCATGACACTTTTTGCAGTGTGCACTGTGAATGTTCTGGCTCCATCCTCTCTACAGACTTTCATAAAATAGTCAAGACACCAATGAGACCCTCCTGGTCCTCCGCTTCCCCAGACTGAAAAAAACTAGGTTTTTCAGCTTCTCATGCTCTGTGCTCTAGCCTGCCAAACACCGTGGTGTTTGGCATTCCACTTCAGTTTGTTGTTACCTTTAGAAGCACAAAAGTGGACAGGTATGCTCCAGCTTAGTGCCATTTTGTAATTTCCTGAGTGTGTTTTCCACACTTTTTTGTGAGCAGCAATGGTTCTCATCAGACAGTGCCTTAGCAATTTCCCTGCAACTTCCTCAGTCTGTGACAAACATCAGACTTCTTGAGATTACTGGTGTATTGGTAAATTGACTAATATAAATGTAGTAGCACATACTCAAGATAATGATCTGTATTAACTTTGCCTACAAAATCTGGTTCAGGATATCCCAGCAGTGTTGCATAGAGTCATGCTGGCACTACACTGGATATTGGAAGCACTATAGCAACATTTCCATTGAAGATAATCCAACTGGCATTTTAATGAACAAACCCTATAATGAAAAGCAGTATGCATTAATCCAAGCAGAAATCTTCACTAATGTGGTTTTATTCCTCCCAGTATTCAAGTTCCTTCTTTTATACGTAACTCTGGCAATTCTACATTGTACTGTGATGTGCAGTATAAACAGTTTTCAACAGAACTGACTGTATTCACTGTGAGTAGAGCCTGAAAAGTTTCCTTGTCCTACCAGGTGGTGTGGTTTTGACTCCTGACACAGAAATTAACCTATAGCTAGTCTTTAATATGAAAAAAAGAAAAAAGAAAAAAGAAAAAAAAGTTACTTCTATCTTGAAATCTGTTTGTTATCTGTTTTTTTCAGTGCAGATAGTACTTCTAACATCCCACTTCATAATTAATCCTGACATCTTTGATGGTCTGTTTCAACATGAAGCAATGGTATTTTCTTGCTATACTGACATTTCACATCCCACTGAGTTCAGAACAAAGGTGATTTTGCTGTGTTGCTTGAATGTTAAGTTTAGAGTAAGAGCTGACAATTTAAGACATGATTGATACACAAAATCTGCATCAGATTCTTAAAAAAAAAAGTCCTGTCCTGTTAAAATCCTCAGTATTTCCTAGAGTGATGAATTAAAAGGATAAATATATACTGCTGCCAGTAAGTTAACATTATGTTTAGATAACACTAGTGTTGGTTTTCTTTTAGGAATTTCAAGACTGGTTATTAGAATTTTCTACCTCTCCCACATCTGAAGCATGTAATTTTTTTGCAAATGGTCAAAAATTCAATCTCTGGACCTCTACCACAGGTGAGGAGGGAAATATGTGGAACTTGGAAGCTTTTATTTGTGCCCTCTTCTAACTTCACGTGCCCTCTACATGATGGCATCAGAAGAGTGTAGGATATGGCTACATGTACTTTTTTGGGATAAAGGACAAAGAAAGATGCAAAACCTATTCTCTTGGCTTTATTCCAGCCAAGGGTCGTTCAACACTAGCTGAACTGTCAGTTATGAGCTTTAAAGCTTCTGTGCTCTACTATGTAATACAAAAGAAATATTACATTGTCTGCCTCACAGAGCTATTTTATAATCCTTTTCCCACAGCTTTGCTGGAGTAGTCATAGGGATTTGGTAGGTTTAATTTTATTCCTTTGAAGCTATGCTTATTTGTTGATTTTGTACTGTAATCAGCTAAGGCAGGTGTTGGGATTCAGCTTTAACCATAATTATGGTTCATTTAAATGATACTGAAGCACAGCTTATCATCACGTAGCTAATAGGATCAATTTTATTACAGAAACTTAGTGTCTTTACTAAAGTTAGTAAATCTAATAGCTTATGTGAAATGTATAATGTTCCTAAATAGTATTAAAGATCATCCCAAATAGATTTCATAATTTTAGTGCAAAATTTACACATGTATATCTCAATAATAACAGATATTGGTGTATCAGTCTTGAAACTGTAGTTAAGATTTTTCATCTATTTACTTAATATTGTGTCACAGCATAAACACTAAGTACATCTATAAGTTGCAAATGCAAACAGGACAATCTTAAATTCAAGCCCCTTACAAAAAAATCCTTCATTATCTCATTATTACTGTCCTGTCTCTTCCCAGTGGGATATAACAGCATATAGCACTTTAGCAGATCTGCTGAAAATAACTATAAACAAACAAGACTGTGTATATCTACCCTCACTGTGTTGTACAAATATAATTTTGTATATGGGATTTTTTTTTTTTAGGTTTTTCATGGTATTTTCTCATATCAAAGATTTACACCAACAGACTTAAAGAGCTATATAAAGATAAAGATTCCATAAAAAGACATGGCTGCAAACATTTTTGTAACCTTCCAAGTGGTATGTCTCATACTGGTGGACCAAAAATAAATGGCAAGACTACACCACCCACACTGCAGCACTTCTCATGCAGCAGGATGTGGAACAGAGAAGAATTATCCTTTAGTCATTCTGCCCATTTTGAGTAATTGACATTTGTGCAGTTGTGAAGAGAGAGAGACCTTTCCTGTACTACGGGGTACTGGATTCTTTAATTTGTTGCAGCAGGGTTAATTTATAACCTGGGATAAATGGGCTACGTAATTTTCTATACATAAACAAATATACACATATAAACTCTATACATAAATACAAAAACTTTTTAAGCTTCTTTGTGTCTTCTCTGCTTTGCAAGATCAAAGAATTCATGAATCAACTAACTCAGACAATATTGACCCTATAGTGCTCAAAAAAAACAAGGGAAACAATTCCTAAACTTGTGTAATTATTTTGATTTACTGCTGAGAAGTAAAGATGGGAAAAATTTTGCTTGCCTTCTGTTCTCTCATACATTGCTAAGTTAGTTGCCATACAAAAGTAAAGTCTGATTTTGGATGTACCTTAGGAAAACACATGCCAAATGGATTTGTGTACATAGACTGAGTTACACTATGGATGATCAATAGTAAAGCTGTATGCTGTCACTGCAACAGATCCTTCCAGTGATATTTACTGAATAATGATTTGAATGTACTGCAGCATAAAAAGGAACACTATATATGTTCTCCTGCTGCATCAAAGAAGGGGTACAAAGGCCCAGCTTTAATACGGTGAAGACAGGAAGCTATGATGGAGCGGTTTTCAAATCTCATTACAATAATTGTCATTCATACCCTGCCATTTTCCATTCCTGTCAGAACCTTTGCTGGAAAGAAGAAATTTTCTGTTTAAAATCAAGATGTCCAGAGCCTTCCACTCTCTCTAATGTTTGTGTGAGAGGTACTTAGCATTTCAGAGAGCCTCGCCCAAAGCTTCCCGTTTTCTCTAGAAGACTGAGAAGGGTGAAGCAAAATGTTCTTTCCGTTCTTCAGCTTTGCTCAGTTGGCTTATCCTGCTTTCTCTTATGGGCTGAAAAAACTTTCAGAGAGACACATAAAAATCTAGCCATTCAAAATTAGGTTGTTAAAAAAAATATATATAAAGCCTATATATAGATATATGCACCTACTATAATGATATACTGTTTCTGAACACTTGAAAAAAAAATGGTAACTGAATTACATATGTATTTCTAGAGTGTGAAAATCTAAAAACCTAAGTTATATCTAGCATCATGATGAAAAAAATTACATATATTATATTCACAAAGCTTTTGATCATCTTGTGCATTGATAGTAACCCAGACATAACTTATCTTCCAGGTGGTTTCTGAAATTAGTAAATGAAAAGATTTTGAAGTGCTCAAAGAGGGCTAAAGAAACTGCAGGCCACTAAAGAGAGGGAAGGAAAGAAAAGCTCAAAAAGGTACCAAGAAAAACAGAGACCCTAAGAGAAACACAGGACAGGCTCAAATCCTGCTAGCAATACACTAATTCCATATGTCAGTGGTAGGAAATACTCAGAAATAAGAACTTAGGACAGCCAGTAAAGGAAAACAGTAGCTAAAAAGCTTACTCTGAAGTAACACAGCCCAGAAATTTACCCTAATCTCTCTCTTCCATTGGAAAGTCTTCCTTTTTAAATGAATTACAGTGTCCTTTTTGCAATAAATTTGTGTGCTTAAATTTAAAATGGCATGGAGATTTTTTTTCTAAAGTGGATACTTCTTGAGTGGAGACTCCATAGTATTTGCTGAAATTTCATGGATTTTTTTTTCTCTAGCTTGGTGAAATCTGATGGAAGTCAGAAGACCAAAAATAGGATTTTTTAATAAATCCTTCTATCTCAGTTTTTATCATGGGTTTACTGGTATACAATTTCTAGCCTTTCTCCCATTGTGCAGACTAATTCAACAAGGCTTTACTTGTACATATATTATACTTTGTTACAATAATTGCTTCCTATAATTATGGAAAATTATTTCTGCATTGTCTTCTGAATCTGTACTAAGCTGCTGAACTTTTGTGTGTTAATCCATAGCAAGAAAGCATGAACATTTTTGACAGGTTTTCAAACTGAAGCAAACATTACCAAAATAAGCAAAACACGTGTTCAAAATTAATTAGTTTAACCAGTGCACCTTAATTTCTCATGAAAAGAAATTTGAATGAATACAAAGAAAAAATAATTTAATTATAAATATTCTTGTGACTGAGCATAATGGTGCCATCAATTTTTTAGCAGACTCCACATTACAGTCCATGGGGGATCTGTTAAAATATTAATAGCAGGATATGGCCCATTATGAGGACACAAAATGTGTTCTATTTTAAACAGAGAATTAATAAAAATTTGTTTCAGGAGGATGTAAGAAGGATAAATGCTAAGGTTTACTTCAGTATGTCACTGGAGCATAGAAGGAAATCTAATTTATTGCCTTCCACTCTTTACTTTGCTTTGCAGCATGCATGTTATTCATGGGGGGGAAAAAAAGAACAGCATGAACTAAAATATTTCTATTATGTTATATATAAATATATTTTTTGTCTCTTCTATATCATCAGAATTAGAGTTCCCAGATGGATCAGAGTATTCAAGGCAGTGGAATTCTTTTCTTTCTTTTCTTCTTTTATCTCATCCAGATTTTTCCATTGTTCTGAGGAAAGGAAATAAAAGCCTCCATTTTTAACTCAACCTCTTTGAAGCCTTACCGAATGCATAACAGACATAGATACTAATACAGTGTTTCATATCTTTTGTCCTTTTCCTTCTTTCCTAGAAATAATTGAGGTACCTTTTAAAAGTGCTCTCTAGCTAATACTTTCCAACGCTCAAAGGAGGAGGAGAATATAACAGTGGTGGCAACTTAGTCTTTGGAATTTTTATGTGATACTCTATTCTTATTTTTCATTACGTTCCAACATAAGACATTCACTCCTCCCCTTAATTTATTTCCTCTACTGGTGAAAGAGAGAGAAACACAATCTAATGAGGAAGTGGCAAGTAATACAGACTATCAAACCAGACTAGTTCTTAGGACACAACAGTTCAGACTGACAATCTCCTGTTTGCTGTACACTGGGTTCATCTGCTATTTTTGGGCAGCCAAAAAAGCCTATTTGGGTGACAAGGGCAATTTATCACTTTCTAGGTAGCGCTCTTGAAAACTCATGAATAAATACTTTATCTTCAGGTTTCATAGTTTGAGTAAAGTGGAAGCTTATGTAACATACTGTTACGAATTTTAGCTAGCACAGCAATATATGAAGATAAGCTATGTGAAGACAGCTAGCTGACAATGACAAGGTTTTGGCTGAAGCAAGTGTTCGGCTTTCCCTGTTGGCAGGGCTGGGATATCTCTCAGACCAGCGATTAGGGGCTCATAGCTTGCCTTGCCCCCCAGAAAAGATAGAAATTTGGTGAGTATGTCCCAGCTGCCGAGACTGATTTGAAGCTGGAAACAATTTTTGTCAGGTCCACTATACAAGGGCAATTAGAATTGATAGGTCTTGGAAACACATGTGGCACCTGCACAGATGCCAAAGCAGCTCATTAAAATGGTGACATTATGCTAAATAATGATTAAACTAACCAGATTTGACTGAGCTATCACATAAAGGGAAAATAAGTTTCCTGCTTTCTTTTTCTCCATCTTTTACCTTTGTTGTCCAAGTGTATCTAATATACAGTGGTTTGATCCTGGTTTCGCTAACATCAGTTTCAGCCGAGCTGGGGTTACAACCTTGAACCTCTTCAAACATGGTAAATGAATAAACTCCGTCTGACTGCAGCTTTGTACAGAACTGAAACCAGCAATCTCAGTGTCATCGAGTGAGTAACAGAGTTACATTAACACCTGGTGCTGGCAGATATCCCCTCCTTTTACAGAACAGGTCAAGAAGTCAAGTATTAGATCCTGAAGGTTTTTCTCTGGCAGTTGCATCATAGCATGTCTATACTTCTGTGGCTTAATTACTTAATCCTTGTTTATATGGAAAGATATTTATATGGAAGTTCTAGAGCTCTGCATCAGTACTGTGAAGAGAGTTTTGCACCTCCGTTTCTTACAGTAGTTTCTTTTGGACACAGTGATAATGATAGCTGAGTGTGGAACTAGTCCATAAGCAGCAGCCTTTTTTAGGTACCAGAAGGTTTTTTTTTCCAAAAAGCCAGATGGAAGTAACAAGCGATATGTTACATACGCTGTATTTTGTGTGCCTGCAATCCCAGAACAGCTGTCTGAGAGAGGTTAACACAAAGGAATGGTGTCAAACAGTTTTTGTTACTTTCTGTATGTAGTGTAATTACCTGAGCTGAGGCCAGAAAACCAGATGCAAAGTTCATAAGATGTGAAACTGTAGAAAAAGAACAACTATTTCTGTTGTGTTGGGTCTGTTTCTTAACAAAAGTGCATGAGAAAAACATTGGAAAAAAAAAGTTTAATCCAGACCAAAGCAGTATATCACAAGACAAACTAAATAAATGTCTTTCTTTCTTAAGAGCATCTGGCTTTCAGAGTATGAGGCAGTGATTACAGATGAGGCCTATGAGACAATTACAGCAATGCAGTTTATTCTGACTGATTAATAGTGCTCAGATATCCTGCCTGTGAAGAGAAGTGGTGGGAGAGCAGTTGAACATATATGCAGTGGAGCTGTATAATCTTCCATGATCTAGGACTGACCAGCCAAGGTTAGCATTTAGTTGTGACATGACTCATCCCGTGCTATAGCTGTAAATACCCACTCCTACACGCCACACCAGGAATATTATCAAAGCACTTCATGTATACAATCCATTTAACAAAATACTGAGCAATATGAGCATACATACTTCAATTTTGTTTCAACTAATTACCCCTTTACATGAGAAATTTAAGGGTTTATGTACATTAAGGACTGCAGAAGTAAAAATATTTCCTTTGTGATAACAAATAAATTAATTGTTCTGATATCATCTAGGGACAGGAAAGTTAAATTGCTTTAGTCGGTGCCTGTCAGCCCCTTGTATAAATTAAGCTACATCAAATCCTGTGAAATAGGCATTTGCATAGCAAAAAGTCCATTACAATGTACATATTCATTCTCTCATGCATAAAAGAAATGTAAACATTGCTCCAAGTCTGTGCACATGAGAGTAGGACACAGTGAATCACCTTTTGCAAAACAGAATTCATATGGAAATAATTGTTTAACTTGGAACCTGAGATACAATATTGTGTATGATGTTGCAATACAATGTAGTGTTGTCATGTTGTATCCTACTTCTTTAGAGGAAACAATGGAGAAGAGCAGTAGTCTTTCATCCAAATAAAACAATTAAGTGATCATAGCAAGAAATGTCTTGGCAGGACTAGTCAGTGTCTAGAGTTTACACCTCACAATCTTCAGCAAGGATTCCTCTAATAGTCACAGTAAGGCATACCCTCTCCCAAACCAAAGGCAGACTTCTAATTGAATGCAAACAAATATTACCAAAATATGTGGGCAGACCACAAGATTTTTGGCAGACCATAATGTCACAAACTATAGCCTAGGAACCACTGGGGCTTTACAGGGGGCTTGCTGGTGGTTTGCAGAAACTCAGCTATCTTAATGATGTCGTCCACTTCTATTTTCTAGCAGCTGAGTTGCACTACAAGATGTCTGGAAATACAAAGAATGCTTTCCTGAAGCTGGTCTGCTGTGGAAACAACTGCCGTTGTTACAAGAACCTGAAGGAGCTGCAAATGAGAAGAAAGATGTCTGTGCATATGTGGATTGGAAGAGAAGAACATGTAATTTACCGAGCAAGGTCTGATTTAAACAACTCATCCATGTGACAGGGCAATGAAGAAGTACCTCTGGTGACTCTTCCTCCTATGCATAGAAGCCTTGAGATGACCAAGGCAAGGGAGGGCAGGAGAGGAAGAGAGCAGCCGGGAGTGAAGCAGTCACTGTCAGGTGAGCAAACCAATCTGCTGCATTGTAAAAAACCTAGGATTTGCTCCAGATACACAACTGCGTTTCCTAAACTTTTATGACACAACTGAGTGTATTTCCCTAATCATGTTTTAAAAGTAGTTTTCCTATGTGCTATTCCCTCAGGAGGTTAGAGATGGATCTTCTTTAATAAGCAAGTTCAGTGACCATAAAACTGTATTAAGCAGCTATTTTTCAAAAAACATTCAAAATATGTCTATCTATGTGTTTAACTACAGCAGGAAGTAAATAATATGGTAAGTCCTCTCTACACATTGTATCTTTATTTAACCCCTTTGCTTTCTTCTTTCTGTGAAATTTTATACATAATTTTTCTGCTGGTGATGTTTGACAGAGTCAATAGAGGAGATCAAAGAGCAGAACTAAAAATATTCAGAATTATTTCTTCTCCTCCCTGCTGTTCACACTTCCCATTTTCTGTCAGTTCTGTTTAATTTCTGCTCTTTCTGCTTGTAGTAAATCTGTGTCCTTCTAAATTCAACCAAAGCTCTGACAATTGTACTTTATTTGTTCTGGTATACCATTGGTATACCACTGGATAAAAATTTCTGTTACTTAACAGAAACATAAGCCATTATTCACATACTTGGTAATCAGTAATTTCCATAAACCTAGTATTCTCTCATAGGTAAGAAATAAAGTTTTTGCATTTCAGAGATTAGTAGGCATGTGCCCTCCAACATTTCTTGTTAAATTTTCACAGTGTTTTGTTATTTGATTGTTTTTCTTTTAGCCTGCAATATGGGCAAGATGAATTGCCTGCAAAGAAGACAATATGAATAATTTCAGAAAATTTAACATGCTGTCTAAAATAATTTTCTTGTTGAGCTAATATAATAATTATTTGAAACTCAAAGCTCTTGTACTAATGCATGAGATACAAAAGATAGCACATTCAATGGTGATAACAATTAGCTCTTCTAACTCTATAGAGGCTTTGATGAAGATCCTAAATTTTAACTTTGTAGCAATCTGGCTTGGTGAAAGAGACTTGTGTTGATCTTCTTTCACTGACAAAGTCTTGAAATACTACATTAAACTCCATGTCTGTGAATAGACCTGGGAGGAACCCTTGGTAAGTTTTTTAAGTGTTTTCTCCTGACTGTCAAGCCATTTCATTACTTCTGCCCCTCTAAGCATGAATAAGTCAGTGTCATGCTGGGACCCAGGAGAGTATTAGATGCTTTGAGATTCCTCCTGAGGTCAATGAGTCATTTCAGCTCTTGCTTTAAAGCTCAAAGAGAGGCTCGTACGAAACTGAACACCACAATCTAGTCTAGTAATCTATTTCAGGAGTTTCCCCCATATTTCTATAGGACACCAACAGCTGTTGTTCTAGAACAGTTATATATTAAAAAGAGGCCGTTTTACATCACAAATGACAAAACCACCTGCAGGACAGCAGCAATTTATGCATTGAAGTGATTCATAAACTGAAATGGAATTCAAGCAGATGGAGGAAAGTTGATCCCTGCTTAGAATTTCATATGAGTTGTTTAACTTTGACATCTTTGTGTTATTGTGAGCTCTTTGATAACATTAGGGTTAAAAGAAAAGAAGCAATGCAATAACATCTCAGTTTTGGAAATTCTAAAACTGTGGTTAGATAAAAAAAAGATGATTGTGGTAAATTTTCAAATTTTCAGCTCATTCACGAACACAGCAAGTAGATAATTTTTTTACCCATGAACATTTACAAGCAGTTATAAATAATACACTAACTATGGGCTTGGTCAGAAACTGAATTGTCTACCTGTACAAGTGAATAAAGGAACAAAACCGTGGCTACTGGAAGTGTATGCTATATGAAGAGGAAGAGCAGATTTTGTCAGGTTTTTTCCGGAGTGTAGAAAAGATTGGGAATATACTATTTCAATGATGATCCAGTTGTAGACATGTTTCCTTTACACACAAGTAGGCTGGCTTGTAAGATTGCCTGGTTCAATCTGATGTTGACTAGAAAACTCATAGAGTAGTTACAAAGAACATAAA
>JAWWLV010000144.1:30679178-30788349 GCA_035041135.1 Platyrinchus mystaceus
CGGGCCCCTCCGCCGCCGCGCCCGCTCCCCAAATACACCTTGGCGGCGCCGGGGAGCGGCAGCGGCGCCTGCCCAGAGCCCCTCGGTGGGGCTGCGCGGCCGCGGCACCCCCGCGACATGGTGAGTGAGGGAGCGAGTGAGGGAGCGAGTGAGGGAGCGAGTGAGGGAGCGAGTGAGGGAAGGAGTGAGAGGGAGCCTCGCCCGGGGCGCGGAGCGCGGCGGAGCGGGGCGGCGGGGACCCTGGACAGCGCTGGGACGGAGCGCCACCCGTGCCCGCGGGGCGCTCGGGGCCGGGTCTGGGTCTGGGTCTGAGTCTCTCCCCTGGCCGTGGTCGGGTCTGAGCTCCGGGATCGGGCAGGGGGGGTGGCGGGAAGCCCCCCTCCCCTCTGCATCCCGAGCCCCGCTTGCACCGTGCCCCGAGCCAAATATGGTTGTAGGCGAAATCTGCGTGGATTAGGGGCTGGAAGCGCCCGGGGAGCTCGCTGAGGGCTCCGGCCACGAGGGGTACCCCGGCGGCCTTTGTGCATTGTGAGGCTTTCTAAGAATTCGCGAACTACTGATGCCCGTCAAGCTAATTGAAGCCATTCAGGCTGGTCTTACTGCGTTATGCTTAGGTAAGGTTTCTTATCTGGTTTTCAGAGTAATTCATATCATTGGAGCTCACGAATTAGACACAAACCTGGTATTTCATCATATACCTGATGTTCTAACAATAACTTCATTTTTGCATTTGCTATTCCAATTTTTTTTCCCCTAGGAAAAATAAAGGAACCCCCAAACTGTGTTGCATTCATTATTAGCAGTTTTTCACTCAGTGTTCTTAGCTCCCCTATTATTTCTATTTTTCAAAATTTCAGGCTTGTAATTCTTTTTTCTGAGTGAATAGGATTGTTTCTGTGGTTAAAGTTCAGTGATCATTACTAGCCTAGGCCTAGTAGTCCCTTTATAAAATCATCACTATCTATAATAATTAGACACATGACAAGTTTTTCTTTCATGTGTAAAGGAGTGCTTTTATACATCTTACGTCCTCTCTCAAGCTTGATCTAATGCTGCTTCTAAAATGGCTCTGTTTTCAGAGCTGGCCACTTATTCTGTGGATATAGTAAGATGGCTTTCTAAATTTCAAGGACGAATTAACAGGAAAAAGTCCTAAGCAAGGATGCAGCGTATCTGTAATGCTGTATTTGGGCTACTCACTTTCACTGGACTACAGGTTGCACTGTGCTGCATGTGGGTTGGCCTAAAAAGAAATGGCAAGACATTTTCTAGTTGGAATACTAGTAGGAAAAAGGAAATTTTATTCACTCAGATTTTCCATTGTGAAGTCTTGGAATACAGAGCTACAGAAAAATGTAACGGAGGAATTTTTCATAACAAGTGTAAGAGTTTAATTGTATTTCTATGAATAGAACAAAGTGTTTTACTTATTTGGAAATGGTCTAATCTTAGGGGTTTTTCTAAGACGAAACTCCCAGTGGTGCCACTCCCTTTTCTTATAGTTAGGATTAAGATGACTTGTTTCCAAGCTACAGAAAGCAGTCACGAGGAATCATACACTTTAAATCATATAAATGGGTCTACTGTTTTTCTAGGGTCAGGAAGAAATGGTGATGACAGCCTGTGCTTGGAAGAGAGTCCAGTAACAGACTATTTTACATAATTAATCAGAGAAAATAAGCAAATTAAAAAACCGGAGAATGTGTGTGAATGTGTTACAAATGTTCTCTTAATGGTAGAGAAGTTTCTTGCTTGGACTGTGTTGCTCTGGGGTGCTACATATGGCCATACATTCTGCAGCTCTGATGACTGTTCTCTTTGCTCTGCCAGTAGCAGGAACCTTAAATGAATTCTATGATTGTAAGGAAGCATGACGGATATTGTGGCAGTGATATAAAAACTTTATGCTCCCCATTGTCAAAAGAGAAATGCCTTTGCTGGAATCATGCTGCTCTAAAGCAGGCAGGAAAAGTATGGAGGGAGAAAGAAGGGAAGCACATAGAGATTTCTTGATTGCATTATGTAGCGTGCAGCTATTTTGAGTCATGACAGTGCAAGACCATGAGGCAAACATCAGAGGAGAAGCCAAGGAACTTAGTTCTACAGTGGGTGTTTTTTACCCTTTTTTGACATCAATAAAATGTCTCACCATCCCTTCTCCCACTGGTTCACTTGCTGAGTACTCATTTAAATTATTCAAGTTTTTAATGAACCATTAAAATGAGAAATCAAAGTTAGTGTCCATAAAAGTAAGTACTAAAGTCACATATATTTCTCTTATTCTGATTAATGTTTTCTTTAAAAAATCTGTCTTTAGCCTTCTATGACAGCCTGTTTCAAAACAGACCCCATAGTGAATCAAAGCATAAGTAAGAGTCGATAATAAAATCTAATATGCCAAATATCAGTAGCAGTCAAAACCTCATTATGTCATGCCATAAAAGATAAAGTATCACAGCTACTATGAATATGAATTCCATCTGTATGAAATTCTCAAAAGAAAATAGCAAGACTCGAAATAAGCAATCCAAGAAGCCAAGGTGGAGTTTTAGCAAATGCAGTTATTTTCCTTTTAAGTGAAATGAGTTGTTCAACAAAAGATGTTATAAATTGTATCTTACTTAAAAACCGCAGAAACTCAAAATCAAGCACCTCAGTTAACTAAGGAAGAAGATACAACATTCTAAATTATCAACAAGGTATTTTATTAGAAGGTACTGGCTGTATTTTTTGTCTACTTTGTAGACAAGCAAGGAGTTTCATTTTTTTTCCTAAAAACTTACTCGTTTAAGACAAGTTCAGTATAGGTAAAAAGAAATCTTTAAAAATATTTATTGGAAACTACAAGACATGCTTTAAGGAATTTTATTGTAATGTTGTTTAGAAATCATTACCTCTCAGTTTGCACATTTTATTAGTATATGAAATTTGAGCCATTGGAGAGCTGCCATTAGGGTTTGTTTGTTGGAATTCCTTGCACATTTTTTACCATTTACTTTCTGAAGATCTTTACTGTCTATGTGTTTATTAAACTTTACTGCATTTATGTAGATGTTTAGCATTACAATTAAAATTTTTAGCATTTGAAATTTAAATTAGGCCAAATCTCACATTTGACATTTATTTTGAATATTCTTTTTAGCATGTTTTCAGCATCTGAGATATGGTTGTAATTTATATGATGTATATTCAGCATGTCTTGCATGAATAGTTGTATGAGGAGTAGAGATTCAAATTTATCACTAAACAGCTGGGGGTTTTTTACGTCAGTTCAGGCCATGCACTACTGTTCAGGGCAGAATGTTAGTATCTGTTTAATATTAAAATTACAATATGATTTAAGCACATGCTTCAATTGACCAGGGCTTCTAGCTATGGTGTAAACAACAAATACACTTTTTGTAATAAGGGCGGCAAAGTTTGCTAGAAACAGAAAATTTTTATAACGTTTTTGCTTATAGATTCACCTGCTATAATACAATTGAAAAGACAATATAAATGTCTCTAATGAAGCCTTTTGTAACATAATTTATGATTGCTGCTCCTTTGGTAATATACTGTTCTTCCACTCTTTTGGTTGTCTTACTCAGGTGATACCAGTAATAGGTCACTGCTAGTGTTTCCATGTCATTTTGGCTCCTCATTTATAGCTTGTAGCTCACCACACAGGATAATTACTTATTTTTGGAGATGTAGAGTCTGGAGCAAGCTGACATCTACTCCCTTGTCATAGGAATGCAGGTTTCTCTGCTCTCAGTTGTTCTGCTTCATGACCTAAGTCAGAGCAAACATGTTCTCTAGGGATTAATTCTACGTCACCACAGAGAGTCCTCATCACGTCCTGTTCATTGATTCAGAACCCAAGCACATATATGAGCTTTAGGGCTTTAAAGCAAATCTCACCCTACCAGAGCACAGTATTTTGGGATATTCACTTCCACTTATTTTTCATTCATATTTCCTAGTACGTGATAGTTTTGTTAAGTGGAATCATGCCCTTGCTAAGAGTATTACTGCTTTCAGATTTAATTGTGATGTATTTTAACTGACATTCTCATTTTGTTCAAATGCCCACTTCCACAGCTCAGACCCTCACTGCTACTTGAACTTGGCAGTATTGTGGTAGCCATTATTCTTGATTTTACTGCTCTGACTCTTTAAATTAGTTCCTTTGTGTTACTTAAAGCCAATTTGTGAATTGATTTTCTTCTTGCATATTCACACTAGAAGCAGCTGTTCCAAGAGAATGGTGCCCTTCTAGTAGCAGTACTCAATCGAGCCACCTCATCCTGCAAGTCAGCAGCAGTAGGCTAATTTCTTACGGGCAGCACACTAAACCTAGATGATAACCAAGCTGTGCAAGCTGTGACCTTATATGTTATTTCTGAGAGGGTATTTCTTTCATGAGACTGCCTGCCTGTACCTCCTATGCATATGTATCTGCCTGAATGTGACCAGAATGCTGTGCTGTCCCTGCTTGAGTGACAAGGCTGCTTTTTCTCTGCCCTAAGGAAAGGGGAAAAATGCCTGGAGACTTGCATAGAGCTGTCTAAAACTCTCCCTTGGGATGGTTTGGCTATGCCTTGCACTTCACGCATGGCTATGCCCATTGATTGTTTCAGCTAAGTCCATATAGAAAATAGGTCAGCCATGCAGTGGCTCAGGAAGAGAGCTTTAATTGTGTGGTTGCAATCTAGAAACAGGATGGTGTGCATCATCGTGGAGGAGACTGGAACCACTTCCAAAAATGTTATCAAGCATTGTGGAATCTAGCCCTTAGAAAGCTATTTGTGTTAAAGAGTTGCAGGGAATATCCCATGCAAGTTATCCAATTGCTTCAGTGTGAATAAAGTAAAAATTTCTTGCTAGAAGGCAGTGTGCTGAAATTCTTTGATCATTTTCCTCTCCACAAATGGAAATTGAAAGAAACATACATTTATGAAGTGAATCTTTTCCTTAGCCCCATTCTAAGGTATTCAGAACAAAACCTGTTTCATGCTTTTGGGGCAAATATATTCTATGAGGATCCTCCTGGTGTAATTCTAGAATGTTATTGATTCCAGAGAGTGCAGTAACACAGTTTCTGTGATGCCAGATACAGTAGTTGCTGCTAAACTCTCCACTTTTAATGAATTATAGCACAGCTGTTTTTGAAACCCCAGAGAAAGGTTTCTCTAAAGTATATTGCTGTGTAGTGATGACTGTCTTTCTAATGCTGGCCAAGGTAAACGTGTTTAATTTCATTTTAACCTTGCATTTCACTTGGCATGTGATACAGATGGAGACTGACAAAAGTTTTTCAGGGAAAGCCAATTTCCCTCCTCTGCAAATACAGAAACTCTTCACACATGAAAGAGCACTAGTAAAAGCTGAATACGACAGAGAAACACCTCAGCAAGATTTCTAGTTTTTTACTTGGAAAAATTAGGATTTTGCATTTGCTCATAATTATTTCTATTTTGAAAACACAAGACAATATACTCAGGTGGTGTCCGCTTACATTAATAATAGCTGTGTCCCTCCCTAGCCCTGACTGCAGGCACCCTGGAGCCTAAAATACTCATTGCAGTTCCTGTTTTAAATAGAACTGCTAAAAATGGCAAAATTTCCATGTCTTTGGAGAAAGCATGCATCCATCTGACTTTAAATTTAATTTTTTTTTTCTTTTTGCCAAAATTGTCTTTATAGTTGTCTCTTTGCACTGGCAAGCTGAGAGTGCAAAACCACTTGCCTTTATGATGAGAAAAATATTTGGTGGAATGATAAACTGTTAAAATTTTGGTGAAAATAGAGACATTGGTCCATAGAAATCACAAGGTAGAATTTCTACATGGTATACAATGGTATGAAGGGAAGGATAGTCTTGCAGCTTAAGTAACTTAGCAAGGCTTTTGGTCAATGGGTAACTGATTTTTTTTTCTCAAAAACTTCAGGAAATCTTGACAGAAATAATTACAATTACTTTTAGATGGAATTACATGCTTATTTTAATGCAGTTAAAGGTTCCCAAACAGTTGCATATATAATTCATATTAGTAAAACCAGCCAAGGGGAAATGCCTTTGCTTTAAACAATTATGAAGCCTTCAGAAATGAGAAAATGACATTAAACCTGCTGTGTGTTAGCCACGAAGACTTAGGGTGAGGACACCTTCCTTGTTCTGCTTTTATATATAGCACTTGCACACTTTTATGAATTCTATCTGCAAAATCTATTTAAATTTTACTTGTGTGCAAGTGTTTTGATCTCATTTTTATTCTTAAAATTTGTCTGCAAATTTTTATAAGGCTTCACCTGATTTTTGTAAATCATTCAGATCTACTAACTGGCCAAAAAACTTGTGCAGTCTCTTAACTTGTTTTATGAGGTCTGGATGCACTTCTCAGCTCAGCTGCAGTCTTTCTTTTGTGGTCTTCAGATGCCTTATTTTCCCACCTATAAAAGAGACATCATTATGCCTCCTTTCATATCTTGTTTTTTCTGTCTTAGCCAGTCAGAGGGCAAACCCTTCAGGTCAGACATCATCTTTTGGTGTATGTTCCAGTATGGCCCTGATCTTAATTTGAGCCTTCTGGGTTAAAAGAAGCAAGTAACAGACCTAGCAACAGCAACAGACAAAGAGCAGAATGAAAGATAACAGTGGCACAATTTCTCTGCTAAGCAACCTGCCCAGGGATGAACTCACCAGACAGAAGGTTAAATACCAGTATTTGAGTGTAAGCAATGCCTCTGTAGGAATTTTCACTTGTTGACCAAGTATTGATCCCACTGTCTGAATGGTGACCTTCATGAATGTTAAAAGGTAATGGAATATTTCCTTCTGCAGACAAAAACATTTGACTGTGTGGTGTCAATGAAATAGCATAGAGGAGACCAGTCTTCCAACGTCGAGTTAGGCATGGTGTGCAAAACCTTTTGATAGGCTCACAACGTTTGTAGAATGACACTGAAAATCTGCAGCTGATCTGAAAACTCGTATCAACTTCGATCAGCTCCACACTTGCTCTGCATGTCACACGCTCCAGATCTGTGCGAGATGCAGCACGACAGTCAGCTGTAATCTGTGGAAAAAGTAATTGACCATAACAGTAGTAAATTTTAGAACCAACAGAGGCACGGCCAGTCAGAGTTCAAAGTGTGCAGCTATACCATGCATCAGGTGGAGGTGAACATCATGACAGTGACTATTCTCTTAGATCAGAGAGATGCACTAGTTAATACAAGTAAAAAGTGTTTTTAACAGTATTTTCATTATATTTTCCTTTGAATTTCTCTTTGAAAATTATTTGCAGTTCTAAGTACTACTAAGTTCTAAGCAAAAATGGGTTTAAGCGATAAATAGAGGGGAATTAAAAGGCAAAAGTATCTTTTCAAATAGGCTTTGAAGCGGTGAAGAACAAGGAATACTGATGGAATATGGAATTATGATTTACCCATAGCAAAAGCTAAAACAGAAGATCTATCCCTGCCCATGTTGTGGGCAGAATTTTGTTAGCACTAAATTGGAATGGGGAAAAATAAGATAAGGAACTGCAATGAGAGTAGTAGTGGTGGCAGAAAAGCATCTAATGAGGATGATGTACTTAAAAAAATTGTTAGATTTTATTGCCATTGCTGTAATTTACTGTGTTGTAAGTGGCTGATCTATCTAATGCTGGAATAAATATGCCAAAAGAAGGCAGTTATATGTTTTATATAAAAAATCACTCACTGTTTTCTTTCCCAACCGTTACACTACAATAATGGAAAACACTAATAATCTTTAGTAAAATATTAATAAATGAATTCAGATCTTTAATGCTAAACGTAGGTTTGGTACTCTGTCTTTCATCAAAGAAGCTGCATTACTTAGGAATGCAGTCCTAATGTCAGTTTAATATAGTATGGGCAGCGTGGGATTTAGATGCCCGTTATAAACAGAGTTGAAAACCTAGAGCAAAGGTTTACTATATGAATATGCCGCAAAGATACTTTGTGATACTGTGATAACAATTTCTCCATTGTCATAAGATACTTGCAAAGTTAGTGCTTGTATCTTGTTAGAACTTGCCAGGTACAAGTACTTAAAACAAATGTTTTGTATTTTCCACAGCACCTAGACTGTAAGCAGAAATGTCAAATGTTTCTGACCCCACGTAAAGGAAGACATACACTGTGCAGCAGACTTTTTCCTCTGTTTGTTTTTACCTGCTGAGAGTGCACACTCTGCAAGATTCATGGTGCTTATGAATGCTCTAGAATGCCAAAATGCTTAAAAATATTGTCTTCATCTTGGCAGGAAATTCTTCATGAAGGAGATACTACCTTTTGTTATCCTTAAACTTAGGTGTCTGGTTTATATCCTCTAGGAACTCATGCATCTCATTCCTTCCCTCTGCCCCAGCTATACACATGGTTTCTTATCTTTTACCCCCTAAAAAAAGGGGGAACTTGCTATGTAGATCCTCTTTCTGTGCATATAAACAAGCACAGATGTGAAATCCATTATTTGTTACATTATTTCTTTTTTCAAGGGCCCAGACAACAAAAAATCTTTCCAGTCAAAGGAGCACATTTTTTCAGGGTAATATTCAAATAACATTCAAAACCTATTTGAGGTACTCCCTGAGTATAGATGCACTTGCTAGGGCCAGAATTTCATTTTGGTTAATTTTCAGGTTTTCTGTCACAGTTCCCCACCCAGTCACTTTGAAACAGCTGGACTGTTTTCTTTGCTGTCTTGGAGCTACTATTCACAGCACCAGTATGCAACGTAGAAAGTTGGAGACATCCTGTTATCTGCTCCATTTTTGAAATTAATGTGGTTTTTTAACATAATTAAAAAAACAGGAGTTCAGTGCTGGATTTCCATTTTACAGATTTAGAAAACAGCACATGAAGAGTGGTTGTTCTTTGACTTTGGTGGGAAATACCACTCGAAGGACCTTTGGTGTGGGACAGCCTCTACACTAAAAGTGAGTGTTATGGTATCTGGGTGGCTGAAGTGTTGAGACAAAGAAGTTTATCAATTACATTTGATTTTAGTTTGCATTCTCAACAAGGTAAATGACCCCAGATGATCCCATTGCTACTTCTGTTTAGCTGTCATTCCCATTTGGAGCTCTGTCCTCCAGAGCGAGACTCTCAAGCTGTATTCTCTGCTCATTTTGCCTGAGGACTGAAGCCCAAATCCTCCCAGCACTGAAGCATAAATTGCCACACCTTGAACTAAGAACTGTGTGCCCTTACAGTTCCTTATGTCTGTGGTGGCACAGTTGGAGGCAGGTCTGGTTGTTGGTGATTGCTGACACTAGTGCACTTCCATGCTGCCTCACTGGAATGCAGGTCAGGGCCTTCAAGGAGGCCAGGTAGCTAGTTCTTCCATCCTGGGATCTCAGATACATGTGCAGCACTGACTGGTGTTTCAGAAGGCCTGATGGAGAGAGAAGAGACTTTCCTAATAGACACATTGTAAAAAAAAAAGTGAAATATTTTTTAAAAAGAAGATGTAAAACCAGAAATCTTAAATCAGGAGCAATGGGCATCTGGCCTTTAAGTTACAAATTGATGCTGCTTAAAACAAAATACTAGAGAACAACATAGGAACTGTTCACGTTTAGGAAGTTTTTACTTCTTTATTGAGAGAATGAAACAAAACAAGGTATGTCATTCCCAGGCTCCCAATAGATGCTAGTGAGGCAAACCACTGAAACTACAAATTGGATCTTGACAGCCAAATCAGGGTGATAAACATGTATCCTTTTTTAAATGTGCAACAGAGTTGCACATTTAATCAACAGGGTTGTTTGAAACCCAAAAACCACAGCCACAAAAAATTCTCCTAAAATCTAACAAAATGCTGGAAAGCTCATTGAAATTATCATTTAAGCATGTTCTATAGGCTATAACGACAATTACAGAAAATTTATTTGCATAAGCACCTACCAATCTTCAGTGGATTTGTAGCAGAGGAAAAGAAATTTATCGGTAAGAAACTGTCCATTACAAATAGTTGCCCATAATTTCCTTATTTCTTATGTATTTTTTAATCCTCATGACTTTCTATAAGCTTCCTTCTCTACTTTCTTGTTTTTTTCCTCCTTGCTCCTTTATCCTGTTTGTATCTCCCTTCTCTCCTTTTCATCTCTCACATAATAAAGAACAACAGTATTGCAAAATAAATTAGAAAAAACCAGCAAATCTATGTCATCTGAGAAATGGAACAAAGCTTTGATCTTTCAGACTTTGGTAACAATCCTGTGATAATATTGTTGCAGCCAATGCAGTTATAGAGCTTTTAAGATGAAGAATCGTGGATAATACACAGCCTAGAATAACTCTAGGAAGATAACCTCATGGTTCAAACCATGCACAAAGTTCAGGTTCAGTAGCACAGAAGCATGTTATTTCAAACCATAAGCATATTTTTTCTGTAAGGGTTTTTAATATGATTCTAGTCTTTTGAAAAAACCAAGTCCTCTGGTGAAATCATCTAACTTATTTTATGGAAAAATTATCTGTATTTAGCCAACGAGAGAAAGACCCAAGGGTCTTGTGCAAAAAGTCACAAAAGTGAATTTGTGAGAAGAGTAGCAGAAGAATCCTTATGGTTAAAATACATGTAATTTACCACAATATTTAAAGCCTGAATTTGTACCTCAGATTAGAGTCTGGTGATTGATATATCTGATCAGTTTCTGCACTGTTCTTTGTTAACCTGTTCTTGGATTTCCCTTCCTCCATATCTCTTAATCTGTTTAATCTCTTTTATCTGAAACACCTGCCACAGAAATCAGTGAATTTCAGTGGAATCTACAAGAATTTCAAGCCAAGCATCTGTTTCTGTGGCAGACTGTGCCTGACACTCTGGCACAAAAATATCCACAAGTGAAACAGACACTAGAGTTTCAAAGAAGCTGGATGACACTATTTTTATTTTTGTGGGATTTGAATATTCAACTTTGATATTGGTACAAGAAGCTGCATTCAACAGCTAATGCACTTGAATTGATACCTCAATCCTCTGATTTTCACTGCATATGTTATTAAAACAAGAAGCTACATTTCAATAATAACTCAAGAAGTTTCTTTATAAAGGATCTCACATTTCTAGATCTGAATAACCTGCTATAGTCTGTCCAATACATTCCTTTTGGTTTTAAATAGATATGTCAAAGCTGGATCTCTTATAAATATTTTCAGCTTGTTTTTCCACAGGGCCACATTTTCACCTCACTCTTTACATCAAACTGCCACCAAGGCTAAGGGGAAGTTATTACAGGATAAGTGGTGAACATGGCAGTTACCTCTGAGTTAATTTTGCATTCCTTCTCCCTCCTGCTTTCATTTGCATGTGCTGACTTTTCCTCTGCAAAAGTAATTTGAGAAACACTCTGTGCAATTTGATTTCTTTCAAATGCTTAAGAGTAGAATAAATGGAACGGAAGGATTTGAAAGATCAGTAGCTGTGATAACTTCAGCAATTGCACTGGAGACAATAATAAGCATCACAGATAGAACATTCAACAGGAAGCCAAAATCTGTCTCTTGATTTATTTAATCTTTAGTTTTGTTACACAAGTGGTATACACTAACAGCAGGCTAATGTTAGTCATTAAGTGCGTATTTGTTGTGATTAATTAACAAGATTAATTTCTCTTAATACCACATGTGTAAGCTCAGTATTTAATAAAATCTCTCATCTTTACTTTGCTTCATCATTTTAGTGCAAAAAGAAGCCTGCATTTTTAAAGTCAATATAAATTCACATATTCACCTAGCTTTCTCTGCTTTAAATGCATATCTGCTATATTTTCCAGAAGAGAATTAGGAGGCAACTAAACAATATACTCAAATTGGTAATGTATTTCTAGAGCATCATCAATCTCACAGGATGTGCTGATAACCTTTGAAACTGTGCTTTTCAAAGGTAAGATCCACTGCTTTTGTGCACTCAAATCTTTTTTAGAAGAGCAGATTTTTAAAGAGGTGGGCTATGAATAACTATATCTGCCTTTACCATTGTGTGGAAAATGACAGGCCAATCAGTAAAATAAAAAAGGAAGGTATTAATTTACAGTGCACATGGTTAAATCAGCAATTTTAAACCTGTTTTGTAGCAGAAACCATCTGTAGGCATTTAATCAAAAAGGAAGGTGCCTTCTGGTCCTGCCCTGCAAATACGATGGAAGAGAACAATTGGGAAAGTAGCTGATTTCTCTGCTTCTTCCGAGCTGCGCTTTTTTTTTTTTTTTTTTTTTTTTTCTGCCATGAGATCTACCTAAAGCAGAATCAGTAGCTGCATGATGGCTGTGAAAACACCCCTTTCAGCCATCTATTCTGTTTGAATACAGATCTTCAATCAATATATTTTTTTCATAAAAGTTACGAGGACATGAACTTGCTGCTGCAGGATAACCATTTTCACTAAGAACAAGTTCTTGTTATTACCTTCCCATGTATAGTTTTTAACCTTTCTAGAATCTCAAATGACCTCAGTTCTGTGATTGCCATCACATCTGCACACCTAGCTGCAAAACCCCAAAATTAAAAAAGCCAAGGTCATATTTTGGTTCAAAAATAAGAAAACATGCAAATCAGTATTTCAGTGACAGTAGTCACAGACCTGTTAGGTTTAATCCTATTCCTGCTACATCCAGAAACCTGCTGTTGACTTCAGTGGGGGATTGGCATGAGTGCCTAGCTATGAATAAATGTGAAAGGTAGTTGTCAGTGATTTTCAGTGTGAAAATGATTTTGTAGACATTGTAAACAGAAGTGACAGGTGGCAAATACCCAGTCAGAAAGCTCTGCAATTGAAATCTGCTAATGAAACACTTTACTTTCTACAGACCTAGTTTTCAGACAGTTCTTTAAGATCTACAGAGTTCAGGGAAACTTTTAGTACTTTTATTTAAACTACTAGTACTGTTATTTATAAAACTTGCCTTTCATTATAATTTAAAGCTGTGAACACAAAGGGAATATTTAACCATATGCACTGTCATTAGACACTACAATCAATGTTTTATATTGCTCTACAATGCTCCAATATATTTGGGAAAATAATAACAATAATTGTGTTTATGCAAACCTACCTGTCAGTTGTGTAAACAGTTACCCACATCAACGTCAGTTCGATCAGTACGTGCATAAGTGTCTTTGAAGAAGCAGGAAGATTTTTCTATCATCTCTAAATATGCTTCACAGTTAATCCAGACCAGGGTTCTCAAGTGAGAAGTTACTTCATGCATTAGAAATTTGGAACTTTTAAGCAGTTTACTGTTTAATTTGTTATAGAAGATGCAGCAATTCTGGCTAAGTCATGAATACTAGCTAAAGATTTCACTAATGGTATGAGATAAAAAGTTATCTTTTTGCAGCACTTGCAGGAGCTCAGTTTACTTTTATCACAAAATAATTACAATTATATTTGTACAATTATTATGAGTAAAATTCTGTGCATTTTTAAGTTTGAGAGATCGAGCTGTAAGAGTAGGTAGTTAGAAGGAATCAGTAAGCACAACTACTAACCATTACTTCATATTCTAGACCCACAGTGCTTCCCCTTTTGTAGATTCTAATTTAGATTCCGTTGGCTACCGGCAAGACTTTGATCTTTACATTTAACTCCTGCTGCCTGTCAAGAACACTGCATGTCCTCAGGACAAGTTTTAATTCTTGGAAAGAAAAAGTTCTGAAGACATAAACTTAATTTTCTTAGGCTTTTCTCTTACAATTTTTGTGAAAGTATTTTACTTTCAGGGACTGCAAATGCAGATTAATCCTATATTTAGAAGTATATTCCTTTAAAGTATGAGAGTAATTTCCAGATGCTTTAGATTCGTTTTGGTTTTGCTTGTCCTCACTGCACCACTTCCTCTATTTCAATTACCTTCCTTTTTTTCCTTACCTGGATCACTCGAGGTCCCATCAGTTATGTCAGTTCAATATCAGGATTTCTTAAAAAAAATCCCAAACCAAACACAAAAATTAAATAGTGTGTTGTGGTTACATACAGCAGGTTGTTTCTAGTGTTTGTGAGGTATCTTTTGCTCTGCCTCAGGAAAAATGGCCATAAGCAGTCAGGCTCAAGAGCTCTCGGAGCATAAGGAGTCTGGGGCTTTCAGGGGTAGTATCTCCATCTAAGGAAGTTGCTTAGCTGATGGTACTTAGCTGATGTACCAGGGGTGAGGGTGCACAGATGTGCCACAGCCAAGGGCTGCTACTTCTGCCTGAGAGCGTGACAGGGGAAGCAGAGGATCAGGTGCTGTGAGGCTCCTGCTGGGCTTGCTATGGAGTGTTTTCACAGATAGGTTTTGACTCACAGGAAGAGAATATTTTTCCCACGCTGTCTTCTCAGCATGCCTCCCTGTTATTTGGTCCCAGCATAGGAAAATATTTACCCTACCAAAGTACTTAATGTGATACTTAAAATGGCAAATATGTATTTTATCAGCAACATTTGGGAATCAGTCCTTCCTTTAGCTACATGCCAAAACATGGGTGTAGTAATTAAGGTTCCTCCTGTGCCTTTAATTGAAACCAGAGATGTGGCTGCAATATAACTTTCACATCTGAAGCCTGGGCTTCTCCCGGGGGTATAGCTGGATCTAAGGATTTGCTTCAGACCATTACAGGGAAATGAGTCAGTCACAAAATCAGTATAAGAAATTCAGTGATACTTTAAAACCGGGGTTTTGCCCTGTCTTCAAGAACACTGGTTTCAATATTAAGGTATAGTGTTTTGTGTTATTACACAAATGCTAATATTTTAAAGCAGCAGAAATGTGTGTCTCACGATGACCTTAATTGGCAGTTTTCTATTAGGTATGACTCACTACCACTTAAAAATTTGTAAGCAGATTTGCCTACCTCCTTCAGTTACTTACATCTTGTGCTCTCCAAAGGAGCAATACCCAAACAAAGTAATGCTTTGAAGTTGTGTGCACCCTGAACATGATCAAGCTAACAATGAAGGAAGCAGCCAAAGAAAGCTTACTTATTTGTGCAGGATTTAATAAGACTATTAAATACTTACTTTGACTTCTTAAAATATTAACTTATATACTGATGCAGATTTGAGCATTTTTTTTCTGAGTATTTTAGAAGCATCCTTTAAGTCCTTGGAAACAGACCAATCACTAGGGCTTTGATTCTGTTGCTACACACAGCACTTAAGATTAATAAGACAAAATTATAAGATTTAGATATTTTTCCTGTTTGCTGATAAGCACAACAGCTGAAGCTGCAATGACCTGCTACTGATAGGATGGGTGATGGGTCCTAACCTGTCTTACTCTCCGCAGAGGCACATTGACTGGCAAGGGTCAAAAAGCAGTGATTTCTGAATCCCTGATTCAGAAATTAGAGCTGGTTCAGAGAGCAGAGCTGAATGGGAATTGCAAGCCTCTGCCTTATGTAAAGGAAAGACAAGTTAACAGCTGCTTCTGTGGTGGCAATGGCTTCCACACCTCAGTGAGCTTCTGCAAGTGCTGCAATCACTCTCACACTGGAGAAAGTTAGATTCAGTCAACTGTGTCTTCTGAGTGCTGCAAAACAAACTAATTTTTTTTTAATTGCTCAACATGTAGCAGTTCACCTAACTGATATGACTGAAAATAAAAAAGTGACATTATATCATTATACCAAACTCTGCTTGTCATAAGAGGAAAATGTTTAATGTTGCTTCTAATTTTTGTGCTATGTCCATAAACTAAGAGCATAAACCACTTTTAGCTACTGTTGAGAAGTGGTATTGCTTATTATGATAAATGGTTGTGTTACTATTAGGGGGTTTTACTGTATGATTGATTCATTGAACTGTATTTTGTGACACTCTCAAGGAAGGTTTTAACAGAGGAAATATTCAGAAGCAACGAATACAAATAAACATACAGGAAGGCATTTTGACTGTAAGACAAGTATAGATGTAAATATATGATGAAATGTTTGCACAAAGCATTTTGAGCACTAAGTTATTCTGCAGCTATGACTATGCTATGTGAAGTCATCTTCATTTTTCTGAGTGGCACAGTGCCATGTTGTAGTCAGTCAGACACTGAATAAATTTGTTGCTTGTAGTTTGATCTCACAGCAGATTATTTAATTTTAATTTTCAATTTGTTTCCCAAGATAACTGACATCAATTAATATGGGAGAGATGGAGAATTCACATTAAACACTGTTACTCCCCTGGGATGAGCTCTCTCAAAGCATGTTTGGAGAGAAATTAAAACCAGAAGTGTTTGGTTTTTTGTTTGTTTGTTTGGTTGGTTTTTGTTTTGTTATGGTCAGAAAATGCCTTTAAACATTGGGAAAAACGTGAGGGCTCATGTTCTTCATTCCTGAAAACACATCTGCAGATGTTTGACTTAACCTGTGATGGTGCTATCATCTTTCTCCTACCTTTTTATGGTCCATTATACTGAATTCCTTCTATAATCTCTACACTGGGGATTCATTATCTTCTCCTATTAGACCTTTAACACCACTCTCTAATTACTGTCTGAGTGAGACAGATTTTCATGTAGCACAACAGACTTTTTTGCCAAATATTAGTTACATTAAGTGCAAGATGCACTTAGGATACCAGATACAAACTTAATGTTTTAATAAAGTAAGACCTAGACTATGCATAGAGTTTTTTCAGTATTTGAATCCTCTGAAGTGTCATGGAATTAGGTTTTCCACTTTGTTTATTTGAAGATGTGATTTAGGGGATTTTGTCATTGCAGAGATCAAGAAGAGTTTTAAATTGATCACAGCTTGAAAATTATTATACTATTAAATTGATAATGATTTTGAACTGGAACCTCTGTTATCAAAGACTTAAAATGTTTTAGCAGTAATATTATAGATTCAAGATTTATCTAGAAATTTACGGCCCAAATCCAGCAAAACATGTAAGTAAGATCCATCAAAGCCATAAGTTTTTTTAGCCTTTGACGATGGTTCATGTATATATTTATGTTTATTTCAGTACACAGGTCAGTCCAACCACAGAAAAGATAGTTCTTTTTTGCTCTTCTTTCATAGTATAGTAATATATGTATATATTAATAGGGGTATATAGCGCCTTTTGAATAAAAATACTCTTACATATATATATATATCAATGCTTACAGTATAAAGTATTATGGATAGTTATGTATTTGGAGTCTGGTTCTTGTTTTAAATTTTTCACTGCCTTTTTTACTACACAGTAGTATTCAGCAATAAAAATGAAGCATTACTGATGTCCATGCAGCAGAAACAAATGACTTTCTAAGTAAAAACTGAAATAAAAAATATAGAATGTTATATAAACATTCTTCAGTCTCTTGTTCTTAGCATTGTGTTTATTGATTCTTAAAATAATACTTTAATTTTGATAGATGTCCCATAGAAGCTGGCCTGACAACATCAGTATTACATCATACTTTAAAAGGGCCTTTTCTGCCAAATATTTTTTTTTGCAGCAGATCCAGTGAAAGTAGTTTCTGCCTGTTTCTCCTTTTATCCATGCTATTTGTGCTGGGTCTGCAGCACTCCTCTGCTGTACCATTCATTCCAGCTGTTCTGATGATAACCTGTATCAGGGAATTAGTTATTTTTAACCCTGATACAGTTGCTGTGTGACCCTAAAAGCCCTTTGAGTGTCTCAGGGGCAGAATCGAGTGGTTTGGTGCACATGCTTATTAAAGCCGTAGCGCCTTTGAAAGACATAGTTATTGTCCTGTGTCTCCAGAGAGAAAAATGTAATACTTAACTGCTTCCACAGTCACCAAAAGCTCTTGAGGATTATCTCTATAGAGTATTATTATACGAGGATGAAAGGATCTGATTCAATGAGATACAGTCAATAGAAAATGAACAAAAGAGCCTTTTTCAGATTCTCTAACTGAAATAAATCATAGAATTGTTTAGGTTGGAAAGACCTCTAAGATCATTGAGTCTAACCATTAATCCAGCACTTCCATCTTTACCATTAGACCATGTCTCGTAGCACCACATCTACGCATCTTTTAAATACCTCCAAGGATGATGATTCTACCATTTCCCTGGGCAGCCTATTCCAATTCTGAATGCTCCTTCCGTGAAGAAATGTTTCTTATTACCCAGTCTAAATCTCCCCAGGCAAAAATTGAGGCCAGTTCTTCTTGTTCTGTCACTTGGTAACCCTCACCTCACTCCACCACCTCCTTTCAGGTCATTGTAGAGAACAGTAAGGTCACCCCCGAGCCTCCTTTTCTCCAGGCTAAATACCCCCAGCTCTTTCAAGCTGCCCCTAATAAGACTTGTGCTCCAGACCCTTCACCAGCTTCATTGCCCTTCTCTTGACAGAGTCCATCACCTCAATGTCTTTCTTGAACTAAAGGGCCCAAAATTGAACGCAGGACTTGAGCTGAATATGGGGGAACAATCACTGCCCTGCTCCTGCTGGCCACACTATTGCTGAAAGGCCAGGATGCCATTGGCCTTCATGGCCACCTGGGCACACTGCTGGCTCATGTTCAGCTGCTGTCGACCAGCACCCCCGGGTCTTTTTCCACTGTGCAATTTTCCAGCTGCTCTCCCCCCAGCCTGTAGCGCTGCATGGGGTTGTTGTGACCCAAGGGCAGGACCCAGCACTTGGCCTTGCTGAAACTCATACCACTGCCCTTATCAGATAGAAACATCCTGTCCAGATCCCCCTGCAGAGCCTTCCTCTCCTCCAGCAGACCAATGCTCCTGCCCAACTTGATGCTGCCTACAAACTGACTGAGGGTGCACTCAATCTCCTCATCCAGGACATTGACAAAGACATTAAACAGGACTGTCCTCAATCCTGAGCCCTGGGGAACCCCACTACTGACCTGCCAACTGGATTTAACTCCATTCACCACCACTCTAGGCCCAGACATCCTGCCAGTTCTTCGCCTGGGAAAGAGTGTGCTTTTCCAAGCCAGTTTCTCTAGGAGAATGTTGTGGGAAATGGTGTCAAAGTCTTTATTTGAGTAGGGTAGACTTCATCCTTTCCCTCAACTACCAAGTGGGTCACTTTGTCATAGAAGGAGATCAGGTTTTTCAGACAGGTCTTGCCTTCCATTAACCCCCACTGGCTGGGCATGACCCCCTGGTTGTCCTGCATGTGCTGTGTAATGGCATTCAGGATGACCTGCTCCATGACCTTCCCTGGCACTGAGGTCAGCCTGACAGGCTGCATCCTCCTTCTGACTCTTCTTGTGGATGGACATTACTTTAGCTAATGTCTCATCAACTGGGACCTCCCCATTTAGCCAGGGCTAATGATGGAAAATGGCTTGGTGAGCTCTTCTGCCAGTTCTCTTAGACACACACAAGTCCATGGGGCTTGATGGGATCCACCCAAGGGTACGAAGTCATGTAGCAGGTCATTGACCATTTTCTCCTGGATTATGGGCTCATCATTCTGCTCTCTTGTCTCTGTCTTCCAGCACAGCGCCTTGATGCCCTGAGGACAACTGCTCTTGCTATTAAAGACTGAGGCAAAGAAAGCAATAAGTACCTCAGCCTTTTTCTCATCCTTTGTCACTATGTTTCCTCCTGCATCCAATAAAGGATGGAGGTTCTCAGCCCTCCTTTTGTTGCTGATACATTTGTAAAAATATTTTTGTTGTCTTTTACAGCAGTAGCCAGATTAGGTTCTAGCTGGACTTTGGCCCTGTAACAAACAGGGAACCATTATTAAAATGAAAAGTGCGGCTTTTTTTTAAATATGTTGTTCAAAAGTTATCACCTTTAAAAACATAAAAATTCTTTGAAGTTTCTGAGCAACTTCATTTATGTGGTCAAAATTCCCATAGTGTTAGTTGTCACCAGTCAGTTGTTTTTACAAGAGATGCTAACCTTTGACTTCAGATGGTTTATTGTTCAAGTGCACATACCAACTTTAGTCATATGTTTCTCTATTACAAAAAGGATATCTTAGGCATCAAGTAAATTGAGATTTAAGTATCCATAACAAATGAGTTTCATTGCACTGTATCAGGTAGTTTTTAATAGCTGCTTATGAAGAATTAAAAAGGTTTTCTTATTAGAATTCTGCTCTTTCAGAAACCTCATCCACCTATGTGACCAAAAATATATCAGACAAAACAAGTCCTTTGCCTAAATCACTCCAGTCCCGATTCATCCAAGAACTTAACTGTGCATGCAATTTTAGTTACCTGAAGCACTGAAGTCATTAGGGGTTACATGCTTGAAAGTCAGTAGGAGTTACATGCTTACATGAGATTAAGTGCTTTCCTGAACAAGGTCCTCAAAAAGCCATTATTTTAATGTACTTATGATAAAACTGGCATGTCATGGGAATTTAAAAGAGAAAATAAATGTTTTTAATTTTTTTCTTTTTTTTTTGTTTTGTAGGGACACACATTTTTTCCTGTGATGATTTATAGCTACCAATAACCTTCCACAGTGGTTGCTTTATCAACTTACTGTTCTGGCATCTTCTGGTCTTGTTAGTAAACAAAAGAGAACTATTAAACACAAAGCCAAGTACTCTTAATCTCAAGAGAGAGACTTCGTACAGTATGTTCTGTACAAAACTGAAAGACTTGAAGATCACAGGGGAATGTCCTTTCTCCTTACTGACTCAAGGTCACATTACTGAGGAACATGACAAGGACTGCACAGAAAACAGTTCTAGAGCAGCACTGCCCATCTGCAAAGAAGTCCATGAAAAAGATGGTCAAGGAAACCTTCCACAAAGGAAAACAAGCCGAAGTAGAGTGTACCTGCACACACTAACTGAAAGCATCTGCAAACTAATCTTTCCTGAGGTAAATAGATACTGCATAATAATAAAACTTTAATAACATTTAATTATAGATGTTAAAAAAGCATTCTATGTCTGCCTTTAGGTTAAGCCTTTAGAAAGTTGTTTTGATTTCAAAGTTTGTGTTCTTGTGTAGTTCTCCATAGTTTAAATCCTCATTTCCTCCACTTCCATTCCTTTTGGACATAATCTTGCCACAATCTCTCTAGTGCACACCATTCCTTCCACTCTATTTCTCTATATTTTTGCCTTGTATTTGCAATCTTCCACTAATCTTTTTAATTATTCCTTTTAAATCTGTCTATACCTGTAGCACTTTTGTAACACAGAGATACAATTATAGAAATTCTGTCTTGTTACCTAATTATGTAAATTATGGGGTCATGTCATCAATTCACCTAACTGAATCCATACTGCTAAGTGTATTAGTCATTATCACAAAAAAATTAAAATAGCTGTTTCCATCTGCTATGATGCTAACCTCCTGTCATACTATTTTTAAAAACATTATCATTTGTGTTTACCACAAAGATATTCTTATGTCTCTGCTCAACTTAAATGAAAACAGGTACAGTGCAGGCTTGCTTGAGTGGAGATGAATACCATGGTTTGTCTCTGTAAAAAGAACATGAAAAATGCAACTCCATAACATTCAACACTTGGCTGTGGCTCAAATTCTGTGGAAAGTTTGAAGGAACTGGCTAATATATACTGGGACTACAAATGGCAAATGGACAATTTTGTACACTTATTTAATTACAATTCGTTACTTGGACATTCAGTGTACCTTACTTAAAGTGCTGGAGTTTTGTTAAGTCTATTTGCAGATCTGGTTATGCAGCTCTTTATTACCCATTCACCAAACCTCTAGATAATCAAATTTTGATAAACCAGTTTTTACCTCTGCTGCATTTACACAGACAAAGTCCATCCCTTTCAACCCTTTGAACTGATCTTAAATTTATAAAGGATAAATTTTAATCCAAGAATGAAAGAACTGGCAAAGCACTGTTTCTGTGGTGTCATGATTGCTGTTTTGCTTTTCTAGTATATAGTTGGCGGGATTTAATGAAGTAACTGATATTTTTTCTCTTTAAAGAGTGGTATAAATGTATGCATCTGCCTATTATATAATCATGATAGGCTAGTTTATCACCTGTGACCAAAGCTTGGCAAAGTCAAAGATATTATGATCAAGCCATATTCACTGGAACTTTGTCCAGGTACAGTAGTCTGTTCTCATGATGATTTGGGGTCAAGACCTAAGCGTCTTCCTAATCTCAGTTTTCCATAAATGGTTTTTGCTTGTTTTCTACATTTTGAATCCATGGTACTGTGAGGTTTTTTGAGGGGGTGTGTAATATTAGAAAGTTGTGTTAGTTATAGTTATTTCTTAGCAGCACTGTCTTTACTGCCACCTGAAAACCTGGAGGTGATGAACATCACTGTACTTAAATACACAACCACTGGTGCACGTGAGCTTAGAGGCTTAATTGCAGTGGTACTGGAGCTGAAGACATCAACATAAAGGAAACCCCAAACACAGAAATGACATGCTGTTTCTAACAGTGATGCCATCTTAAAAAAAGATGTTAATCCCAAGGACAGCGAAGTAATTCTTTTCTGTATAAAAATGTTATTCTTATGATTAAATTTTCAGCAATGACATTTTAATCAACATACGTATTTTTTCCCCAGTTTGAAAGGCTAAATCTTGCACTTCAGAGAACACTTGCAAAACACAGAATAAAAGACACCAGGTATGTATGTTTGATGAGCTTGTAACTAACTTCACTGCAAAAACATTTTTCAAACAGTTCATAAGGACTGGTGCGGTGACTGGGAATTAGGACTTCTGGAATCTGTTTTCAATTATCTTGTCAAATTGGTGTGTAACATTTCATGTAATGTAACTTAGTAATGATGTAGTTTATTTTAAAATATTCACAAATATTTATATCATTCACAAAGTTGACTTAATGGGCAAGTTTAGCCATTTGTACAGGCAAACAGGCAAGGACTTTGTTTAAAATGAGCAAGTGTTTTGGAGAATTCAGAGACTGCTTGGGCATAGATGGAAAGATAGATATGGTTGTGTATGGATCTAGCCCAGTGTTTCTAAGATCCCAAGGAAAGAGTTTTAAATACAAACAATTAGTATTATACAAAAGAATTTGGCTTCTGATACAGTGAACAATCATACGCTCCAGATACTGACATATGTTTTCCTAAGCTCACTTGGCTTCTGGTTTCTGTTTCTGAGGAGCTCAGTTTGATTTTAAGCACTCCTTAGTACTAATCCAATATTAATCATTTGAGCCTTGTACGGAGTGAGAATTTATTAGCATCTCATGATAGACCGAGGATTCAATTTATTGAATGCATGTGAAAAAATAAGCCTCTCAAGTTAAATCTCCTTTTCAAGTGAAGAAAAATAATGAAGTTGGAAACTACACTGTTGATCACCATGATAAGAATAGATAATTGCAATGTATCTTTTTTTAAATTATACTTGATATTTTTAAAGCACTTTACATACATTGACTGAATCAAAGATGTACATTGCAATTGCTGACTGGCTTATTGCTACGAATGTTTTCCCTATCTTTAATTATGTGTTTCTTCCTGGAGTATTAGTTTAAAATAAAAAATTACTATAATATTCTGAATGAAGTAATAATGCAAATGTAAAACAAATCTAAATGTCTGTATTGCTTTTGCATATCTATTGTATTTCAAGTGAAGAAATTCAGAAAGCATGTATTGGGAATTTATTGTTATATGGATGTTAATCTAAGCTACATGTCCTTCTCATAACTTTGAGTCAGACATTCAACAAACAGGTTGACGTTCATTGTCCTCAGAGAACTTAGAGGGCTGCAGTTTCGTGTCAAAAATCTGAATTACTATCAGTGAAAAAATAATTTTGAAATTCATAGTTGTCATTGGCATTTCCTCTCAAAGCAGAAATTCTTGTCACCTCTTCTGAATTTAATGCAATGTAATTCCAAAAAAATGCTTGAAAATAAATTCCAATTGTATTATACAACATGTTATGGAATATAGTTATGGCTTCAAGAAAAAAACCACAAACCAAATAAAAAACAGGACTGTTGCAATGACAGGCAAGAGAATGTGGCCTCAATCTATAATTTGATCTCAGACCACCAAAACTTTAATTTACCAGAAATGCAAAGGATAATCTAGGATCCTACCAAGATCCCATTTTTAATTAATTAAAAACTTCCTATTGGATCAGCAAAACTGGGCCTGTACACATTAAACACAAGGTAGGTAACCTCTGTACTTACTATTTTTACCATGCTTATCTTAATTTTTTAGGGATTTTATTTGTATTTTTATGATCTTTACAGAATAACTGGGGATAGTGAAGATTTTGAAAAAATAATCAGTGATCATGCTAATGCAGCAGGTAATGTAAACTTGCTTAATAGTAGATCAATAGATTATATATGCTATATATATAAAATAATACATTCTATATAAATTAGTCTTGTTACTAAGAAATGATTTCTTCCATGTAGGGGGTGTGGTAATGCTGCCAAAACAGAGGCAGCATCTGTGATCTCTGTGAAACTATGATCTCTGCAACTAATATCAAAATTTGGGCTAAAAAGACAAGTTTCTCGAGTCTGAGCTGTCATAGAATCATCCACCCCTAAGATCCAACATCTGGAAGGAATTATACATTCAGTAATAAGTTACAGTTTTATACTAATGCAAAACTGTTTGATCCTTTTCATCCTCTGAACGACTGTAGTGTGTCGGAAGAGAACTGCTATAATTTTAATACATAACTCTGGCTACATCTGTAATAGTAAATTAACATTTCCAGGAACTGAAATATGGTCTTCCGTACACAGTGGGTCTGTGACAGACAACACTTTTCCAAATGATTCCCAGTAATAGTTGGGGAATTGGAACATTCTCAACAGTCAGTTTGCATGCAGTTATCCTGTTAAAACCAACTTACTAGCAAAGATGTGAGCCATTCTGTGTCAATTTGCCTTAGTGCTATGGAATATTCCTTGAGTCATTTAATGTATTGTATCAGGCATAGTACTTATATCTCCATACCCTATTTTGTTCTTGTGTTAATTTTTAAAATTCTTATTTTACTCCTTTTTATCAATCTAAGCGAGTTGAGTTAAATCTTGTGCGAAAGCGTGTATTCATTTTGTCCACACTTCTTCAAAGAACACCTGATCCTGGATGTTTGTCTCCCTGTTTCCAGGCCCTGTTTCCAGGACTCCTAAATGAGAGTGCTCTCAGGTGTCAATGATGGATCAGGGAAGGATATTGCTAACTTTTTTTGGCCTAGGATAAAAAAAAGTGTGGAGGTTAGCCTGTGATTCAGAATGATGAATGCATTTCTGACTAAAATGTGCTTCCATGCAGGTGTTCCCGTGGAGTCGCTACGGGAATCTCTTGGTGAAGAGCTATTTAAAATATGCTATGAAGAGGATGAACACATATTAGGGGTTATTGGAGGGACCCTTAAGGACTTTTTGAACAGTTTCACTACCCTGCTGAAGCAGAGTGGCCACAGCCAAGAGGCAGGAAAGAAGGACAGACTTGAAGATGCCTCCATATTATGCCTGGAGAAAGATCAGGACTTCTTAAATGTGTATTATTTCTTTCCTAAGAAAATCACAAGTCTTATTCTATCTGGTATCATTAAAGCAGCAGCTCATATTTTGTATGAAACTGAGGTGGAAGTGATGCTTATGCCTCCTTGTTTTCATAATGACTGCACTGAATTTGCTAATCAGCCTTATTTGCTGTACTCTATACAAGTCAAAAGTGCAAAGCCTTCCTTATCTCCATGTAAACCACAGTCTTCCCTTGTGATTCCTGCCTCTGTGTTCTGTAAGACTTTCCCATTTCATTTTATGTTTGACAAGGATATGTCAGTTCTTCAAATTGGAAATGGGATAAGAAGACTTTTGACCAGGAGAGAATTTCAAGCTAAGGCCAATTTTGAAGAATATTTTGAAATTCTTACCCCCAAAGTAAGCTGCACTTTTAGTGGAATAATGACAATGCTGAATATGCAGTTTACTGTACGAGTTAGAAGATGGGACAATACTGATATGAAACCATCCATGGTAAGAGCTTTTTACTGCTATTACTTCTGTGAGGAATTTGTTTTATTCAGATGGAGTTAAAATATCCAAAAAACATGGTAGCATTTTCTACCTCTGAATATCTAATATAACTGCATAATAATGATTTAATTCGGGTACTCAAATGTTATTCAGATTCTGAAGCCAATTGCAGTCAAAACTCTGCTTTAGGACTTTTACCAAAATCTGAATGCTAATATGACTTTTCTGAAATAATTTGAAATATTGAGATTAAGCCAGTGATATGCCATGCTGCTGAGAATAAGGGCATCTCCAATACAAAGACAGTGTCAGGGAAAGCTTTAACAAAGTGCCCCTGAATTATTTGGAAACAACAGCTCTAGGATTTGTTTCCTGTGATCATTCAGTCTTTGGTGCCTTTGGTATTTTGATATTTTTTATATTCCGATGTTTTCATCAGATGCAAGCACCAAAGGTTCCACTTTGCTTCAGCTGATGGGATTACTTACTATCTTTGCTGAAGCTGGGCCTGTGACAAATGACCTGAGACAGTAAAAAGCATTCAGTATTCAATGACTGTTTTTATTCATTCCTGGTCCCAGCTGAATTCCAGCTTATATACACCTGAGGCAGTCCAGGATGAATTACTGGTTCAGGCTCAACGTTCCAAGAATTTAAGTGAAGAATAGAAAAAAGTTTCACTCATTTATTAATGTATCTACTTTTAAATAATGTAGCTATTTCATCTCAGATCCATTTCTGCACTAGAAAATTTCAAGGGGTAGTAGACTTGGCTTGGCTTTTGCATGTAATTGCATATGCAAATGACTATTAGTAAGGAACAGGTGTTATTAGAATAGTGGTCTTTCAAAGCAATGTTCAGCTAAGCTCTGCAGCACCTTGCATATTACACAAATGACTACAGGAGGGACATAAAAACACTTAATACAAAATATTTTTCCTTTTAAGATAATTAAAATGGGACATTTCTTCCATTTCTGACTTTAAATTGCACTGAGTACTGAATATCCTATGATAAAACTGACATAGATTTTTTCTCACTTCATCTTACAGAGGAAGTGGTTCATTAACTAGAGTTAGTAGAAATTAGTAGAAATTCATAGACCACTCTAATCAGTAACATTTTATGAAAAGATGAAAATGCACAAAATTATTCTTTTTGTTTTTCTTTTTCTCCTAAACTAAAACTGATACTGATGCTCAAACATAATTAGGTGTTTATCCTTCAGTTGGGGTCTAACTTTTGTACCAGAAGACTCAATAAAAGTGAACTTATTTGATGGCTCTGTGATTCAGCACCCCATGTTCTCTCTTAAGCAACTGCATGAAAATGTGAGGACAAGGGACCAGTCCTGATTTTCTTACATTTCAGCAAAATGTATTTCTTCTAAAACTTCTTGTTTCTAGACCATTGCCATACATGTTTTGCATGAATTCTTGTTTCTTTAACTGTTTCAGGTAATGGATCTTAAAGGCCAAATGATCTATATTTTTGAATCCAGTGCCATTCTATTTTTGGGATCTCCTTGTGTGGATAGACTAGAAGATTTTACAGGACGTGGATTGTACCTCTCAGATATTCCCATTCACAATGCATTGAGAGATGTTGTTCTGATAGGAGAGCAGGCCAGAGCCCAGGATGGACTAAAGAAGAGATTAGGAAAGCTAAAAGCAACCCTTGAGCAGGCCCATCAAGCACTTGAAGAAGAGAAGAAGAAGACTGTAGATCTTCTGTTTTCAATTTTTCCGGGAGAGGTTGCTCAGCAGCTGTGGCAGGGACAAGTTGTACAAGCCAAGAAATTTAATAATGTCACAATGCTTTTTTCTGACATAGTTGGATTTACTGCCATCTGTTCCCAATGCTCACCTATGCAGGTTATCACCATGCTTAATGAGCTTTATACTCGCTTTGATTACCAATGTGGAGAGCTAGATGTCTACAAGGTACACAATTCATTGCTTTTCTGTGGGATTCTGGGGCAGGGAAGGAAATTAAGACTAAGTAGGACAGAGGATAATAGAGAACCAATAATTATTTTGCCACAAACCTTTTTTAAATGAAAAACATATTAAGATAAATCACAAAACAAACAACAACAAAAAAATCAACATAAACAGCTGTTCATGCAGCTAAAAGAGAAACCCATCAAAACTTTAGAGTTAATTAAAAAAATTAATTTCAATGACAGTGCTGTGAATTTGGAGTAAATAAGTGTTTAATATAGCTATGGGTGCCTGACAGTAGCTGAACAAGGAAAAATATTTTAGAATTATGCCCAGCAATAAATATAAGTTGTGCAATTTTTCCTTTTGCATGATACTGAAGGATTTGTCCAGGACTTATGTAAGTTTGCAGGAAAAATAACACTTGGTCAATATGTAGCTACAGTTCTTACTGAAGTCAGACTATTCTTTATATATATATCACACAGTCTAACAGTAAGGTACAAATATGCCTGTTTTAGGTTGAGACTATTGGAGACGCCTACTGTGTTGCTGGAGGCTTACACAAAGAAAGTGAAACACATGCTGTTCAAATAGCACTGATGGCCCTGAAGATGATGGAACTGTCAGACGAGGTGGTGTCTCCCCATGGAGAGCCTATCAAGGTCATATATTTTATTGTATTTTACATGGTTTAAATGGGCATTTTTGTTTGTTTAGTTGCTTTTTGGGGTTTTGACTCAAGGAAATTTCACATGATTGCATCAAGTCAGACAATTTGGGGAATCAAATTACTTTTTTACTTCTATGAATGTGAGTTTTGTGGTGAGGTAAAGGTGAAATAGAGATCTGAAAATCAACCCAAAAGACTTTAATGCAGTGAAGCCAGTATGTACAATCTGACATGCTACAGTTTTTGTCTCAGTAGCAATAAATTTGTCAGTGGCATGGAATATTCTGTTTTCTAAAGAAATGAGTAATCCTCTCTCCAAATTAGATATCTATGTCTTTTGATGTAGCATCTATGAATATGAGTGACTAAAGACATGTTCTGACTGTAGCAATCCAGACATCTTTAAATGGTTCCATTGCTGTTCTTGTTTTACAGTCAGATACTGAACCACTACCATAAGATAATGGTGTTACTGAACCACTGCCATAAGATAATTGTGTTAATGCTGTCAAAGTAACTATTAGATTCAATGGTAGTTATATTGATGGCTTCCTTTCAATGAGGAATTCAGCCATCTTTCCTCTGTGGGTGGATTTTGCTTTTGTTGCAGGTTTTTCTGCTTTAACACTCAAAATCAGAAATTGCAACTTCATAATGATATGATATTCTCTTGATATGAAAAGAGTAGCACATATAGTAGACATGCAAACTTCTTGACATCATGCCATTATTGTGTCAGAATGCTATTCTGAAGAAAACTTGTCTACATATGTATAATGCACATGAGAAAAAGAACACACCTCCAAAAAAACCTCATAGAAAGCAGCACCAGCTAAGTAAAAGTCAAAAATCTGAGTATGAGTTAAAAAGAAGTATCAAAATATTTCAACTGCTGTTGGTTCCTCAGGACTGCTTTGGGGCCAGCTCTATTTAATATCTTTATCAGCAACCTGAATGAAGAGATCGAGTGCATCCTCAGTCACTTTGTAGGCAACACCAAGTTGGGTGGGAGTGTTGCATTGATAGGCAGCTGAACATGAGCCAGCAGTGTGCCCAGGTGGCCAAGAAGGCCAATGTCATCCTGGCCTGTATCAGCAATAGTGTGGCCAACAGGACCAGGCAGTGATTGCCCCCTTCACTCAGCACTGGTTAGGCCACACTTTGAATCCTGTGTTCAATTTAGGGCCCCTCACTACAGGAAAGACATTGAGGTGCTGGAGTGTGTCCAGAGAAGGACAATGGAGCTGGTGAAAGGCCTGGAGCACAAGTCTTATGAGGAGCAGCTGAGAAAGCTGGGAGTGTTTAGCCTGGAGAAAACGAGGCTCAGGGGTGACCTTATTGCTCTCCACAACTACCTGAAAAGAGGCTGGAATGAGTTGGGGGTCAGTCTCTTCTCCAGGGTAACAAGCAATAGGACCATAGGAAATGGCCTCAAGTTTTGCCAGAGAAGGTTTTGATTGGATATTAGGAAAACACTTTTAATGCAAAGGGTTGCATTGGAACAGACTGCTCAGGGAAGTGGTGGAGTCACCATCCTTGGAGCCGCCATGTACACATTTAAAGGATATGTAGATGTGGTCCTTAGAGACATGGTTTAGTGGACTTGGGAGTGCTCAGTTACTGGTTGGACTTTACGATCCTTGAGGTCTTTTCTAACCTAAATGATTCTATAACTGAATCATGAAAATTCAGTACTCTGGGACTGGGATTTAGTCTATGTGTGACCTTGTCAACAGTTGGAACTGCAGCATATACTGTCTTTGCTATTCCCTAAGACTTGTCTTCTGACCTGAACAGCAAAGCAAGTACTATTTATGAACTGTCAGCAGTCTAACATTGTGTCCTGTGTTTCCTCCCAGAAAGTATCCAAGTGCCATAGTAACTCCTGCTGATGCTTCTAGATCAATTTACTGCCACAGAGACCAGCAGTTCACAGTCATATTTTGATATGGAAGGATTACTTACTAAAAATGCAATGCAGGATAAACTAGTTCCCTCTCCATGAGCAGTGATGACCAGAATACAGATATTTTAAGGATACTATGCTAAATTAATGTATATTAGTAGCTCATTATATTGGTTTTTTAATAGAGGAAGAACTTATAAAACTGATCTTACCCATCCTGTTTTACCTAATAACGCTGTTTTCTGTCTTTTACTTGAAGATGCGTATTGGCCTTCATTCTGGATCTGTCTTTGCTGGAGTTGTTGGGGTAAAAATGCCTCGTTACTGCCTTTTTGGAAATAATGTAACCCTTGCCAATAAGTTTGAATCTTGCAGTATACCTAGAAAAATAAATGTCAGCCCAACAACTTACAGGTACAGTGCTTGATATGTGTAAAATGTCCATCTAGTTGCTGTAGTAGTCTTGCTGTATTATCTTCTTTTTTATTTCCCTGAAGCACTGCTATTTATTTTCCTTTTTCTCTTTTTATCTGACTGCTCATGAATGCACAGTGGTTATTAGTAAGCAGAATTCAACCAGCAGCAGCAAGAAAAAAGGTGAAACAGAACAGCTGATACTTATTTTTCAGATGTTACATTTAAAATAAATGGACTGTCTGGACCAATTTTGCTTTTTACCCCGCAGCTGTATATGTGTTGCTTTTTTTAACTTCTCTCATATAGTTTGGTCTTCTTTGAGCTTTTACTGTGAACTGGATGCCAAACTGGCTGCAGATGCCCTTGAAAGTAACAACCTCACTGAAGAGTTGTTAAACATCACTCTACACATTGTCATTCTCTTATGGTTAGGAAAGATGAATTATTAGGTTGCAATGAGTCAACCATGCCCGTGTTTAGTTTATACAGGTCTTGATCACCCATTGAGTTCAATGCTTTTAGTATGGAACTTGGGCTGTACTACTTATCCACTCAGATATTTTTAGTAATGTGTACTCTGTGGTTATGCAGACAGCCAGCAGACTCTCCCATGCGAAACACAGCATCTTTCCTTTGTCCTTTAAACCTCATACTCTCTTTGTATTATCTGTTTAATTGTACTTCAAAATCACCTTGCAACATGTTCATGGCCAAGTAATAATGTCTTATAGATATTATATATAAGACAATAGGAAACTGTTTAGAATGTGATGGTAACAAGAGTCGACATCTGAACTCCAGATCCAGATCTGAATTTTATGCCACTGCTCTGACAGAGATTATTGTTTCTCCCAGAGTGGCCAAAAGTTTCATAAGAATGTACTATAGAGAGTGAATCTACTAACACGAAGTTATGGCTGGCTGGGTAAAATAACCAGAAATATTATAAATTATTTTTTACATTTTAAGGAAGCTCAGCTACCCTCAGTGTAGCCTGGGCTGTAGTCTGTTGTTTCTACGCAGCTTGTACTCACTGCCACATATCTGCTAATGCCTTGTGGCAAGATTCTGTGTCCAACATCAGACAGAGAATTTGACACAGGATCCTGACATCCCCTGCAGCATGTGCTGTGTGACATACAGGGTGCCAAGCTTTAGATTATCTTGTACAGGTGATTTAGAAAAAGTAGCACAGGTATTAGAGCACACAGAAAGTAACCTTTTCGATTATGCGCTCTAAAAACACATTAGTATTGCCAGTGCTTATGTATGTCAGAAGATAGTGCTGGCCCATGGTGCTTGTTTTTCCATATCATGTAAAATCATTTTAAATAATACTGACTAAGGTCTTTTCTTAAAACCATTAGACACTTTGTCCACACAAGACTTGCCTGTTACTGGTGGCATAAGTAGGTTTCTGCATGGCTGTGCATTAATCTCCAGAGAATATTTGAAATCAGTATACTGTTGAAAAAAATATAATTCTCTGAGTGCCTAGAAAGTAGGCAATTTGATTAACAGGTAAACTATTGTTATTATTGTTGTGTTTCTTTTTTTTCTTGAGTATTGAAGATGTGTTAACCTTCTTTTTATTTGGTGGTTTTTTTTCTCTTGATTCATTCACCAATAATAAACGTTGATAAATATTGATAACATTATGGCATCTTGAACACCTCCTGTATATTGCAGTAATTGTTTAAAAGCTTAGATGCCAGTTATCAATATTTATCCTACAGACTAACAAGCTCTGTCTCAACCTGTGAAAAAGCAAAAATATTAGAATTGGTAGAAGGATATGAATAGTTTAATAAGTTTTAAAGTATTTAATTCTTTGAAACACTAATTATGGTGCGTTTGATGTGCAGATGTGAGCTAGCTTTCAGCACTAAACCATCTTTGAAAATATTTACAACAAACATAGCATCTACATGTAAAACATTGACAAGACAAAAAAAGAGGTGATACTTCTGCTTGCACTGATGCACAAGTTAATAGGTTACCAAAAAAATAGTATCTTTTTATATTTTCAGTAAATAACGTATAAAGATTAATTTGGATTCTGCCCTGCCATACGTAAAGAATAATTGAATGTCTGCACTTAATAGTGACTGATTCATTTTTAATAAAGATGATTCATTTTTGTTCTAGGTTGTTAAAGGAATATCCAGGATTTGTGTTCACACCTCGCTCAAGAGAAGATCTTCCACCGAATTTTCCCAGTGATATCCCTGGAATTTGCTATTTTCTGGATGCTTATATTCAAGGAACAAACTCACAGACTTGGTTTCAAAAGAGCGATTTGGGAGACGGCAATGCCAATTTTTTGGGTGAGGAAACAGGAATAGACTAAATTGTACATTCAGAAATATATAGAATAAATTTATAAATATTTGGATTTTTTTTTTGTATAAATTGAAAATTTTTAAAACTGTATGAAACATGCAAGCACTTTAGATTGTTAACACCTGAAAGCCAGTATTAAAATTTCAGGAAGTATGTCACTGACTACTTTTTTTTTTTCCTTTGCATAAGGAACATAGTCAAGTAATGTTGCAACTTCACAGTTGGAAATGCTACTATAAACTGTATTTTCCCTGTGGTAATTTGTTAGTGCTACGTAATAACTCAGTTCTCTCTGTACTGAGAATTCTAGATGTATTGTATATGCAGTTTGTCAGGAAATGTAATGTGCAAGTGATGCAGAAAAATGCAGTGTTGTGAGCTGGTGCTTATCAATGACCATTAAAATGTATTTTCTTAGAGATTCCATAAGAAAATGTCCATTAAAATATTGTCATTGCTATCACATACTACTCCCAGTGCGTCATTTGGGCCCCATCCTAGAAGCTGCTGACCATCTTCTCACACTGACTGGAGTCAAATTATGAGGGTGCTCAGCATTTTCTGGATCAGGCTGCTAATTGTAGCTAATACACATGCATTGCAGAGTTGCTGCTTACTGTTTCACGAACTTTATTTTCTGTATAAAATTGATATAGATTAAAACACTGTATAATCACATGCTAAAGTCTGTAATCATCAAACTATTTTAGTTCTTAGAGTTTTTAAAATACTTAAAAATAAAAATATCCACTTGTTATTATGTATTACAGCAATAAATGTTTTCTTCCTCTTGTCATTTAAATTTGAAATGTTTTAACAGAAGTCTAATAAAACATGATTTGGAATGTTTGCTTAGAAAGGAAATTCCAGTTAGACAGTATAAAATGGAACAGAAGTACACCAGCTTAAAGCTATGATCCTTATTCAAGGATGCAATGTGGGGTATGACATGTTATGGAAGGGCCTATTATATGCGCACTTTAAACTTGCCAGGGGAATCTTCAGGTGAGCAGAAATGCTTTAAAACATATGAACATATATACAAAAATAATATTACTACAGTACAAGCTTTTTTTGTTGTGGATGATGGAGCATGAGTGGAGAACTCTAAAGGGTCCACCTCTGGTACTGGCAGAATAGAGTTAGTTAAGAGCTGTGCATTTAGGATTCTGCCTCTCTAAATAGCAGATCCATCTGCCTGGAAATTCCTCTGTGCTGTACAGTTTGATCCCAACTGTGGGCTAGAGAATTGCACAGCTTACACACACTACTATTTCCAGTAGTATCAAATATTAAACTTTTGGTGTTTGGCATATCAAGCCATAAAAGTCTTTCTTCAAGCTACTTGCCACTAAATCAGATTTTGCTCTCTGAATATTTACAGGGAGCAATTACATTAGACTAAGGTGCCATTTTGTTCATTTTCTGATCTCAACTGGTACATTCTGAAGCTCAATATACCATTTTATCCTGCTATTTTGTGGTAGAAACTCATAAAGAACATGTAGCATCAGAGCCTTGAGAAAAGTCCATATAAGAGTCTAGCATTAAGAACACTTTAAAACTGTAATTCAATTCAAATTTCCTGTAAGCAGCATTTGAACAAAATTTGAAATATTGAATCCTTCTATTGCTTGAGGTCTACTATATCCATCCAAGATGCTTAGAAATAATTCTGTGACACAAAAATGGAAGCTGAAAGTCTGTGTATCATATATAAATACATCTCTCTCTTGCAAACACACAAACAAGCATACATATTTGTAACTTTTTTGTCAGTAGTATTTCAAGGAAACAAGAACTATGCAAATCTTGATCTTTGCGATATTACATTGGTCCAAAAATTCTATTTAATTGAAAAAAATACCCAGAGGTTAATAGCAGTCACATCTCGGTGCTCCTGGATATAAAATGTGGGAATATTTGACTACTGACTCTTCAGTAGGCTTGTGGTATTAAGCCAGAAATGACTGTGGTCAGTATGAATCTATCCATCACTGTCATTTATTGAATGTTAAAAAAAATGGGCTTTTAAATAAAAAGGATTTCTTTTTCCAGATCTACTGAACAGGAGGGATGCTTAGGAGGGAATTTTCTTTTGTCCCTAGAAAAGAACAGTTGCTGGACTAGACAATGGCCATGCTCAAGGCCAAATTCTGTATAAATTTGTCATTAAATAGGATGTTCATCATGGCAATTCCTGACACCTTCTTAAGTGGTGTCAACCTTCAGAGAAGAATTCTGGTAAGGTGATTAAGTGTACACAGAAAGCAACATGCTTGAATCTCAGTGAAGTAAATAGGATTTAGGCATATATTTAAGACAGTAATTCACAAAAGTGCTTTAAAACATACTTGTGTTCAGACCAGTTCTGCAAAAAAGCCACAAGTCTGTTTAAGCATAATTTAAGAATTTGGATCTCACTGAAGCTGTTCTTCTGTTTAAGTTTTTTTGCTGAATAAATATGTATTTAATATGGGACAATTATTTTAACTGATCTTTTCACTTATATCTAAAATATTTCTTTCACTTTTTAACTAATCTTTTCACTTAAATCCAGCTGAAAAAGAAAAAAGGAATCAGAAAGCCAATAAGCAAATTGTTGAGATAAACAGAAGGAAGGCAGTTTAACCCATGCAATACTGCGATATTTTGCAAGAAAATAAAAGAGTTGGTTTTAGGTTGATATCTTGTATTATAGTGCATTATATTGTGGAAATCTTCAGAGACTATGCAATGTTATTTGTATAAAATACAAATACCATAGTATTATGTCCAGAAACAGTTTATTATATTTGAAATTTTATTTTGTTAGTTCATGAAGATTCTGTGCGGCTGATTCCTGTTCACATTTACAATGTGACGGAAGACACATTTTTATTACACTGCAATTTCTTTGCCAAAGAGGTGTAAATGGCCCTTGAAATAAATAAAAAGTGGGTCCTTTAAATCTTAACAGTGGTATAGCTAAAGAGAAAGCTATAGCAAAAGAACTCAACTAATTTTATTTCATTCAGGCATGACCTGATAAGATTCCAGGGAGATGTTGGAAAAAAATTCACATTGCTGGTATCAGAGGAAGTACAATTAGCGTGGAGCTGATGTTTTCTTTCTCACTGAACTACTGTGCAAAACCTAAGCAAATGAACTGTCAGAAACTAACAAAACAGTGAAGTGCACAGATAATTGAGCCCCTGGGACAGTTCTACTTTTTCCTAGGAAATCTTATGAAGGAAGAATTCAGACCTCCCCCAAACCCAGTTTATTTCTCCCATAATTTTATTTCACAATCTTTTCAGAAACAGCTGCAACAAATAATACAGGAGGCAAAATCAGTATTTCCAACTGAAAGCGATCATAATTAAGGGGAATTACTCTTGAATCTTGGCTGGGAGACCCTTTTTCAAACCCCACCCATCATACAACCTACTAGGCTACTCTAGCTGCTACCATTTTTTTTTTTTTTATGCCTGCTCATTGTTCTGCAAAGGCAGTGGGAGATTCGTTTCCTGCAAAAGCAATAACTTTTGTGGCTATTTGCCATATGGTATACAAGGTACTGAGTTGCTTTCAAAGCTCTGCTCCAGTTATCATAAGCCAGCTTGGCAGTGACCAAATTTAACTGAGGCTACTTCTGAAATGAGAGCTAGGACTTTCTTTTCTACCCCTAAAATCTGCAAGATGTGCACCACTAAAGTCTTTAGAGACCTCTAGGACCACTCTGATGGTGTGGCTGGTCACAACTGCATAGGAAGGAAATAGTCAGATAAAAGCTTTTTTTTTTTTTTTTTTTTTTCCTAACTTCCCAATCCATTTGCATGAGTTCAATGGCAGCCCTTTTCTGCAGAGCACAGAGGCAAAGTCACTGTCTTGTGTTACTCAGCATTGCTCTGGTACTGAAGCACAAATAAAAAGATGGAAAATAATCGATGGTTCTGTAACCTTCGCTACATCCAGATGCAACAGTTTAAAGATACATGCTCTCCTGAGCACAAAGAGAAGGATCTGAATGTTAAATATGCAGTTAGGCTGGAACGTGAAGCCAGTCAAAGAAATAATAAACTGTGAAAGAATCTGAAACAAAGTAAACAGCCTTATAAAGTTGTGTGTCTCGTCTGCTTCAGCAGATTTTTGATGCTGAAAGCAAAGTTGAAGCAGCGGTTTCGTAATATAAATGCAAATGAGCACATTGCTTTGCAGCCCCATTATAAGGCATCCTTTGAAGATCTGCTAAAATTGTTTGTCATCTTTTGAGCAGTACAAAGTTACAAATTTTTGTGCCACTACAGCAAACAAACGCCGTGTTTACATGCATATCCTGCACACACAGCACGTAATGGGAAGTAACTGAGAGAATACATGCAGTAACATCCCAAGGATATGAAAAGAGGTAGATTAAGTCAAAGATAATTTCCTCTCTCCTCATTTTTCAGCCCAAACAAAACCTGACAAAGAAATATCAAGGACAAAGGTGTTCCCAGGGGCTTTGGAATACAAGGGTGTGAAATTGAACAGGAGTCTTTCCACATTGCAGATGATGTTAGGGAAGATTTGGATATATTGTTAGTTTGCTGCACATGGCTAAGGTTACATTCCTCTTAAAGGAGGATGCAACAGAGTGCTCAGTTTCTCAAATGTACATGTTACTGCATTACAGAACAGCATGGACATATTGAGCGCTGTTTTGTTCATAGCTTGTCAATACCAGTATTGAAAAATGAATGTAATGGTATAGTAAATCAGTGTATAGTGGTACATTAAAAATAATCTTGCTGAAGTGATCCTAAGAGCATATTTCTGCATCTGGTAAGTAGTATTATGACAATTCCAAATGTCAAGTCTCAGACCATTGCGATTTGAAAGTTAATTAGAAAATACCCATAATTCAATCCAATGTCAACAAAGTAACTCCATCTTCAGTAAGTGGAATCCAGCAATACCATATAAGGCAGCGTTTTTATTCCAGATTACAGTAACAAAATGAACTGTAAAAGCAAAGTCCAAAGTAAAAAAATTCAACTTATTAAAATGTTTCCTTTGTTTTATAGTGCTTATGTATTAACACAAACCATATTAAGCTGAATGTAGATGTTCTTGACCAGCTAGTGGTTTCCCAAAGTTTTTGTTTCAGCAACTGCCCTTTCACACAGCATAAAGGATCCTATGTTACTTTTTGCTTTCATGGATTTCACCAAGAATTGCCAGATCAAGTCAGCATCTCAAATCAGGAAGAAATACGTTAAAATAAAACACCACTTAAAATGTATAGCAGTTGTTTTTCAGCTGTAATCACTGACTGCAACTCTTGGCTTTCTGATGGCCAGTGCAGGAGGCTCTTCCTGAGAAATATGTTCAGGGGAACACAAAGTGGCAAATTTGTCTGGTAAGATTTCTGTTACAAAAAACGCTGCCTAAAAGGCTCCTTTCTCATCAGCATTCCATCCCATGCACGTCCCAGTTGTAGCTAGTGCCACAGCTACTCTCCCACTCCTGAATACCAAAAAGCAGCTAGGCAGTAGGCCATGAGCAGTATCTAGTGCATGAGGGTCCCCAAATGGGATTATGATTGTGTGCTACAGTGGAATAAGCTGCAGGCTTTATGGAAGTGCATCAGATACAGTTCAAATGGTTGTGTGATGTGCATAATGCATGTGGCCTAACAGTCCTGGTACTCACAGGGTTGGGCCTTGAAAACACAGCTCAGTACTAACAGCTTAATCTGATATGTACTTTATCTTATTGACTTGAAGCCTTTCCTTTAGTTGAAACCAAATCTTGCCTAAGACCCACCAGGTAGTCTTGATTCAGCAGGCATCGGGAATGGAGGCTTGTCCCTCTCAGCAAATCACTTTGTTGAATTCTTTAATTCAACATCTTCAAAACTTTTAAAAGGGCATCCCTGTTTTAGAAAACTAAATCAGTCACTGTCTACTTCAACTCCTCCCATGCTGTTGTCACTTCACATTTTACAAATCTCACCTTGACTAGAACTTCTATTTGTATTACAATGGGTTAATCACAAGAACAGCCTGCAAATGCAACCTACCAAACCTGAACCAACTCTGAAGAAGAAAGGCAATTTCATACTTGCTAAGACAATTTTGACCTTTGCAGCACTTTTGAAAAAATGTCACTCTGGTCCACAAAGTTGGCTGGATAATATACTTCTTGAAGACCATATCCAAAAAGAATTTCACATAATCTCTAATATATTTTATGAGCATGAGGGTTCACCCGATAAACAGACCAAGCAAATGGATTCCCTTGAAACCTGTGAAGAATGGGGATGGTTTTTACACCAGTTCTCAACAGAGAACTACAACTTTGTATTGTAGGGCATGTTTTCCTATTTTCCCAAAATTTACTTTCTACCCAATAGAAAAAGTAGATAGTGACCTGATGTACTCAAATCTTAGTTAAATCTTAGTTAATAGCTGACCACTCCTCAGCTATAGGAAAACATAGCCTGCGGTCTGGTTTCAGTACCATGATTTATGACATTATCTCTGTTGCCAGTTTCTTGGAAACTGAAGAGATTTTTAGAGATTTGCATCTGTTCAGTTTTTGTTTTGTTTTCTATACCGGTATATTTAACCAGTAGTTTGGTTAATTTACCTAAATATTTCCTTTTCTCCCTTCAAAATAAGCATATTACTTGTATGATTTTTAACTGATTATACAGAACCTTTTTTTCTTGATCATTCTTTTAAAAAGTCTTAAATTGTTTTTCCCAATAGATTTGGAATGTATTAAACTAAGTAGAATTCCTAATTGTGCCTGCAATTTGCCAAATTTCTAATGTGTATCTCACTTACAAGAATTTTTAACAGATATTAACACAGATTCAAAAGTTTACCAGGCAGTAGATGAATTTTCAAAAGATTTTTACATGGTGTCATTTTTTGACTTACTTATATGGAATTTCCAACACACATACTTAATTTTTTTTTAAGAAGTATGTGAACAGTTCAAAATTTAAACTTACTTTATCTTACTAAGGTCTGAACTTCTGTAATTTTACTTACACCTAGAATCCATTTGGATTGGTTGTTGTCTGTGGCTAGTACCTTCATGTAGCAAAGTCTCTGCCCAAGAGCTGCTACAGTAGTAGCCCACCAGGTACTCATCCTATAATCCTCCTAGATAAACTAATTATCTCTTTAATATATTTTGATTCTTTCTAAGCAAGCCAAGAAAAATAAAAATCAGTAGTCTCCTTAGAATTTTTATTTCATACACTGAGGCCAGGTCTTTTGATGGTACAAAGGGCTTTAAACTATATGGGTTTTTCAAGTGCTGTACTATCTTCTTTTGTTCCATGTATAGGATAACATATGATGACAGTATGTTATTTCTGAACTGTCCTGGGCATACTGTCAGTAATCCTCTACTCAAAAAATGCTATTGCAAGGATTGTACCCTACTTAGAGAACCCTTTAGGAATCCATCTGCAGCAGGTTACTGATACAATGCAGTGTTTATTCACAGTGGCTATTGACAGGGATACAATAATACGTAAGAAAACCCCCATTACTGAGACCACTCTTTATTATGCTTTTAACTTCACCATCTTCTGAAAAATGAAATTTCTGTGCAGGCCAGAAATATCTTCGATCATTTTATCCATCGCATTCTTCACTTCTAGGAGGCATTTATCTTCCTAAAAGCTGAGCGGTTGCGTTGGTATACGAAACAACTGAAGAAGCGTTTCTGTTCCTGCGAAGACAACCACTGCAAAGAGCAGTGACACCAGAGCGAGCACACCTTGGGTACCTACCCAACCACCAGGCAGGTGCCAGGCACCAGGATTACCTGGATGCCGCCCCGACCCGCGGTGGGCGCGGGCAGCGCTGCGCCCTCCGCTCCGGGCGGTGCCGGCCCGCGGCCCCCGCCCGCCCCCGCTGCCGCCCGCAGTCCCGCCCCCGCCTCTGATTGGGAGAGAGCGCGGCGGCCGCGCCTGTCATTGGCTCCTAGAACGGCGGCCGCGCTCGCCATTGGCTGCCGGCGGTGCCACTCGGGGCGGCGGGGCCGGGGGCGGCGGTGAGGCGGCGGGGCTGAGTCTTTGCTCCGCGACGGCGGCAGCGCCAGCGGCACCGGCAGCGACACCGGCACCATGGTGAGCGCCGCCCGGCCGCACTCCCCGCCCGACATTCCCGGGCTGCCGGGGGGCGTCCGCCCTACCCGGGCCTGGGCCCGGGCCCATGGTGGGAGGGAAGAGGCTGAATCCACTTGGGAAGCGGGAAACCGGGCCCCAGCCCTTTGTTTCGGGGGGAGATGGGGGTGATGTTTCCCGTGGTGGGGTCGCTTCCCAGCGGGGTGGTGGGAAGGGTGGGGTGGGATGCGGCGGGGCGCGGGAAGGGGCTCCCCTGCCGCCCGGTGACTGACCGTGCCGCCGCCCCCCTCCTGCCCGCAGTACGGCTTCGTCAATCACGCCCTGGAGCTGCTCGTCATCCGCAACTACGGCCCCGCCGTCTGGGAGGACATCAAGTAAGTGTGTCCGTGTGTCCGTGTGTCCGTGTGTGTGTGTCTGTCTGTGTGTGTGTCCGCGGGTCCGGGCGGGGCAGCGGGCCGGCAGCGGTGCCCAGGACGCGGCTTGTCCCGCAGCCGTGACAGGACCGGAGCGGCTCCTGCCGCGCCTCGTCCCCTCGCGGCCTCTCCTGACGCCTCCGAGACCCGTCTGCTTCCACCTTCCCCGCTCTCCAGGAGCCGCAGCGGGGATGGCGTTGATCCCCGCGGTTCCCTCGGTCGTACGGACTAAGTGGCAAAAATAATGTGCGGGCAAAACGCCCTGAAAACACGGATATGCCCGTCCTTGCATCAGGCCACCAGGTGAACCGTGCAACAGTTGCATCCCTTCGCATCCCCGAAGGAGCTGAAATACAGCATTTACCTAATAAACACTTTCTAAAACCAGTGTGAGATTTCTGGTAATGTCCTCGCTTGAAATTTAAAAAAGTCACTGATTATATAGCGAAATATGTATAAGAATGTAAGTAGAAGTATGATTTTTGGCTTTCATCTCTCGAACCTCGTTTCTTATGCCCAACCCTTGCTTTTCTGGCAGTATACTGGTTTTCTAGGGAGCTGACTGCCTTGACTTTAAACCTTTGATAAATTGTGAGATTGCACAAAAAGTTTGAAATAAGTAATACAAACAAAATTCTCTTTGCCATAAATGTGGTAGTATTGATAATTGGGCAAAACTACAATATTTTTAAAAAGACCTAAAAGCTTACAGAGTTATAAGCTTACTTCATAAGGCTTTAGATAACTATGTAGTCAGAAGGAAGGGTTTAATATGATCTCTTGATATTGTATGTTTAAGGGAAAAGTCGATTATCCAACTTGGAGAAAGTGGTTCTTTCAACTGGAGGCCACCTTCTATATCCCTCTTTCCCATTTGTTTTTGGGCCAGTTTTAATATGTCAGTGTTGATGTTGATGTTATAATATGTTGCTGTTGTCTTAATACAATTTTCAGAGTTAAAGGACAGCTTTTGACTGTGAGATTTTTGTTACCATAACACATTTTTTCATAAAACCATTCCTTAGGAATGTGGTAATCTTACACACTACTATGAAATCAGAGAATTATAGAAATGCTCTTTGGAAGGCATCTCTGGAGGTCATCTAGTCCAGTTTCTGTTCCAACCTGCATGGTTACTGGCACTGGATTGGGTCTCAGCCATGACTTTTGTCTAGCTGAGTCTTTAAAGGCACCAAAGATGAGTCCACAGTTGTGGTTCAGCAGATATTCATTGTTCTAGTGATCCCTGACAGTCTATAAATTACTGTTAGCAAATGCAATTCTGTGGATAACATAGGTTAGTGTTCAGTGAATGCCACACAGTTTTGTGCTGCGAGGTATTTATTTTTCTTACATACCTTATCTAAACACACATTTAAAACATCTAAACACACATGATCTATTTTGAATTCTTATAATTTGATTTTTTTAATGATGTGTAAGTTATGGGACCATAAAATAAAATAGTGACACATGCATAATTTTCCATGAAAGTTATAACATGTATAAAATATGATAATAAATGTTTGCTCTTTCTTGGCATGCCATCCCTTACCAAGATGCCTTTAAGTTACTTTTTTTCCAGATTACCCACGGCTAAGAATTTGTATTTAAGATTAATCCATCAGAGAAGGCACAAAGTTTCATCTTCTAGTGCAAGACCTTTCTGCAGACTGTCAGAACCCAGCCGTAATTCCTGATGCATCCTATCTCTTTAAATTTTACAAAGAGCTAAAAGAATACTGAGGATAACTAAAGCCCCTGAGGAGTGTTACTCATTTAACGTTTTGGAGAAATTTACTAGAAAGATACAAAATACTTTTCTAAGGTCAGCTGTGAAAATTCAGGAAGGTGGTATGTCTTGTTTCTGCTCTTCATCTGAGAAACATTTGTGTCTTGTAGCAGCCCAGCAGGTAGGCTCAGCTATTATCTCACAGAGAAGATGGCTTTCTGAAAGGAAACTGTAGCACAACACCACCCAAACAGAGGAATGGAACGTGAGCTGCAGGAAGGAGCTGACGTAATGCAACAGCTGCCATAGCTCCTTATGCAAAAGGTGTTCACAAAAGGGTATTTATTCTGCAGGGTGTATTTTAAAAAGTAATGTATCCTTGAGTTTAGAAACCTGTAAACTAACCCTACATATTTCACTGTAACAGATTATAGTTGGTGTTGATTTAGGGAATGGTACAGGGTCAGCTGATAGCCACTAAATTTTTATATACTTTTAGTTCCTCTAGTGCACTTGCAGAAGTGTTGTGGAAGAGTTTGGATATTTAATCTTTTATAGGTAAATACAAACTTCTAGCAAATGCTTTGTTAGAATGGTCAATCATTTAGAAAACAACGGGAAGATACAGACCAGTGTTGTGGCATGCTGAGTGGAATCAGTTGAATCACCGATGACTGCAGAAGTAATTGTTGAAGTCAACAGTCTTTGGCTGTTTAAAAAATTGAGAGGAACTTTGCACTATTTGTGTGGTTGAATTTGCAATAGAACTTCAGCATTTCTGTGAAGCAGAAAGGCCTCTGGGTAGTTCAGTACAAAATTTCTTATCTAAGCTTTTTTTGATCTGATCACATACTGCTATTTTGTTCTCTCTGAAGTCACTGCAGAAGATGTGAATCAGCAGAGTGGTGGGTTGTGATTGCTGAGTGATTCTCAAATGCCATTGGGTGAATTTGTACTTAATATTGATAGAAGGTAAAAGAAAACATAGAACAGAATAATATGGAGTAATGAAAACAGGTCATTCTTCTAAAAAGTACATTCAAAAAAATTAAATACTGAATTGAAAGGGTATGCTCTATCTGAAGCATGAGAACACTTCTGTAACTTCTTCAGTCGAAAGTGACATTAGATGAAGTTCTTACATATAGAATTTGGGAATTCAAACAGTTGAATCTGATGCTCTTAAGCGTGGTGTTTTCATTGCCATCAGTGTTATCTGAGTCAAAATGATGATTTAAAGTCTCTGTTTCTGTTTTTTCTTTAATTTTTGTACATTCTTAGGAAACCACGATCTGTCAGAAAAAGATACATACTGATTTTGTTTTTAAATTCCCCAGAGTGGAATTCTTGGGAAAGTTAGACTCCATTTTTTTTTATCCACTTTAAAAACAAAGCATAACTAAACAATGGACATTTTTTACACATGCAGCCTTTACAATGAAGCTCAGGGAAAATATTGCAGTATACACTTTGATATATGGCTTGGTTTTGCTAAAGTACTAGAATTAAAATGCTTGAAACATGGAATGATTCAGAACCCCTTATTTTTGAACCAACTTTCTGGATCCCAAATAAGCTGAATTCAAAATAACATGAAGAAAGCTGGCATATAAGCAATGAAAGTTAATCTTAAGTTAAGGTTAAAATGGTGAAACACTTTTTCAGGGTTGAGAAATTATCCTGCTGAAATGTGGAAAAAGTGAAAAGTTTCTCTGCTCAGTTTTAAATTGAGTTCAGCTGAAACGGTAGAAAAACTCTACAATCTGGGGGAGTGAGATAAACTGCAGGGCTGTCATTTGCCTTTAGAAAACTAGACACAGAAACTTCTACATCCTATTGGTCAAGCTTAGCATAGACTTTAGTGACTCAGTGTGGCTTTCGCAGTAAAATGTAGGTGATTTAAGAGTATATGTATATTAGGCATATTTTCAAATGCGTTCCTTGCAGTTAGGTATATCAGTGTTGTGCAGGTTGGCTACTTAAGTCAGGAGAGGGAGATGCTTTTATGAGTTTATGCATTTAAAAAATGTCCTCCACTGATTTTCACTAGCATTAGGAACTCGTTGACAGGATGTGATATTCTGATTAATTATATTTGCAGTTATATTCTAAAACAGTAAATAATATAAATAAACAATATTAAATAAGTATGGAGTACCTTTAAGAATATACTTTATATTGTTTTTGTAGGGGACAGACTTGGATTTTTTTTAAATACATTGTTTCCTTGGAATTTCTGACATTGCAAAAACTGTCATTTTTATGCTCTTGAAAACAAATAATAAAAAAAACTTTTTTAACTGCAGAATAAATACACTAGCTTGATTTATTGTGTTTGTATACTGTATTCAGAATGTCTCCTTGTCAGTAATGTTTTTTTTCTTTTTACTAGTATATCAAAACAGAATTTACATTTGTTGACAAATGTTTTAAAAATCAAGATTTTGCTGTTGGTTAACACAATGTTTAGATATTGTAACAGTTCATAAGATAGTATAGTTTGCCTTTTCAGAAACATGGGAAAATATGTACAAAAGCTCTAAGGAAAGACTGTTGTTATAAGTTGCAATAGTAAGCTCTTAAGAAGTGTTGGAATTCAGGTGACTTGTAGGTCTGATGCTGGTGGCCTGTAAAGTCTATGAAAACTGTGTTTTGAGTATAAAAAGTGTTCAGTACCTTGAAAAAAACAGGACCACCTGTCCCATACTGGGCACCCAAAAGTAATGAAACCTTTTTGTCCATGTTGATCTTGCCTGTTTAAAGTGGAAATGGTATAATTGGCCTCACAAGATTGTTTGAAAGTCAGTTAATGCTTGTGCATACAAATAGTATAGGGATCAATTCCACAGGAAGACTTGTTAGAAAGGAATAAATCTGTCTTCAGAGCTGGATTTGAAAACTGCAAATCAAGCCTGTAGTTGTTTATTGGTGAATGGGATAAAGTAAAATACAGAATAGTTGTGCTTTAACCTCAGCACTGAAAGAACTGGTAGCCTGAAGAAAAAGGAGCAGGTTCTGTGGGCTCATGGGTGTGACTGGTAGGTTGTGTCATACAGGCTCAGGGAGAGGCAGAGAAATGTGGCTTGGAGCAAACTGGACTAATGTTGCTCTGAGTGGACCTAAGTCCATCTTTCTTGCTTTCACTAAACCAAAGAAAGCTCATCAGATGCTTATGGCTCTTTATGAGACATGTTTTATATCTTCATAATTGTTCTGGAAAGTGTTTCTTAAGTTTGCATCTGACTGTAGTTCTGTATATAGGGCAGCCCTTTAAAAAGCTTGTAAAACAGTACCATAGTCTAAACCAATCTGTCTGCACTGTTAACAGCGTCACTTCTGCTAGCAGAGAAGATGGATAATCATCAGCTTAGAATATAAATTTTTTGAGAAACTGTATTTGTATATGTAGCTGCATAAGCATATAAACACTGATATGCATGTGTATGTGTATGTGTGCATGCATATTATGTCTGCTTAGCCACAGTGTGGCCTGGGCAGTAAACATGCAAAATAAACAGGACATAAGAGTCAAATAACTGTAAAAAATGTGAGGTGTGTCACTTCAGTTAATAATCATGTGAAGCTGAAGTGAGTGAAAAGCCTTCCAGTTATTTTTGGTATTTCTCATCAAGGGCTGATTTGCAAGAGAATCTTGGTGCCAAACTCCTTTTAAATACCTAAGTGTAGGTTTGTGTGTGTTTAGGACTTCAATTTTATTTTATCCTATTTATGCCTTTGGGATTTCTCCCATCAAAGTTCTGGCTTTGCTATTCCTTTCCTATGTACTTCTCCTCCAAGGAGCTGTAGAAAAAGTCCACATGGTAAACAAGTTGGCTATGGATTTTGCCACATAGACATGTATACCTGTATATTGCAGTAGTGTTGATCAGTCCTGTGTGATTCCTCTCCTGCTTTGTTGAACTGCTCTGAGCTTGATCAGTATTTCCCTTTCCCAGTCCACTACTAATTTATTATAAAGAATGCTTGCTTTACAGTTTACCTAAATTACCGATTCTTTCATGCTTGGTAATGTTGCAGACATACTGTGTTAACTATTTTAATTGTCCACTCCCAACAAACACTGATGAAAAAAATAGACTATTCACTAGTTTTGGATTGCATGTCCATTCTTACTTTGGGTCATGTACAACTCAGTTGTAATTAATTGCAGTGATCTGTGAAGAAACATGAAAATTGAGTTTTTGCTGCCTCCTTAGCACCATGAGAGTTTACCCAGTACTGAAGACAGTGTGTTCTGGTCAATCAATCTTATGACAATTTTGAAAAAAATACAGGTTACTTATAAATAGATGTCAGAAAGAGACTTCGGAAAACCATTAGTGGTGAAAGGAAAATAGATTTTTTTTTTTAAATTCCTACACCTTTAATGTTAATGAGTTTTTGTCCAGAAAGCGATGTTAAGTAGGAACATTTGTTGTTCATGTTTCTAAGTCCTTATTTCATACTCTTCCAAAGTTCTAAGCAATATTTTATAAGTAAGTGTGTTTGTTTGTTTGTTTTGAACTGATGCTGAAGAATGATTCTTCATGGGTCTGGAGGTTAATATTTACAAGATTTTTAGGGTCAGGACACTATACTTCCTGCTCCTTCAGTTCCTCACAGCGGAAGGACCTGCTTGGAGGTCAGGAGTTTAAACTGAGTGGATGCCAAATTCTTTAATTTGTCTGGGAGAAAGTTGGCTAAAAGTTGGTATCTTTCAGGTACTTTTCCGTTTTCCTAAAATTAAGTGCTTTAAGACCTGTCAGGATAGCAGGTGTTATATTGCTCACTCTTAAAAATTAAATACTTGGAAGAGTATTTTGTAAATACCATTCCTTTTAGTGCACTTGCGTAAAAGGAAGGAAAATAATACTAACTCTATATTTTTAATAATATTTTTAATATTTATAGTAGTAGCAAAGAACTTGTACTTTTCTTAACTGTATCTTTTAGGATTATCTTGTTTTGAAATCCTACTTTAAACACTCTCATATCCAGCCTGTAAAACTGGGAAATAGCTCAGAACTCTGAATTCTATAAATACACATATTTACTTTACCCAGAACGTCATTTTCCTGGACAGATTCCCATTTTTATTTAATCTTGTAACTTAATATAATTTACGTTTTTCCCAGCTGGGTGTTTTAAAATATATCTGGACCATCCAAAACATGTACAAGTCTATTTTCTTTTTTTTTTCCCTTTAGGAAGAGTGGTTCAATATTTTTAATAATTTTAGTAAAGAATCTTTGTGAAATGCATGAAAAAAAAAAGATGAGAAGCATTTTGGAAACATCAGCCATCTGTGAAGTAATATGGTGCTAGCAGTGAGTTTGCCATTTTAATGTAAATGAGATGCAAAAACTATGATTCTGGTTTCACAGATACCATCTTTAGTTCTGACACATGTAATCTCATTTAATAGTGCTGCTCTTGGAACGGAATTAAACTTGACTTGGCCTATCAGTGAGATCAGAACCATGCTGTGTTTCTAAGTGCAGTAGTGTTATTTTGTCATTGTTTTGACTGATCTCTTCAATTTAACAAGCACTTTTCCATCCTTGGTACAACAGGAATGGTGAAGCACAATGGTGGCAAAAATCCCAACAGAAACAATACCTATCATGGAAGAAGTCCTAGAGGTGGTCTTGGAACTAGTTTCTGTTGTGGTGCATTCAAGGTGACACACCCAGTGCATGCACTTAGGACTGGAGTTTGGATAGGAAGAGATCCAGTTGTGCTTTTGGGACACTGGATGATCTGTTAAAAGTGACAGCAACAGCTTCTAAATAGTAGTTTTGTTGTATCACAGAGAAGCTTTTGCATCTTCAGGATGCAAACTAATTGTTCCATGTAGTCTTTTACTGTATTTTTTCTCTCTATATTTACTGCATGTGAATGGGAAGGGTTCTTTTTCTGTAAAAATTTTTTAAAATTAGAGCTTTTTTACTGACTACAGGGGTAGGACAGCAAGTGCTACTTCACAGGAATAAAAACGTTTCAACAGCAGCAATTTTCTTATTTATTATGATTTATTTAAATTCCCTTTAAATGCTACAATCTGACTGCACAACTACATTAAAATTCACCTTGTGCAGAATGGGCTATAAAAGTAAGACCAACCTGACATGACATCTTGTCCAGCTATGTTGCCTATAAAATCTTGAAAGATGGCAAAAGAAATCCTAATTACATCAAAATAGAGAAAATATTTCCTCTATGAGAAATAAAATGTGTGCAATCTGTGGTTTAAAAATCTGAAGTGCAGGAATGCTTGTCCACACATAACATTTCATCCATTTCTGTGAATTATTAACATTTCCTTTAACTTTAGTAGTGTGTTTACAAATACTAAACTAGTTGCACAATGGGAAAGATTTTCAAAGGGACCATTGTACACACATTGTATCACCTGTAACACTGTCCTTTGCTGGTAAATCAACAGCAGTTTGGGGTGGTGTTAGCATGATTGATGGAGGAAAAACTGCTTTAGGCCTTGATCCTTATTTGATCTACTCAATAGGAATTTCTCCAGTGATGTCAGGGTCAAATCTGTATGTGAAAAATGGCCTCTGTATAGCTGTGTTATTTTCCGTGGTGCAATGATTAAGGTTCTTTTCTTTCCCAAGTAAAATGCCTCACATTAACCTGGATAATACAAACATTCTGGAGGAAAACAAAAGCATTTTAGAAAAGTCTGGGCTGGAATCTTTGTTTCCCACAATTGAAGTAGCTCTGTGTAATCATTCAAAATTAGTCCAGAGTAAATAAAAAGGGCTGCCAGACCATAGCAGTTAGGACAGGAATGTCATAGGATGTAAGTTTTGAACCATGAAATATCACATCTCATGGGACAGGAGTCAACTTGGGCAAGAGCATTAGAATCCTGGGGTTTTGGAAAGTTTTGAACAGAAACTTACAGGGGAGCAAACCCCATGCTTCTTTTGTCTCTAGAGGTGCAAATGAGAAATTAATTGTAAATTCTGTTCTATTTAACTTGGAAGTTATTTGTGAAGAAAGGCCACACAAAAGTTAAAAGTTTGCTACTGTAATGCTGCTACTTCACGAAAGAATTAACCAGGGCTTGGGAATTTGCCAGAGCTTGTTGCTTTTGGCTCATTTCCAGCCAAGTCCTTAAGAAACCAACAACTTGTTATTGCTGTTAATGTCTTTGTGATCAAACACTGCAGTCTGCAGAAAACAGCAGAACTATGTTAATTCCTCCCATAATTTTATCTCGTCAAAAACTGTGATTAAAGACTGCAGCAAAACATTTCCAGATAAATGCCACAGTTTTTTTGTAAAGCTGTGGATTATGAAGTTGTCTGTGAAATGTGGTCAGCCAAATGTAAATTTTTTTGCATCTAAGGATGCCTTTTTATATTGCAGTTCTAATCCTGGCTCATGATCCATCTGTCAGCCAGGAGAGGGAAGCTGTTCAGATGGGAACAGTTGCAGCCTTCTGGTCTTTCAAAGTTGTCATACTTGGGTTTGTAGCAATACCTAGTTCCAATGGGAAATTTTGTTTTCATATGTGGTATTCATAGGTTATGGAGTTAAATACAGCTGTGTAACATTGTAGGAATTACTGTTAATGGACAGCCAATCACAGCAGCTCCGCAAAGGTGAGTGACAAAGAGGCCGCACTTCCAGTATTTACTTATAACACTTTTCACAACACTGTCATATATTTCTTCATATCACCCTTGTTGTAGAACCAGTTCCTTACTATAAATGCAGGAAGCTATGATAAATCAGGTAGGGGTCAGGTACTTAGGAGAGAAAACTGCAGCCGTGAGGAAACCATTTAGGTATTGCCCATTCCTGTTTCCTAGGCTGCTGGTGGTCATGTCATGGTCAGCCAGGAATAGACCTGGAAAGGTAGAGAAAAGTTCTGGAATTTAATAATTTTCAAATGCAGGCTTTAAAAAGGCAGTTTATCTTTTGACACAGATTTAGATTAGACATTTTCATGGTATTTGCCATATTTTAGGACAAGCAAAGAGGTTTTTGCCTGCATCATTTTGACTGAGGAGTGTAATCTCCTGCAGGAATAAATATTTCCGTTGACAAATTTTATAGAAAATTTTGTTTACCTTTATTGAAAAAGGGTAATAACATCATTAAGGCTACAGAGAAGATGGCTGCTGAGTGGTTCAACAAATCTCAAGTAAACTGGAGAAAAACAAAATAGTTAAAATAATTAAATGGAATAGGCATTGAAATTGCAAGTAGTAATTGTTTAAAGTGGTGGCTCAGGGAAACTACAGACACTGAAGAAATACTTGGATAAAGAAAATAAAAAAAAACCCATGGCTTGGCACAGAGAAGCAAACAGGAAAAGTTCCAGTCAATATAATTGGAAAGAAATGTAAGTAGTTTTGAAACGAGAGATACCAGCATCATCAATCTGGGTCAATTTTTCATAGAGAGAATTCTCACACACAAAATCTCTTGTCTACTGAATCGTTCAAGTATGCAGTATTTTTGAGGATGTTCATTGCTTTTCCAAATGTGCATGTTACCCTTTGTGGTTTGGCTGAGATCAGAGAGACTAGACGAAAGCACAGCATGTATCAGGGATGTGGGAAAGTTTGTTCACCCTTTGCAAACTTCCCTCCAAATGTAGCTGACTTGCAGTTAAGAGAATCAAAGAATCAAGATGGTTTTCTTTTCTTTATATTCATTGCGGTTCCATTCTTAGGAAATGTAAACTTTTCTTGTCCCTGACTACCTCATTTGTTTCAAGACATCATTTCCCACTAACAACTCCAGCTCTCTTCCTGCTTAGGAAAAGAAGGAATATGTAACATGGGATTTGTTTGTTTTCAGGAATCTGTGAGACTTGATATCCTGCAGGCTGATCTGAAGTTTTCAGAGAATGGTGGGGGGAAGAGGACCAGAAGTACTATTTTGGAATATGACAATATTTTGGAGTATGAAAATAAAGACCCCTCCCACTGAGTTTATTATAATATTTTTTTGTGTAATTGGATAGAGAATGATGTTCCCTTTATGTAGAATTGTGTAGGATATTTATTGTCACTTCCTCTCTAGCCTCGTCATAGTCTTTTAGGAAAATTGCATAACTTATTTTTAGGTCATCATTCTTAGAGTATAAAAAAGTTTATTTCAAATAACAGTTGCAGTACTTAATTAATTAAAAAAATATATTTTAAAATATAAAAAGTGTATAATTTTTGGTCAGTGGGAAGAATGTGATGAGCAAGATTAAAGGAAGATCAAGAGGAAAAAAGAAAAATCATGGGTTCCAGATATCCATCAATAAATGAACAGATTATCAAAGACTGATGATTACTAATTGAAGGGTTAAATGATGAGTCATTTAATTTAAGTCAATAGAATACTGCCATATGAGAGTGGAATCAGGCCTTCTCAGCAGTACCATTTGCCCTCTTGCAGTTTTAAGATGAACAAGAGTACTTAATTCTCAGACCCCTCTCTGAATATCACAGAAAATATTTCTGTTTGTATGGGTGGATAATTCCATTACATCTGTAAATGAGTTGTTTTGCGGGCATTATTCATTTGTATTATTTAATTTTTAAAATAAATTCTGCCCACTTCAGAAAATTAAAATCTGAGTTTCTGTCGAAGTCTTTGATTTTAATTAATGGTTGGTCATGTTATGATGATGGAGAGAAAGAGTTTGATGTAAAATGGGATTCAGAATTTTACAAACTAGATTTAGAATCTACTTTTTGTATAATTCCTCTGATGACCAAGAGAAATTCAGAGCAGTTAGAAATATTGGCTCTGAAACTGGAGGTTTGAGCATTATCTCAGGAAGCATTTCTGTCCTACTTCAATAAGAGCCCTTCATTACCTTGAGTAAATAATTGTTTACTCATGAGTCTCTTTCATTAGTACATAAGAAAAATACTTATTCCAATACCAAGTTGATGAATGTCTTGATTTGCATTCCATGTGCTTAGTTTTTTATAAAACCTACCTCATAATCTACCTTTGTTGTAGTTTTTCTAATTCTAAAGCTTTTCCTGAAGAACAACTTCCTGTACTAATTTTTTTTAGTGTGATATAAGAAAGTCTGATTCAGTAACTCACTTGTAGGCTTTCCTGTCTCTTTGCCTTTTTTGGCTTCAGAAGTGTTCTGTAGCATAGAGATGCATTTAGATTAAGGGTATAATTTCTTTTTAATGAGGTAGCTGTGACCCTCCACCTGCAAATATACTAGTGACGCCATCCATGATCATATTAGTTTTGCTAATTCATTCTAGTACATAAATTACAGTGTGAGTACCTGCAGATGGCTTCTCTTTTGTTACTATTTCTGCAAAACACAATGTCTCTATTGAGAGCCATTGTAGGCAAAACCACAGAAGATGAACACTTATTATAAAAAATATACTGAAAAAGAAGGCTGTGCTCATTTACCAGATGAGGACTTCAACAAACAGGGTGTGACTTCATCAGGGACCACACTGTGCCCTCCTGCACATCCACGTCTGTTTGCTGAAGGAGAACATGCAAGGGGAGAAAAAGCAAATACAAAACGTGACTTGACTTGAAGCTGGGCAGAGTCAGGGCCATGTCTGTAGGCATGCCCTATGCATGGTGGGATCAACCACAAGGGGCAGCTGGTTCTTCAGGGTCCTGGGGTCTGCCTGCCCAGGAAGGTGCTCCCTGGCCTCCTCCCAAGAGCTGGGACTCAGCCACTGCTGCAGCACCAGTGGCCTGGCTCCTGTGCTAAGCAGGTGGGGTAAAACAGGGAGAAAGGCACTTGTGAGTCCTCCCTAGAAACTCTCTTGTGTCAAATGCAAGGCTTGGAAGGCACGACCATTCGTTGTCTAGGGGGATGAACTTGTTTTCCTCAGGAAAAAAAAAAAAATTAGCCTACAGAGTTGTGCTGCCTTTTGGAAAAACTGCTGACTCCATGTTCAAGTTGAAGAGAATACTACGTGATCCTGAAAAACTAAGAAGTCATTTTATTTTCATTTTTAACTTAGTATCAATAGTAACTATGCACAAGACAGGAGTCTTGTCTTAAACCTGGGGTTGAGACTTGTTTCCGTTAATGAAGAAATGTGTATTTTTATTGTGATTTAGCAAAGTCGTGATACTTTACTCATGAAAACTGATGTGCATTGTGAGAACAAGGCCTTGCAAAACCTTAGCATCTTTTTTTTCCTATCCAGTGGGCACGTGCAGAATTCTGAAAAAAGATGATTGATTTGCTACCTACATATGTGTTTTAAATTCCTCTCTGAAAATATGTGCAAATAGGTCTTAAAACTATCCCATGCCTATTGTAAATAAAGTGGATGGAATGAAAAAGCTTAAGAAGTGTTTGAAGAGCCCATCTTGGGCTGCATTATTGGATATTCCCCTCTTTTAAAATGCAAATTCTGTCTTTATCAGTTCAGCAACTTCTTTCTGCGGCTCTATACTGAAAAATTTTGTTTATTTTTTTATAGCTAATTATTATTTTCAGAACAGTTGTGGTCTGAGATATTTGTATTGTACGCTAATGACTAAGATATGGGACAAATTTATTTCTAATTTTCTATCTTAAGTAACCCTAAAAACTTATTTTTTTTAAAAGACCTTTTTCAATATGGTGCTTCTCCCCCAGGTGAAAAGATTTTATTCTGTTTTCTTCAGGAAGGAGGCACAGCTGGATGAAGAAGGACAGTTTCTGGTCAGAATAATTTATGATGATTCCAAAACCTATGACCTGGTTGCAGCTGCAAGCAAGGTCCTTAGTAAGTAATACAGATATCTTCTTGCCCCCTCATCACAAAAAAGGTAATACCTCTCCTCCCCGCCAAATCTGTGTTCTAGAGACAAAGAGGAAGTGAAAACAGAGTATTGGTCAAAGAGATTTTTTTTAACATCTAAGAAGAAAGGATTGTGTTTCTTTTATTTCTCTTAAGATATTTTTATTCCTTTTATTCCTTGAAATTATTTTTACTACTTCCAAAGTATTCCATCTTAAAGTGAAGTAATATACCTCATCCACAGATGAGGCAGTGTTACAAGCAGTCATGAAGTAACAATATACTGCTGCAAGTATTTTGCCAATACACCCAGGTTTCAACCACTACTGCAAGACCAGTGAGTGAATGAATGAATGAATCAATCCTTGATCTCTGTTGAACGCGCATGCTGAGTTACAGAAGCGTTTGTGACATGGGCATGTTTCATTTCATGTCAGCCACTTATTTGGGTTGCATTCATTTTCAATCATTGGAGCTCTGGTCTAGAATTTGAAAGGTAGAATTTTGCCCATCAGCATTATTTTATCTGCAGACCCAAGTGTGGTATGAAATTGTTCTGCATCACTAATTAGCCAAGAACCTGTTAAGACCGTGATGACTGTAGTAATGTTGAATTGGAGGAGCTAATGTAGTTTCATGCTATTGTAACTCAGAATTAACTCTGCTGAGGTGAGCACTACTAACAACTGAGTTCCCTTATTTTCCAGTAGTGATTTATTATCTGTATCAAAATCTAAAATACTATACATGCATGAAATGCAGTGTGGTAAAGTAATAATGATAATTGGTAAATCCTAACAAAATTCTTGTATTGAATACTCGTTATTTGACATATGAATCCTGAATCTTGCTTTTCTTTTACTGAAGACCTGCTGGATCTGGGTAGAGTTTAGGTACTGTCTTTCTTGTTTACGAATACAAGGGTAAAGTAATAAGCAAAGTGTGTGAAATACAATGTTTGGACTGAATCATGTTTTCCTATTTTAACTAGATCTAAATGCTGGGGAAATTCTTCAAATGTTTGGAAAGATGTTTTTTGTGTTTTGTCAAGAATCTGGTTATGATACAATTCTACGTGTCTTAGGCTCAAATGTCAGAGAATTTTTGCAGGTAAGAATTTTATGCCAAATTATTTCAGTTAACAGAAGAACAGGAGTTTTCATATGCAACAAATTGGGGAGGGGGAGATTGTTAAGTGAAAAGACTGACCTTGTTTATACTAACAACAAATATGGTCTTCAGATTTGTAGGGTATTTCTTCTACGTTATCTCTGACTAATTATAGATACTGGTTATTTCTAATTGTATGTTATATACAAAACTAGGGCTCACAGACAGCTTATCTCTAAGACATTATCTTTCATCCATGAACTGAGGGTGGGATAAAGCAGCAGTGTTTAAGTCAATTTTTGTGCTTTCCTAACCACAGAACAGTGTGATACTGCACTATAAACCAAAACAAAATGAAAATTATTTTTCAATAGCATGGAAGAAATGTAGAAATGTAGGGACTTCTCCAAAGTGTTATTTTTAAGTGTAGAAAAAAATGGCCTTCCCTTTTTTGTCACCCTTTTTTGTTCACTTCAAAAAGCACTTTGGATTTAAGATTTGTGGTCTGTATCACTCTTGGAGAGAACTGTGTACTGTAATGAGTTTAAAAGCACTGAACTGAAGATTGCCCAAAAGTTGAGTGTCAAATCTCTATTGATTTTCACTGAAAATTTAGCAGCCTCTTGTCATCTGTACCTTTAAAATCTCCCCAGCAATAGGTGAATAAGTAGAATGCATGGTTTGCTGGATTACTAAAATATTCTAACTGCCTGCCCCAAAACCTGCATCATTCCAGAGCATCCTGAATGGAGTCAACCCAGACTTCTTGTAGAAATCCCATGAACTGTAGTTGCTGGGCAGACAGGATATGTGTATGTTCCAACATGTCTATATCATGTGTGATCTGTAAACCACTGTCCGTCTATGGGATGTGGCGTCCTTTATATTTCATGGCTTCATTCACATGCTGCCCTTAAAGCGAGCCTTCATATAAATGTAATTTTTAAAGATAATTTAAGTAGTGAAGTTGCAGTTAGGGTTGAGCAAAAATAGGGGAGGAGGAAAAAGAAAGTGTAGCTGGCCCATTTCTTCATCGCTTTGGTTTCTTATAAATGGGCCAGTCCTTCCCTGTTCCTTTCACTTATGCCCTTTTCCATAGAGTACACTTCTCTTTTCATTCCTTACCATGTGATGATGAAAAGACTGGACACGTTTGTTATGCACACCAAACATCTATAAAAGTAGGAACAGCTTACATTTATATTCTTCTAATGACAGTATTTTAAGCTGCTTTGTTTGAATATCAGCACTAACTGAGGACATTGGCTGTTAAATACTTCTGTAAATGTTGAGGCCTAATGTACTAGTAGCTGTGCCAAAGGTGTACTTTTTAGCTTTTTGTTATGATAGAAAATCAGTGTCATCTGTGATTTATTATTTTTGCATATTCCAGCAGTCAGATTAGATCAGGAAACTACTTTATGTACCTGTTACAAAAATAAGTGCAGATTTGGTTTAATGTCCTGAACTTTTGTCAGATTCTTAAAATACATAATAGAGTTCCAAAAGGCTTTTCTTGAAATCTGTGCTGAGTCCAGGATATATGAAATAATTAAGGACTGCAGCTTTTTTAAGTATGTGAAAATAAATCTCATATTTATATTTATTTCCTTTGACATCTCAAGAAAATTTAGTTTATTCATAGTTAAACACAAATACTTAAAGATTCATGAAAGTGGAAAATAAAAAGGGTAATTAATTGAATATTTATACTTTCTACGAAAAACATGGGTGTGGAAAATTTGCAAATCATATTGAAAGACGCTGTGCCAAAGAGAAGCAATGGTGAAAAGAGGTTACCTCCTGAGAAACCCAAAGTGGGCTTTTGTGTTAAGTTCAATAGCTTTCTACTGAGGGAAAGTCAAACACTGGAGTAGTCATTAGTTCTCTCATGTAGAGAATCATTTGCATGGGTACTTAGTTGGTCATGATTGTAGAGTAACAAAATTCAGGGGACTAATTCCTCTTTTAGAGGAATTTAGAGTGCTGCCACACAGCACTGAACAGCATATTTTTGTAATTCAGGTGCCAGTCACAACTTGCATTTTTTGATGGGCCAGGATCTTGTCTGATTTAGTATCACTGGTTCTTCTTGCTTGGAAATCCCTTTGTGTTTCACCATGGAGCTGATCACTGTTCCACAAAGCTCTAGAATTAGTGTCTCTGTCCCAGCACAAGGTCTGGCATACATCTGGGCAGTCTAGGAGACAAGAATTAAGTGAGAGAGCTTAACCTATTGTTATCTATACCTGACCACACCTTTGGGTCACAGCAGATGAACATACTAGGAAAAAATACACATTTGTTTTTCCAGAAGCTGCAATATCCATTTAGAATGGATCAAACACAACAAAATATAGGAGTAGGAGTAGCAACGACAGTGTCTAATTGTGAGTGATTTCAGCTCCCTGATTTGGAAGACGTTTACTGCTTCTTTACTATGTGTTGGAGCAAGGTTTTGGATACAATAAGCTACAAGCCTCCCACTCTGGATGATTAGAGAGCAAAACTGAAAGGCATATCACATGGACTCACCTGTGACTGCTTGGACAAAGTCATCAGTAATGGGGTAGAAGAGTAGCAAAGTAGTTTTGCAGGATGGGGCTATTGCCAGTTGTTAGCCACACTTGTGCCAAATTTGTGTTAATAATTAAGAAAACCATCTTATAAAAATTCTGTCCTTGACATTGACAAGTTCCCATAACAAACTCCTTTTGAATTTCTTTTGGTGTTGATGACTGTGTAACTGGAAGATTATTGTCTTTTCCCATGTGTTTCCTTAAGAGCTTTTTTCCAAAAGGTCAGTGTATCCCGTCTGAGGCATACGTGTCTGAGGCACATGTACTGAAACCTCAATTCTGCACCATTAAGGAGATCATGGGGCAATCTTTCAGAGCCAGTCATCTCTTTTTCTCTTTTCTCATTCATACTCTTTCAAAGCAATCTCTTCCAATTTCATTGTCTTGAACCCTGCAAAGATTTTACAGAATTTGCCTTTAAGCATTATGTTTTTTGCTGTTGAATACCCACTAACAGCTGGAATGAATGACTCCTGGATTGTTGCCTCTCAAAGTTTTAATTTGGAGATGTTGATATAGCAACAAACCCATGAATTTGAAACATGTTAAAACACTGAGGGAGGAAGTTTCAGGCTGAGTGCATCCCACGGAATTCATTTCCAGGAGTCTCATTTCCTCTGGAGGCCTCCAGAAGAGGCAGCTGTTTGAGCACTTCACAGCTCACATGAAATTAAGTTCAGTATGCTTCCACAAATTTGGTGATTGACAGATGCTTTTGAAAGGTGGAGAATGGCCCAGACACCACAGTGCAAAATGTTTTCACCTCACTTCCTGTGCTGGCAGAAAACAGTATGCAAAGCCTTGTGGTAGCAGTTACTTGTAGGACTGTGAGAGAACAACATTTAAAATGTGCAGTAATGTTCGGGACTGAAGCTGTAAAGAAGTTGCATAAATTTTACAACATAAATAAAGAATTATGTGGGTTGCAACACTATCCCACAAACTAGCTTGTTCTTTCTGTTAAATATACAATAAATAGCAAACTGGAGTCTTGATAATTGCTTCACAATAGAAGTTGGAGCATTGTAATGTTTTAAGTGTGATTTTGATCTTGTTGTTCTCTTTAATGTTCTTATTAGGTATGCCTATCAATTTATACTTTAGCTTTCCTCTCCAGATCACAATTGGTCTGGTCAAGATTTAAAGTTAAATACATAAGATGTCAAGGACATTATCTGGAAAAATAGGTCTTTTCCCTTTCCTGAACAACTTTTTCTGAAACATTATTACAGCAGCTGTGATATGTTCAGTTTATTATGTGGATTTTTTTCAATTATTCTCAAGGAAAATGCATATTTGAGGTTGCTTTTTCAAGCAGTTAAATCTTTACTTTAAAGTTTGAAACTTAGTAAGGTCCTGTAAACTTGAGCTGACTGTTATGATGTCAGAACTAGGCTTTTTCATCAATAATAAGGAGAAAGACTTATGTATATTCAGACATGCTTACTTATTTGTATTTGACTCCTAAATAAATATCTGAAGAGGAGATTATAGAGACTAGAATTGGAAGGGATGAAAATGGATGAGGTACTGGATTGAGAGTCACACACAAGGTCTTTAGTTTTTAGAGTGTTTCAAAATAGAGCATGGTCAAGCATGAATTCTTACTATTTGGAGTAATTATTAATAGTTCTAGTTTTTATGCCATTCATTGTCCAAATATTGCCATGGTAGATAGAAAGAACACTGTGGCCTACCTGAGAAGTCTGCTATGATGACACTTCTCCAAATAAGGCAAATGCACAAGAAGGATGAGCAGTAAGAGAAAGGGGATGTTCAGATTAGACAAAATATCTACTTACTTTCTTCAGTGAATGCTTTATAATCTTGTTTTTAATTTCTTCTTCTAGAACTTGGATGCTCTCCATGATCACCTTGCAACTATTTATCCGGGTATGCGAGCACCTTCCTTTAGATGCACTGATGCAGAGAAGGGGAAGGGACTCATTCTGCATTACTATTCAGAAAGAGAAGGTCTTCAGGATATTGTCATTGGAATCATTAAAACAGTAGCTCAGCAGATCCACGGTACAGAAATAGACATGAAGGTAATGTCTGAAGTGATGTAAATATTGAAAATTTATGTTATTAGGACAAAATCAAGAAAATCAAAAGTAAAGTGGTGACAAACAGTAATGTGCATTGTTGCTGTCTTCTGTGAATCAGTGCCATCAGTACTGACTCAGGAAGAGACATCGTAATTTGTGTTGCTCTAAAGACACATCAGCCATGTGCTGAGAAAGCCAGCACTGATTTGCAAACAGATCCAGTCGAGAGCAGTTCAGCATAATATGCTTTTATTCGAAGGAGATGACATATATAGCTTATTTGGCATATATTTTATATTTGGCATATATTTCTTACTGTCTGCTGTGTTCTGTGGGAACATGGACATTTTGTCTTTGTGTCCCAGATTCTTCTTTTGTGTGCAAATTGTGAGGCTGATGTGCATTGGTGAGGCCTGGCTGGTGAGCAGTGTTTTCTTCCCAGATTGTATGCCAGGTCCTTCCCAGAAACAAGATATGTTTGTGGGTTTCATACTGTCATTGTATGGGAGTGTGACTGGATATGCACCTGCAGCCCCAGAAGTGAAAAAATGTTCCTCAGTCACAGAGTTGACATAATGTCCTGTGTGCTAAAGTCACTTGTGAAATGGGAAAGAGGCTTCTGCTTTATGACTATAGAGAGGAACAGAAAGATTTAATTGATTGGGCCTTGCATATGGAATGGTATAAAATCAGAGCTTGATCCAAGGTGCAGATATATGTGGGAGGGAAATAAAAAATGAAAACTTTTTGCTGTTAGAAATATTGTAACTGATTTAAAACACTTTTCATCAAGTAGAAAAGCATTTAAGCAGGTATAGGAAGCATTCTTTTAAACTATTGCCTAGTCATATTACATTTCTAGCAGAGTTTCACTATATGCTTGCTCAGAAAATCCTTTCCAGTTTTGTGAGTTTATTGCAAAAATATAATCTTGCTCAGATAAGAGATTTACAAGCAATTCAATGACAAAGATACTATACTGCTATATTTGCCTTTTAGATTTCCTGTTATAAGCTAGCACAGGTTTATAGTAAATGTCTAGTTGTGTATAGCGTGGTGATATACTTGTGTTCATGTTAAGATCCTGTTTTGTTAGAAACACATATTTCAAACTTTTGTAGCAGGTGTTAGTAATCAGATACAAAAGGATGCAACAGAATCAAAACAATCCTCTTCTTAGATACCTGTTTATTTGGAGTGTTGAGAAAGACAAGGAGGACCATGATGGAAAGTTGGCTGCAAAAGTGCTGAAGCTGTTGTGTGAGGAGCATTTCTTTTGGTAGCACAGGCAGTTTAAGCAGTCACCTTTCTCTTAGTGCTCAAGTTTGTCCTACAGCAGCTTCTTCAGCCATGTCTCTCCAGCTGGTGTCAAGTTATAAAATAAACTAGACTGAGGAAAGGAACTGGGTTATTTTTACCTACATCTGTTCCTTTATGTGGTTCAGTGTTCTTTCAGAGTTCTGCCAGTGTAGTTGAGAAGTCCTGCAGAGACAAAAGTGATCCATGGGGCAGAGGAGAAAACTGGGTTGTCCAAAGCAGCTTCCAGAACAAACTTTTGACAACTGTGTCCTCAGTCTGAATGTTACTTTGCTGAGAAGATTGTACTGATATCTATCTAGGACTTCTGACAAATAATATGTTCCAACAAGGTTTAAATGTTTATTACATGTTTACTTCTTATTTTCATTTGGCTTTTTTAGGCTTTTCTGGAAATTTTATTGTTGTACTGTAAGTAAATAGAAATTTAATACTATTGGTCAAACCTATTGTAAGTGAACAAAAAATTTAATTTAAATCCATGCTGTTCGTCCAGACTGTCTGAGCCAAAAGCACATAGGTGCCTAAAAATAATATTACCTCTAAACTGAAGAAAGTACATATTATCTGTGTTTTATTTTGTCTGTTACCCTGTTTTTAACCTTTTCCGTATTAGAAAGTCATACACCCTCCACCCTGAACTTTTTATTGTCTCTACTGGTTAATAAAGTCTAGCTTTTGACACCTTTTAAGACATTAAATAGCACTGTACTCCAGGAGTACTCAGAAACACCAGTGGTAGATAAGCAGAGACTAATCAGCTACTTGATTCTGTAAGGTGAGAGTGCCAAAATTTGCAGCTTAGGCATGCAGACAATGAAAGTCGACCACCATTTCTTCACAGGTCAGCTATTAATCAGTAATGGTATGGAGTGAAGGTTTTACACTCCAGTGTGAAAACTGGGTAGTTTTATTGTTCAAAAAAATGAAAACGAGAGAAGAAAATTGACAGACTTCTTTCATCTCTATGCTTTGCCTCATAATTTACTAAATTAATGCTTTCATGTTTTAGTCTGTTAGTAACCCGTTGCTTGAAATAGCACAGCACAGGAAAACAATGGAGCTGCTTTTCATCCTCTCCGTTTTTGTGGACCAATCAATGCCTCTTCTGTAAAATTTTTGTGATGGACTTAAATTAGAATTTTGCCTAAGGAAGAATTTTTTTTTTAACTGATAAAAACCTCAGTGCCTAACCCGAAGTTTCTGATGTTATTATGGGAGTCATCTTCTGCCTTGTAAGTCCTGAGTTGTCCTTCCAAATCTCTTTATCCAAAGCATTTACATCAACACAATAAGTTCTGCAGTTCTCTTTATATTAGCGTGAAGTTGATATCTGCAATTTGATAGTTAATACTTTATTATCCACTTTTCTCCTCTGTCTGTTTAGAACAAATGCTTACATAAATCTCCTTGAGAGAATACATGGTTTAAATCTATATTTTCGTGAAATTTTTTTGAATTTGTCTAATATATTACAAGGCTCTGTGAAGGTGGTAGAAGATCTTAATTGTTTCCAAAAATACTAGGTTTTTTTCATGGGTTAGACAGAATCACAGACTGGCTGAGGTTGGAAGGGACCTCTGGAGGTCATTTTGTTCAATCTCATCTGCCCAGGCATGGCTGCCTAGAGCCATTTGTTCTGGACCATGTTCAGACAGCTTTCAGCTATCTCTAGGGATGGAGACTCTGCAAAATCTTTGGACAACAAGTGCCAGCGCTCAGTCCATCTCACAGTAGAGTGTGTTTCCTGGTGTTCAGACAGCACCTCCTCTGTTTCAGTTTGGGCCTATTGCCTCTTGTCCTGGCACTGGGCACCACTGAAGAGAGCCTGGCTCCATCCATTCTGCACCCTGCCTTCAGATGTTAGTGCACATGGATGAGCTCCTCTCAAGCCTTCTCTTCTCCAGCCTGGACAGTGCCAGCTCTTCAGCTCTTCCTCTTCTGAGAGATGCTTCAGTGCCTTGATCATCTTAGTGGCCCTTGCAGGAGGGAGTGGACTCCCTCTAGTAGCTTCATTTCTCTTTTGTACTGAGAAGCCCACAGTTGCATGCAGCACTCCAGGTGTGGCCTCTCCAGTGCTAAGGAGAGGAGAAGGATCACCTTCCTCAACCTGCAGTGAAAACTTAAGGGATCTTAATGGTCACAAGAGGGAAAATAAATATGGAGAAAAACATATTTTTTTTGGTTTTGCCCAAATTATTTTTTTTAGGTGGAGAAATAGCTAAATAGAAAATGTATTGCCTTTCTTCAGTTTCACACAGAAAAAATTTGTATATACACATGTATATATACATATATACACACACACATATATAGCTATATGTTCTTCTGAAATACATTAGGGCTTCCTTTTTCCAGGAAATGTGCCTTCTAATACCTTGGGTATGTGTGTGCTGAAGGCAAGGAAATAAAAAAGGTGTCAGTTTTTCTCTGTTAAACTTTGTTAGCATGGAAAAGAAAGCAATTTGGTTTGAACTTGCATTCAAAATTGCAGTTGAATAGGTCAGAAAAGCGTAAGTTGACGTTAATTGATTATTTAATTTAAATCCAATTTGCCTTGTCTTGCCTGATATAGTAATCCATTTTCAGACAAATAGAGCTAAGACTATATAATTTTTGTAGCAGGTATTGTCTCAGGAATTGTTGCTGACTTTGAGAACACAGTAAGAATATTCATGTTCTGCTAGTCTCAGTATAATAACTAAAAAATCATCATGATGCTGGTGACGAACTTTGTCATGAGATCTCTGTTGACAGCCTACTGGCTATGCCTTCTCTTGTTTGACTTGTCAGAGGTTGTTTGTATATAAATGAGGATGACCTGTAAAGGTGAATTTAGAACAGGGATTTCCTCAAAGCTACTAATAGTATGGATCAGCAAAGAATGTTGTACATAATCCAACAAAGTCCAAAAATCTCTTGGGAGAACAGACTTGTGCAGTTCTGTTATTATCTGAGAGCAGACTATTAAAATCTTTCTTTTACACAGGGCAGATGTTTTACAATATAAAATGAGAAAAGATCAGGGGAAGTCTTGACAAGATGGAAATTTCAGACTGTCTTATTACTAATGGCAATATAAGAAAGAAAGCCAAGACGTGACCAGCTGGAGTGCTGACCTAACAACTACTTGGGTACTTGTCATGGAGGACAGGCAGTACTGATCCACATTAAAATGCTAGCTGTATATGAATATACGTCAGTCATAGAGCATGATCAGCCTCTAATTCTGAAGCAAGTGCAGCTGGAAACTTCACTATCTCCAGGCTTGGGGGTTTGGTGCAGTGAGACCGTGTGCATTGAAACCAGCTGCCATGTGAAGACATCCCCAGTTTTAACTTCGGATATGCAAAACTAAGTGTGGTGCCATTTTAAGAGTGAACTGCTTTGCCTCAGGATCATTCTGAAACAACTGCAGTGAAATTTGTCAAGTAGCATTGCACAGATGATCATAAGACATCAAGAATTTTATCCTGTATTGACGTTTAAATGGCAAAACCTCCCTAATTTTGTATTAATCTTCACAATTTCATGTAAAAAGATCCCTGTCCAAGGACATTCTGTTCTTCCATGCTGAGATACGTGTGTGTCCTGGGGATATACTCAGATCCACATAACTGAGTCTTGTATACCCATCAGTGACAGTTTAACAGATAGCATGTGTTCATTATACATGCTGTATCACAGTAATACGGCAGATTTAATATCTTCTGTATACCTCATCAAATACATTAAATGACAGTCACTTTAAAATAACTTTTCTCTGTATTGCCCTTCCCTGAAATATCAGTGCGACTTTTCACTTGATTAACCAAGGACAAACTTTGAAGATTCATCTTCTGGAAAGCACAGGCAGGTTAGCAGTTTGATGTTATATATTCTCTTTGAAACCAGGAATGATTTCTCCCTTCAGTTTTAACTGCAGTTACTATGGTGATTGAGCTCTTAGATGTGGTGAACTGATGTCACTTCACCAGCTAAGTCTGCGAGGGAGGAAGAATTAGTCTTGATTGCTGGCTTTGTTGCTTCTGTCACTGAACTTTCATTTGTCAAGCATTTATCAAAGGCTTCTTCAACAATATTTAAATGATACTGAAATTTTGTGCCTTGCAAACTTTGCCTGCAGAATGGAACAATAGGTAAGTTCTATTCTAGTTAGCAGGGTATCTAGTGCAGGTCTTCATGCCAGATAAATATCTGGCCAGTTAGGTTGGGTCTATAGGTACAAGGGTGAAGAGACAGAATTTAACACATTACATTAATGGCCAGAAGTGCTTATTTTAAATTTGCTGATAAGGTGGATGAAATTATGAGATAGCTGATTAGATAGTTCATAAGGCAACACTTTGAAGTAAGATCCAAGACTGGAAATTACCTGGAAGCATAGATCCGTTCTGGAGATAATTCTGCACAATTTGTAAAAGGTTTCTATGTATAATCTCTGGCTACAATAACAGTAGTATTAAAAAAAAGAATCTGTGGGAGTGTGCATGAGTGACAGGAAATAAAAACTAAGACTAAACGCATTCTGATAATCTTCAGTATGGTCACTGTCTCTCACAATTTCAGGGATAATGATTTAAAGGAAGAAGAACACATGGAAAACCATGCCATAACCAGAGAATAGCGAAGCACTTAAAACACCTATCTACAAACAGGATTAAAAGAAGTAGTAAAGAAAGCAGACATCTTCTCAATCACCAACCATATGAAGTTCAACAAGGGGAAGTGCCAGATTCTGCACCTGGGATGGGGCAACCCTGGATGTTTGTATAGACTGGGGAATGAGATGCTGGAAAACAGTGCCACAGAAAGGGACCTGTGGGTCCTGGTCCCTTTGATGGCAAGTTGAATATGAGTCACTGTGCCCTGGCAGCCAGGAGGGCCAACTGTGTCCTGGGGAGCATCAGACAAAGCATCACCAGCTGGTTGAGGGAGGGGATTGTCCCGCTCTGCTCTGCACTGTGGCAGCCTCACCTTGAATATTGTGTGCAGATTTGGGCACCACAATGTAAGAAAGATATTAAACTATTGGAGAGCATCCAAAAGAAGGGCAACAAAGGTGGTGAAGGGCCTTGAGGGGAAGCCCTCAAAAAGGAACAGCTGAGGTCACTTGTTGTGTTCAGCCCGGAGAAGAGGAGACTGAGGGGAGACCTCGTGGCAGTCTACACCTTCCTTGTGAGGTAGAAGAGGACAGGCAGGCACTGATCTCTTCTCTGTAGTGACCAATGACAGGACCCAAGGGAATGGCCTAAAGTTGTGTCAGGGGAGGTTTAGGCTGGATATTAGAAGAAGGTTCTTTACCCAGAGGGAGATTGGTCACTGGAACAGGCTCCCCAGGGAAGTGGTCACAGCACCAAGCCTGACAGAGTTCAAGAAACATTTAGATGATACTCTCAAGCACATGGTGTGACTGTTAGGGATGGTTCTGTGCAGGGCTAAGGGTTGGACTCAATGATCCTTATGGGTCCCTTTCAACTTGGCATATTCTCTGTGTGATTCTGTGATTAGCTGGAAAATGTAGTAGCTGATCTTTCTCTAAGTTACTTATGTATGCAATAGAATGAGACTAATGCAGCACATGGCTATAGAGCACCTAAATCAGGCTTCTGCTCTGAACTGTCCTCTGGAAAAGCATCTCTTTCCTTCAAATGAGTAGTCAAATAGGAGAACAAAGAAGACTGCCACCTTAAATTAGACATAATTTCACAATAATTTATTGTTTTGTTGTTTTACATTCCTCTATTTGTATAGGACCAAATAAAGGTATCAGCGTCCCCCAACCCATCAATTACTATTTCTGACATTTTTGGAGGAGAAATATTTAATAAATAAACCTTTTAGGGATCAAATGCAGTGTTTTTGCATATCCATTCTGTTTTCATATTGTAGCTGTTAGTCTCTTTGGTTAAGACTACATTTAAAGGGCAGAATCAGGATACATTAGAAATTTTGAGGAAAATTTTTTTCTGCCTCAGTGGCTTTAGATCAGACTCTACATGAAAGTAGAATCAAGTGCAACATGTTCCAGAAAGTTGCTGCTAAACAATACTGTGTAAATAGAATTGTTCTGTTCCAGTCATTAAATCTAATTAAACATGAAAAGAAGTGAATTTGGCTTCTCAAGGAAAATTATGTTATTCTATTAGTTATTAGCTTTAATTATACTGCAATACATGACTCTCACTGCAAACAAAATAATCCTTATTAATTTCATATTTTTTACAACTTTGAGTAAAATTACTGAAGTGTGAAATGCTGTATTGAAGACATCTTTTTGAGATTCCACCAAAGTAGATTACTCTAGTTTTGCTATGATTTCATTTAATACAGAATAAAGCCCAGAGAAGATTGTACTTACTTTTAGTTTTGTGTGTTGGCTTTGATCTTGCAATCTGCTGGAATATGTAAGGATTGTATATTCAAACAGCTGCTCTATCCACCTTTCTTCTTGTTGTCAGTGAAATGTCCATCCTCTGGTCAGCACTGTTTGCTGTTGTGTTACAAATCTTGCAAACAGCTTTGATCAAAATAAGGATTCATGTGATCTGTGTAACTCAAGGCTCACCACAGGGTCAAGGGGAGGGGAGCATCCTGTTATCTGGCAAGTGCCAAGAGCAAGCATAACCTGAGCTTTGACCCCTGATTTCAGAATGTGCATTTCATTCAGGCTTAATACATTGTATTTGGGTGATCTTCAATATCTTGTTCTCGTAGAGAGCACCTGTGGCTAAGCAAAGGCATACTTATTCACTTGGAATTATAAAGACTCTAAAATCAGAATTTTTTGTTAGAATACAGTATTTTTCAAGATGCAAATATAATTCTTGAATTCATCTTTCTGCTGTAAATACATTCCTGTCTTCATTTCCAGTTACTAATGAGTAGTAGTTTTAAGTTTTTAATTTTTCCTTTATTTTTCCAGGTTATTCAACAGAGAAATGAGGAATGTGACCACATTCAATTTTTAATTGAAGAGAAAGAGTCTAAAGAAGAGGACTACTATGAAGACCTTGACAGATTTGAAGAAAATGGTACCCAAGAGTCTCGCATCAGTCCCTATACTTTCTGCAAGGCCTTTCCTTTCCACATAATATTTGATAGAGATCTGGTGGTCACGCAGTGTGGCAATGCTATATACAGAGTCCTTCCACAGGTTAGATGATTCTCATGCATGGATAGTCATAGAGATTTCTAATGCTGAATGCTTCACAGGTTAACTATAAAGATGAATCAAATAGATTTAGAATTCTCTGTCTAAACAGAATTCCCATGTAAGTGTATAATATTTACTACATTGTGCTTCTCTTCTTTGAAAAAGAACTGTGAAAATAGCCCTGATTTTACAACAGCTCTGTTCTTTATGATTGTGTCCTTATGCAGTAAGGGAATAAGCTTGAGCAGAGAAAATCTGGCTATCCCCACAATTCAACTGGTAGCTTGATACCTGATTCTTTCTCTTAGCTCACTCCAAGCTATGTATGCTATGAAAGTGGCAGATAGCTCTTTAAAGTGGATGTGAGATAGTGTAACTTGGCCAGGTGTTCAGGATAATGGTCTTGCCCATACTGCTGTATAGTTTAGCAGCAGGTACGTATCCTATATATATTACTTGACAGTAATGCCTTCAAATACTTAAGCTGTCAGATGCACAATAACTGAAGACCAGAATTTGTGTCATACTTTCTTAGCTTGTGCATCAAAAGCATCGGTACTAACTAAGATGAGCCAAACAAAGTTAGTGATATATGTTCATTCAGTGTGTTCTGAACTGAATGCGGCTGTTGCAAATTCCTCTGGTTATTTACAGTAAAAGGGTACTCAGAGGTCCATTTAATATTTTATATTCTGTATATGTGTGGATACCTCAGTTCTGGCCTCTGAGAGCTGACAGTTTCTTCTAAAAATAAACATCAGGTAAAAGCAGTAATAGGAGAAAAGCAAAAAGTAAGTTGACAAAACCATCAAATGTTCTTTACAATTATGTAAAGACTAATATTGCATATACCATGTTGTTTCTGAATCATTCATGTAGTTTTAAAATGCATTTTATGTTGTTAGCTTTTTCCTGAATTTGCTTTTGGTGATTTCTCTCAGAATTTTCCAGAAAGATTTGAAAAAAAGAGCTTTGTAAGTAGCTCTGCCAGATTTTTCCCAAGGGCTGAACAGCTATACCTATTCAGACTACTGAGGATGGCAGTTAGAATCCTTATTATCAGAGCTGACGCTTTATATATCGTGGCTCATTGAAAAGGGACTATGAAGGGGGTCACTTAGGATGAAAACACTGGAAAACATTTTTACTGTAGAATGGGAAAAGTTTAATGGATTACAAATGTAGTAGTTTAACACAATATTACAAAATTGTCTTGCAGGCTGGAATTGCACTTTGAAGTTAGGATATTTCCAACATAAAATCCATAACTTAAACACCTTGTGATTTAATGGAGAAATGCATTAAGTATATATTGTCTTCTATTCAGTTTTGTCATCTAAGCAAATTGAGTATAATTATCCTGTGTATCTTTTTTTTATAAAACATAACAATCCTTTCTTTTTGTTTCCTTTTTTTTTTTTTTAATATTCTAGTTGCAGCCAGGAAATTGCAGTTTGTTGTCAGTTTTCTCCTTGGTCCGGCCTCATATTGATATTAGTTTCCATGGGATCCTCTCACATATCAATACAGTCTTTGTACTGAGGACTAAGGTAACTAGAGAATGTTTTCCTGGCTTTTCTTTCAGTAAGTATGCTTTGGAGAGATAAGAAAAAGTGCTAAAAACTCAGAAGTCTTCAGAGAAAATTCTCTCTGCTCAGACCCTTTTGAGTCTTGAGCCAAGAGAAAGTCACAGGTATGAATTTGTGTGTAGTTGTTAAGTAGAATGCTTTATAGGAATGGTGAAGTAAATATACTTGATGTCTGATCCTTTCTTTTCTAGGGGCCAATCCATTATATGCCATTGTATCAAAGAAAACGTAGAAAGCTAACTACATTTACTTTTGCTTCGTAATAATGTGAGAGACAAATATGAAATGTGTTCTTGCTTGGGTCCCTACATTCATACACAAGTTTTTGTGCTTTTCTCTAGAGAGGGCAGGAGATGAGGCAGGTGATATGAAAAAATGCATCATAGAGTAGCACTTACTGCATCAAGGAGCCTGTTTATTTGTAGAAAACTGTGCTTGAGAGAAACCAACAAGATTTCTTGGAGATGTTCCCAGGCACAGATAGAACTTCATAGAATAGGCAATACTTTTGTCAAACTATTGTTAAGAAACAACGCAGAAGAAAACAAGGAGTTATCAACATGAATGTAAAGAAAGATACCATGCTTTGTGTCTGTGAGGTAGCAAATCACAGCATTAAAGTATGGCAGTATATGGTGTTCCAATGGGAAATAAAACAGGTTTTAATGTAGGCTTAAAGTCTATTCCAAACATTCTGACTCCCTTCATAGTGAATGCACTTACATACTTGGCCTGGTGCATAACACACTATGGCCCTTATACAATTGTGACTTTCATCACCAGGAGGGGCTGTTGGATGTGGAAAAGCTGGAGTGTGAAGACGAACTGACTGGCACAGAAATCAGCTGCTTACGCCTGAAAGGGCAAATGATCTACTTGCCTGAAGCAGACAGCATTCTCTTTCTTTGTTCACCAAGGTACTTTAAACTTAATTCTATAATACTGATTTTCAATTTACAATGGCTCATTTTAAAAATAGCAGTACTACAGTAGTTCTACTACTGACAGTAGTACTACAGAAATTAATTGTTCAAGTATTAATTGGCTTTGATGTGTTTATACTAGAAGAGGGAGGAGCATTTAAACATTAAACTTGACTGATTATTAAATAACTCAATATAAATATTCACCCAGTTTTTACAAATGGTAGTTTCTCATGATTTCATTTCTTGCAAGTTTTATCCTTTGTTTCTTAGTGCTAAGAAATATTACAATGATTTGGTTTCCTATGTGGATTCATATATTTTTGCAGTAGTTTTAATGTAATAGAGCAATGATAAAGAAGAGGTTGGAACAGGGGGTTGAATGGAAGGATTCTTTAGCTAAGAGCATGTTAAACTATCACATTGGATTACACAGTTACGATACATTAATCTCCTGTGTAAAAGGGACAGAATGGATGACAACAAAGGGAAGAGGTTACCTTAACATAATCTAACTTTTATCTGTGGAGTGAAGTATGTACATTTGATATGTTCATGGAACTCATCAATGAGAATTCTGTATTTAAATGCAAAAATCAAGAGCCTTGAGTTGACATGAATGATCACAAATATGGTATTCTGTAGAAAGGATATGTTGTACAGCTCATCACAAGTTCAGAACTATAGTTTTTTTCTGTTAGTCAGCAGCCTCTGCTTTCATTTGAATTTTAAATCTCCTTTGCAAAGTTTACTTGTACCCTTATTATCATATATTTCTCCACATTGCAGTGTGATGAACTTGGATGATTTAACCAGAAGAGGTTTATATCTGAGTGATATTCCACTGCATGATGCTACCCGTGATCTGGTTCTTTTGGGAGAGCAGTTCAGAGAGGAATATAAACTGACTCAAGAGCTCGAGATCCTCACTGACAGACTGCAGCACACACTGCGTGCGCTGGAAGATGAAAAGAAAAAGACAGACACGTAAGAACCAAATCCCAATTTTGAGCTGAAACACTCAAAGCAATATATTATTCATAGCTACCTTCTTCAAAAAATAACAGAACCTTGGAAGGAATATAAGAGAGAATCAGGGCTGGTAATTTTGGAGTCAAGAAAGAACATTTTATGGGGTATTTCTTTATTTAGATTGTCAGATGTCACCCGCAGTCTAGGCACAGGTGTTTTGATGGCACCCTCCCTGATAAGGAAAGTTATAAGAAGTGAAGTGACAATTCTTCTTGAATTTGTGAATTGCCTAAAATAGTTTTGGAAACTTTCCTATATGCAGTCCTCGTAGCCAAGGTTAATTTGGAGAATGCCCAAATGCTGCTATTTGACAGAGTTCTGTAAACCAGCTTTGTCTTTTTGGACTGCCATGCTCACAGGTGAGTAGAACAGAAAAATGTATCTTATAAACCTTGAAAATAGTCTGTGTAAAGCTGAAGTTTTGCAATAGGCTAACACTATGAATTTGATTTTATAGTTACCTGTAGAAACGAATTTGGGGCTGTCTAGTTATAAGTACATAACAATAATACACTGTATGCATTATATATGCATGTATATATACAGTATATGCTCGAATCTGTTTCTACAGATAACTATAAAGTCAAATTCATAGCATTAGTCTATGGCATCTCAGCTCAATGATGACTTGCAGATAAACAAAAGCTTGTGTGAAAAATAGTGTGGCATTGATGATTGACTCTTGTTTATAAAACATAGTCCCCATCTCTGTATGAATTCTATTGGCAGATACATTTTTTTTCTGTAGTGAGTAATGGAAATTATTTTTAAAATATTTGAAAGGGATGGACAGAAGAATCAGAGAGAAAAGAAGCCTAAAGAAGTATTTTTTCTGTTCATTCCTGTTGGCTTGCTTTAAAAAGTCATTTTATCTTCAGGAATTCTAGCCTTCTTGCAACTGCTGGAACAGTGTCAGTTACTATATCATTGCCTAAAATATTCACTAATTGTAACTCATGCAGTAGTGAACTTGCCAAGAATGCAACGAATGAGGGTTTGTGCAGGAGGCTGTGTACAAAAGGATGTTCGAGATTTGTGAAACAGTCAGAGATCTTCAGCTTGTCCACTTAGCTGTGTCAGGAAGGAAACAGACCTTAAGATGGCAGATAGAAAGTTGAAGGAATACACATGAGAATAGGGTGAAGCTCTGTGTGTGTGATTTGGATTTTATTTGCATAATTTATAATATGAACAAGTGTTAATATGTCATATAGACTATTAATTAAAAAAGCATACCATAAATCCTAAAAACAGCATGCTCAACAGAAGAGGAAGCATTTAGAAATTGATTAATTGGTCAGAGGTGAAAAACTGTTTGATCTCTTCATGGTCTTTTTGCAGTTTTTATGGTTCTGTGGAAAAATCAGATTACATGAGCTGAGGAAATGGCAGAACTAAGTAAAAACGATCCAAGACACTATTAAGAGATCATGTCAGAAGAATTAGTAATGTATGTCTCATTTTGTTGTTAATTTAGGTGTATTAATATGTGTTTGAAATGTCATGGCTTTTGGTATGCTGATGTAGATCCGTTCCTGTTTCCCAAATAACATATTCTTCAATAAACATATTTTCTATTGCTTGTTGGTGATGGGACTATGATATAAACACTATGGGATGTACAATGTTAATATTTGAAGAGTGCTGCTGTAAAGACCTTTCTCCACATTCTTTCTGTTTTGCTTGTGCCTTTCTTTTCTTATATGTTTAGATTACTGTACTCTGTTCTACCACCATCAGTGGCAAATGAGCTGAGACACAAGCGTCCTGTTCCAGCTAAGCGGTACGACAATGTGACCATTCTTTTCAGTGGCATTGTTGGATTCAATGCCTTTTGTAGTAAGCATGCCTCTGGAGAGGGAGCCATGAAGATTGTCAATCTTTTAAATGATCTATACACAAGATTTGATATTCTGACTGATTCACGAAGGAATCCATTTGTTTATAAGGTAACATAAGATTTTTAAAAGTATCTAATCTGTTACTTTTCAATAATTTACTATTGTGTCAGTATTTTTCATCCTTTGGATTTTAGGCTTTTTAAAAAAATATTTATTTTCTCACTCTGAACTCTGTTACCTGGTATTAGATAGCTAAAGAAGAGTATGTTGGTAATCTCTAAATGTGTGAAGGAACATAGGCTTAGTTCTCAGGAGGATTTCTTCAGTCACCCGTTAGGTGGGCATATAAATCTACTTCCACATATAGCGAATATGAATAGAAGCCATTTTTGGTTTTTCTGACACTGTGCTTTAAGTTTTTCAGTCATATACCTGGGTCTTCTAGTTCTAAATTATAACCTTTTATTCAGTTATTCAATGTGAATTTCACTCCTTCATTCGGAATGAGGTGTAGTTGCAAGTGTGGCTGGTAGCAGGTAGGTATATATATATATATAAAAAAAAAAAATATATATATATATATATATACATGTCCAATATATGGGTACATGTGTATGCTTGTGTGTTTATATTTATAAAGTTCATTCGTACCTTTTACTAGAAATTGATTTTGTGTCCTGTACCATGTGAATCAAGGGTATGAGTCAAAACATAGAGCTCTGTTTCATTCAGAAGACACCAGAAGAGAGACTCAGGTTTACACAGTCACCACATCATTGTAATTTGTTACATTGTGAGTTTACAATAAATTCTCTTCAGTAACAAGCAGAGATGACAGGAATTAGGGTGATTTGAATGAAAGGGAAGGGAAACTATTTGAAAGGGCAAGCAGTCTTGAAGTAAATACTACATCCATTCTAGTACTCTAAGGGCCATAATAATAAAGTAATTGAAAAATATCTGTCTTGATAGGTGGAAACAGTTGGGGACAAGTATATGACAGTGAGTGGTCTACCAGAGCCTTGCATGCATCATGCACGATCTATCTGCCACCTGGCTTTGGATATGATGGAAATAGCAGGCCAAGTTCAAGTAGATGGTGAGCCTGTACAGGTTAGTAAACATGTGGGCTTGAATGAAAAACCCATTCTTTGATAGGATATAATGCTTTGAAATATGATAATGCTCTAGTCCCAGTCCATGCAAGCTTTGTTATGGTTAGATTTTGAGACTGATATATACAAGTAATATGAAAAGTCACATGTAGATGTGACATGTGCTGTTCCCAGATCTAAAAATCTAGTAATTGTGCTTTACTTTTTAAAGGACTAAGTTGGGTCCACATCATTTATGTCTGTTTTCTGATCATTTCAATCTAATAAAAAAATTCATGTTGTGCATCCAGTACAATCTATTGAGTCTTCTTCAACTCAGTGAACAGAACAATAATATTCCCTAATTGATTTTTTTGGTCATGCCTCAGATCCTCATGTTAGCACGAGAAAGTATTGCGTTAAAAAGAGAAGTACAGTTCCAGAGACAGTCACAGCAATGATTACTGACATCAGTGTATATTAGTGGAAGTTCAGCCATTGTGGGACTTTATGAAGATGTTGTGGCATTGATACAGAACTGGGCAGGCTACACTGACCTGTCCTCATCAGAAGGCTGTGAGAGCAAAATGATTAATGAGCATGATACATATTTCTATTTACATTAGTGTTATTGTTCTGACATCTAGCTTAGAGCTATGTACTTCACTTTGTCACTGGGCAGAGCAGTGAGAAGGTTTGATTTGGGGCTTTAAGGTAACTGTAACATACTATAAGAATGAGCTTATCCAAACCCCTGTCCCATCTCATGTGCTTTTAAGCACAAAATACCATGACGTTTCCTCTGAGAAACATCTTTTTTTCTTGACCTATGCCATCCATTTCTGCACCTTCTAAGCACTCGATAAACACAGACCTGCAGAGTATGCCTCTCTTCCCACCTTTTTATTTCACAGTACATAATAACAACATGGTGCATGCTGAAAAAATATGAAGTTTGATTTTTTGTGGGGAAGGCAGAGGCATGAGAGTTTACTAAAGTAAAAAAAAAACCCAAAAAAGTGACAAAAATCCATAAAATGCAAGGCTTGGAAGAAGAAGTGACACATTAGAAAAATAAACTCCAGTAGAAATAAATGGCTTATTATCAGCATTTAGTCAGAAACATCAGATTAGTTATGTTAATTTTGAATATTCAAACTTTTTTTTTTTTCTCTCTAAAGATAACCATAGGAATCCATACTGGTGAGGTAGTCACAGGTGTCATAGGTCAAAGGATGCCACGGTACTGTCTCTTTGGAAATACTGTCAATCTAACAAGCAGAACAGAAACTACTGGAGAAAAGGGAAAGATCAATGTCTCTGAATATACTTACAGGTGAGTGATGTATCACTTTTATGGGTATTGACCTCTTAAAAGAAATCACTTTGTCAGCATAGCATCAAAGTGTTTTGGGAGTTGAAAGTGACAGGACTCTGCAACCATTATTTAAGTATGTGAGTTCTCATGAAACTGCATTATGATACACAGTTATCAGTATGCAAATATAATAATGATCCAGAGATAGATTTGAATCTTTTTATATTTTGCTCACATATCTGTAGTATTTAATATTGTAGATACTGTGTGGTGCGCATGCATATATTCAGTGCATATATTTACATGTTTTCTCTTTCAATTTTAGGTGTCTTATGACACCAGAGAATTCAGATCCTCAGTTCCACCTGGAGTACAGGGGTCCAGTTTCTATGAAGGGCAAAAAAGAACCAATGCAGGTTTGGTTTTTGTCCAGAAAGAGTACAGAGACAGAGGTATGAGTAACTAGAATGTAATTATTTTTTCAAGCAAGGCATAAACATTACAAATTTAATCTAAACCACTGAGATCCACTTGCATTTGCAAAACTAAATGTTCCCTAGAAAAAATGAAGAGTTTTGTACAACACTGTTTACTTTCTTGACAGCACTTGAAAGTCCTTGATTATTTGTCTTTGCAGTTTGTGCAGTTCCTGAAAGAGTACTTTTGATTTCAAAAAGTCCTTGATGGAATGCCAAGTGTTTAAATATTTATATCTCCCTCTTACAGATTTCTCCACTGTACTAGATTTTGCAATATAATGTCCGTTTCTGTTTAGCTGACATGTCTGGTTATCAGCACTTCAGAATTCACCATTTGGTTTCTTGCAGTAAGTGAATAATTGTGCCTTCAAATATTTAGGCAACAGTCCAGCAACTACTTGCAAGCAGGTTCACAGCTGATGTGTATGGTCATCTGTTAACCCCTGATGGAATCTGCTTGTTCAGAGACTGTTGCATGGTAGAGGTCTTGCTTTAAAAACATACAGGGTGAAAACTATTTCTTTTAATAACATGTGTCTAAGTCCTCTTATCAAAATAATGTAGGGTAAAGCTCTTCAAGCACTGAGTGGTCTCTTAGCTAAGGCCTCAGTTTCAGAATTCCGGGCATGTATTATCCAAAATCTCAGTAAAAACCAACAAAATCTAGACTCATAAGTGTGCTACAAACTTACAAAATGAGTTACGGTATGCCAGCTGCTTTGCCATAGCTGAACAGGTGCATACATTCCACCCATTGTCAACAGGGAGAGAAAAAAAGGGTAAAAGTAATTTACATAGCTTGAATTTTGCCCTAAAGTAATGCAAAAAGAATGAGTTTGAAGCTAATGTATTAATCTTAAAAATACACTTGAAGAAAATAATGAAAATCATCAATTACCTTGGCTGAAATAATTCTTGTAAGTCACAGGATATTATTTATGTGTCTAAATACTCATGTACTTCTGAAAATGAAATGTAGGCTATTAAACTGTTAAAGCTCTTTAGGAGATCTAATCCAGATTTATTACCACTGGTACCCAAGTATATGAATAATGACTTTTTAGTGGTAACTCCCAATATTAACCCCTGGTATTAAACTTCAGGGGAAAGCCTGTACTTTAACTCTGCATTTTAACTCTGTATTTTAGTATATATTAATTATATACTGGGTGCCACTTTTGAGAATACTTTTCTGTTCTTATTCTACAACAAGATTAACTATAATTTCACATGGCTATCATTATTTCAAATCTATAGTTGTATTTAAAATATACTTTAATTAAACACCTGTCACTTTTTTTTTCTGCTTTATAAATGTCATATCATTTGTAGCAGGGCACATTTTAAATGTAATTTTAAATGTAAATTTCAGAGAGGTACTGAGTCAGGTGGGTATTTTCCTTGTTTCAGCCTCACACCTGTTTGGATAGTTTAGGATTTTAAATGTTGCCATTTCTTTTCAGAGATCTTATACGACATTTGGTTTTGTTAATCCTCACAGCAGTCCTGAGAGATACTTGCTGATATTATTACCTAGTAATCAAGCTTTCTAGAGGGAGACATGGGGGCAGGAATAAACCTGGCAGAAACATACTGTGAGCCTGATTTTCAGGAGCACTTAAGACTCATAGTTTAAGTACAATCAAAAAGTCTTTCTGATTTTGATAGTTTTTGTTAATTCTAAAATCAGATATAGATGTAATTCTTACGGTCGGAAGGACTTCTTCCATCATAGGTATCTCTTCTAAATTGTACTAAGTTTCAGAGAATAGGAGATTAGAAAGATACCTTGATGTGGTGATGTGAACTGATAATCATTTTGTCAGAGGTGATTTTGAAAAGTGAAAGAATATAATCCTCTAATCTTTTAATTCTTTTTCACTCCCCGCGCAATTTCATCTGTCCATACTCCTTTAAGATTTTCTGAACTGTTTGCAGTTTCTCATGTGAAGGTATTCTTCATGGTTTTTTTATTGGCACTTTATAGGCTGTGCATAATAGTTGTAATACAAAAGCAGAAATTAGATAACCAACTTTTTATGTTTGATTACTTTAAAGTAATCATGTTGCTTTATGCAAGGATGTAGTCTCGGTTTTCTTTTCAGAAATTTGTCAGAATGCTGATGTATTATTGTGTGCAGTGCCACTAATTTCAGGGGGACTGTTCATGATAATAAATATGGCATGTTAACATATATTCAGAAACTATATGGTAAACTTCCTGAAAGGTAGTTTACCATATAGTTTCTGTATAGAAAGGTCCAGAATATTGCAAGAAGTGTCTTAAGTAAACATGAAAATAGTTCTTGAATCATCCAGATGTTTCTGATGATTAGGCTTTTACTTTGAAGTTTTCTACCTCCAATATCTTTAATCTAGGATAGATGCACATTACTGATATATTTTCCTTTTCATTATATCCATTAGAGAGTTATTAGCTCAGCATTTGCAAATCTATGGGCATAATATTTTACCCTGAAGACCACTAATAAATATATGATGAGGACACAGGACAAAATACTTACAGCTGCTGTAGAGATGTGAAACCAAGTCTTAAAATATGCTCTTGCTCTGCTAGGCTTGTAGAAAATGATAGAGTTGAAGTAGTTCAGCATGCCTCAGACTTGGTTCCTAAGTTGACATCTCTAATATCAGTCGCCATGAGCAGTTACTTCTGAGGAAGATCTAATTTACAAGAAAAAGTGTTGGATGGAGTGCTGCTCCTTTACTTTTTTTTCCACCTAAGATATCTCTTCCGTGATACCAATACAGCAAAAAAGAGAATTGCATCAGAAATACACATAGAACAAAAGCAACTACGACCAATTACTCATTTTGCATCCACTTGTTTGCATGTTATAAGATTAATTATTACCATCTTTATTATTTTAACAGTGGTTCAGCTGAAGCTTCTCTGTTGAGAAACAGATTTGTTGTAAAAAATAAATCTTGCAGAGAGCCTCAGATGTCTGACTGCAATTCTCTTCCCTCCCCACTTTGAAATACCTTTCTCTTCTGCCCTGTTCCCACATTACTGATGGGAACAAATTAAAGTGTCTCAGAGCTGGTAGTTCATTAGGGAATGTAAGAATTGTTACATTCCTACATACAATACATATGAAAGAAATACACACACTACCTATGCTTTGTTTTTTTCTGTTTATTTACTGATATTGGTTGCAAGTTGTAAAATGTATTTTGTCACTGCATTAACCCACCATGTTGTTGCTTCAAAGAAAATCCCTTACTTCTTGCATTCTACTTGCATGCATTCAAGGAAACAAAGCAAGACACTTTCTGAACTGAGGGAAGAGGAAGAGGACGCTGGATAGGGTGCAATACTGTCTCCAAATAGGGTGCCTGGCAGTAAGGTTGAGTTACGGATGTTATTTCACATTGTATCTCTCATCGCCACATGCAGCATCATTATCTTTCATCCCCCTCCTGAAATCATACTCACCATTTTTTTCCAGGCCTGCTTGCTAATTTTTTGTCCTTATTGTTTGGTATTGTTATATCTCTGCTATGAGCATGTATTTCAAGCTTTCCTTTTTTTGATATGCATTTTTGCATGTCAGTCATTCCTACCACTGGATAATATTGAATGAAACTGTGTAGAATGCACGCCACAATTAACCACTTCATCCTGATGCTTCACTTCTTCATCTTCATCTCTGAAGTACAGTGGTTATGTGAATTGATGACATTTCTGGAAAGATAGGTGTTTCAGTGGATGGGCAGAACAATGAACCTAAAGAACTATTTTTTAAAAACAATACCTAAAGTAACATTATGAAAATTATTGTATAAGTGTTGTTATCAGATTTAGTTCTGCTATTACCATGCTTCCTATTCATTTTGTGAATAACATTTCATGCACTGTAAATTCCAGGTTAGAAAAAGGTTTCTCTTTTGATATCATTCTGCATTTTCCCTTTGTAGATGCTCAGTAAACATCTTCTGTATTGAAAGGGGGCAGTTGTTTTTCTGATACTGCCATTTGAAGCATGTGCCAATGTACTTCTACTGAAATGCTGTTCACTTGCAATGTATTTCTCATTGATTTGTATTAAGTAAATTAAATTATGATATTAATTATAGATTGCTGGACGATTTTAGACCACTTGTAGTGCATTGATTCTTGTCTCATGGAGCCCCTGGAATTGAAAGGCATGCTTTCGGGACATGGTTGCCATGGTTGCCTTTTGATTTGGTCTCTCAAATTTTCAGAAACGATCTTGCTTTATTTCTTGGGAGGACCTGGTAATATTCTAGGCATCATGGCATAATTAAGGGATGTAAAGCTTGGAAAGGATCATAGTGTCTTTTATCAGCTGATAAAGTTAGTAAAAGTGGACAATGTATTGGATGCATAGATCTTTCATAACTTCAGTATACAGTGCATTTTTATGTGAATAATATCTGTTCTTATTGGACTGATTTATGAATATTTGCATTATAAAATAGGATAGTGCAATTACTTTGTGAATAAAAATTGTCTATATCTAGCATACTTTATTAGCACAGAATATATCTGTGTAAATGTTTCATGTTAATGTGCAAAAGAAATTGCAATAAATTATTTTTTCCACTGACCTATAGAAATCTTGTGATTTTCTTTTGGTAGAAAACTTTGAAACTGTTGTTGAAACTGTAAATATTTAACAATCAAAAATTATTAGCCATCCACTTTGAGCAGGATGTACATTACCAGACAAGGCTTTAGGAATGGGAAATAAAGAAAGGAAGCCACACACTTTCTTCTCCACCATCTCACTGTTGGACAGCAACACATCCCAGCACACCATCAGAGGTTGCCCTCACTTGAATAGGTACACAGCAGCAATTTGGACTTGAAGTTGATCAAGCTTAACAAAACTTTATTGGTGACTCCTAAAGACACAGGATTTCTGACAGCTGTGGTTGTGTATTGATATAATTCACACAAAAGGCTCTGAAGAAACTGAAGTTCTATATCACACTTCAAGCTCATGGATGATGGAGTGCCAAAAAACTTAAATAATGCTCTAAGTTTATATTCTACCTTCGTTATAACTTCAAAATATTAAATTTCCTGTTAAGCTGCTCTGTAACATAACCAGTTTCTTAAAGCACTAGAATGATAGCTCATATATTGTGTTCATATAAGAACTTTTTATCTCAGTACGGTTTAGGCAGGCACTTAACCACTTCTGTTATTGAAACTGATCTTCACTTAAATGCTGCATTCAGCTACTAAAATTATACTTTGGTTAAATATTGTTCTCAGATAAGAGTTAAACACTTCTGCAGGTATTTAGTTCTTTTATGTGTGCTCCACTTCCTCTTTTATTGCACTGCAGTGATTTGCTTTTTCAATAGAAGCTCTCTAGCTGAAACATGAAACAGAATAATTACCAAAGTCTGTTTCAAAGGTCTTTTACAAATGCACATATTTTATTTTAGTATTTTTTGTTAAAAAAAAAAAAATTGAAGCAAGGAGAAGGGGAAAGCAGCCATGAAATTGCAAATTATGAAATGCTAGGCTGTTTGTAATCTTCCGGATCATATGCTTTCCTTTGAATTCAGATAGGCAGGACAAAGTGGGTTTCGATGGTGTTTGTGCTGTGGCCATGCAGGGGACTCTGGGACTCTAGTGCTAATTTAAAGTTGGCACTGCAGTCGGCTTCCATATCGCTGATTTGGTGCTTGGTAGGAACAACCTTTGGAAACATAACTTCATGTTTGATTATTTTTTTAACAGAACAATAAACAATGGATGAGATGCTAATTTGGATATATACTTATAGAATTATCACAAAAATGTCTTCACTGAAAGGGTATTGAGGCATAGGAACAGACTGCCCAGGGCAGTGGTGGAATCTCCATCCCTGGAAGTGTTCAAATGGCATGTAGATGTGGCACTTGGGAATATGGTTTAGCAGTGAACACAGCAGTGCTAAATTAATGGTTGGACTCAATGGTCACAGAGGTCTTTTCCAACCTCAGTGATTCTATGATTCTTTATACAGGGCATCTTTCAGGAAGGACAGATGAAGACAAAGCCAGTAAGGTTATGTGAGATTTTTTTTATGACCTAGTTATGGTGTTTAATGTATGTGTTAGTACAAATGATATCTGACTAGTTCCAAGCTCACATTTGAAAGACAGTCATATACACAAGAAGGAAGTGGAATATGCTAGCACTTGATATGAATAAAAACTGGGTGGAGCTGGATGCCCCAGAACCTTTTCTTTGAGTAAAACTCTAGTAAAATCCAAAGCTAATAAACATCTGAGTGTGCTGCAGTCAAGCTGTGCACTGTAATGTACACTCTTGTACTCTGAAATTCTTACAGCCTTTTCAATAACATCTGTCTCCATGAAGGCAGAGCAAGGCCTCAGGCATCGATATCCTAAAGTGTGTTTTTCATTCACCATGTAGACAGGTCAACACTTACATATTTTGTCACAAACTGTAAAATGGTTATCCAATGCATTTCCAGAGCCATCATATATTAAAAGGGAGAGAGAAAACTTGGGTCATCATGTTCTATCAGTATGAAAACTTGAAGAGAATTTGTCATTCATGTTCTCCAGACAGTCATCAGGCAGTCAGCATAGTAGTACAGATGGGAGTTTATGGGCAATTGTAAATTAATTCTGCCAGTCATGATGTGGGCTTATTGTCTCCATGTAAAGGGAAGTTAGTGGACTTACAGTCCTGTTTTATTTTAACAAGATTTTATTTCTTTGTTATAACAAGATTGTTTCTTTCCTGGGGGAGAGAGTTTGAAACTGTTGGCATTTCATGCACCTACCTGACCATGAGGAGGGAGCAAGTAATAAGCCAGTAAACAGAGCTGTGTTAATGTAACTGTAAAAAAAAAAAAAAAAAAAAGGAAGAAGTGTCATTACCCAATCTATAGCTGCACATACTAGGCACTATTTATTTTTTTTATTACTGTTCTTCAGACTTCTGGCTGATAGTTGTGGAAAAACTGCAACAATACATGCTGTCTCCACTAATTCATTTTTTGTTATTAGAAGGAAAAGGCTAATGTTCTTTCTTATCATAATCAACGTGTCTTTTTGCCAGTGCAGCTGTTTTGGAGATAATGACTACTATGGAATGTAAGAACAATTTTGCGATTATTATTCTGGGGTGAAGTTGTGTGATCTCCGTTATAAAGGCTTTGTTCCAGACTATTCCCTGTATCCGGCAGTCAGATGGGCATTGCCTTTACTACTGTTTTTTTTTTTCAGAGATGATCATGCACCTAGTACAGATTCAGTGCTACAAAACAACTGTACTTTCAAGGGAAGCAATTTTGTGTGATGACGATCTATCTGTTCATATGTTAGATGTGTCTGGCAGGAAACCTGTGTGGTTTTTTATATTGCAGGTTCTCAGGGTCATTCTAGACTTTCAGAATTGATTTTACATTTTGGTAAGTGTGGTGTCTTGCCTAGTGCTCAAAAAACTGACTTGTGTTTAAAATGACAGAACTTAGCTGAGTGCAGGCAAAAGTCTGAAAATGTTCTTAGTTGGTGTTGAACATAATCCTGAACTGGAGACCAATTAAGCCAATAGTCCTTGAGCTTTTGTTTAAAAATAAAAACAAACAAAGACCCAGAAAAACTACATAGCCAGACCTTTCAGATAAAAAATAAAACTCTGTTTAAGTTCAGTATTGTTACCTTCAGCCCCTGTGTCAATATGAGCATAGTGCTGTAATGAACTGTGTGAAAAAGAAACCATCTTCATAAATCACACTGAAGTATGCAATGTACTAAGTGTGAAGAAATGCACATCTATTTCTGGCGAGTCCTAAGCACTCTTTGCAAGGTTCCTGGAAAGAAACGACAGCCAGGTATGTCCTGTTATTTTTGGATATTTTGTGCAAGTCAACTTAATAAATGTGAGTTTTCCTATTCAGTCTTCAGATACAATCTGATTTCCAAAAAAAACCTGTATAATGAGGTTGAACAGTAAGTATCCTTTTTCCACAGAGGGTAGAGTGAATCATTCAGAGCTTCAACTGCCTGTACAAGAAACCAAAGCCTTGCTTGCTGTCACTTTGTAGGTGTGTTTGTGGGAAATTTTGTAATGATCTAGAAGATAGGAAAGTTGCCCACAAAATAAGGATACATGCCTTCTCACACTGCCTTCCTTTCCCACGTCATTCTGTCCTTCAGTTTTTATAAATGCATGTACACACACACGCGCGCGCACATGCATACGTATCTCATGTTTAACTTCGGTGTAGGCCACTTTTCTTTCCTTGCTGCTTGAACCTGTGTCCAGGAGAAAAGATGATACTCATGAGGTCTATACAAAATGTGCAACAATAGTCTAGTAATATTGATGAAGGCACCGTGTGGGGTCTGGGTAGTTACTTCTAGTCCTTGTCCCTGGAGTCCTTCTTTCTGTTTAATGTAGAATGTATGAGCAATCTTAGGAGCACAGTTATTGGCAGGGAAGGGTACAGAGAGGGACAGGCAGGAAATACCTGAGTTCCAACTAAAATGATCAAAAAGTGTCTCAGATTGCAAGCAAGCATTGTTTTCTCATCTCCAACTCATACTGTGTGAGCTTAAGGTTTGGTATACATACATTGTTAAACTGGAGGTGTCAATATTTTCTCAAGCTATAATTAAATTTTTTGTCATGGAGATGCCAAGAAAAATTCAACCTTTATTTATTAAATAGCTCTCCTAGAATAGGTTTTTTGCTTATAATTGGGCATGATCAATTTTTCTGTTGTGGTATCTGTAGGTAAATGTTGACTTGTATTTTCAAATGGAAAACAGCACTACAGCTGGAGACTATCTCTTTTGTCACTTGCATTCCCAGGTATGTCGCATTTCAACTATGATGCTTCATATTTTTGGACCACATCTTTCCTGGCACCACAGCACCGCAGCAGTATGAAACATTACTGTCTGAGTGCCATAGCCTATCAGAAAGAGCCAAAGTGAACCCTGATTGCTTTTCTCATTACTCTTTCTGCATTTCTGGCCTCAACAGCTCAATAAATTGTTCAAAATGAACTTGAAAAATTAAGACATCCTGCAAAAAGAGACATCACGCAATAGCCATACAATAAATCTGACTGGGTAGCCCTTCGCTGGCACAACTGCCAGTCCACTGCTTTTGTGTTCCTTGTTGTCTAATGGAAGAGCCTAGCTTGTTCTGTGTCAGATGATGTCGTGTTTTCTAATGTGTGCTAATATTTTTTACCCCGTTGCTAAAGTAATACCAGGCAATTTGTATAGAACATTGCAACAGAAAACAAAAAGGTGTTGAGGAATACATTCAGTGAAGGTCGCTTGGCGTGCAGCTGCAGTGAGAGCTGCAGGTTGGGCCCTGGGTTGTAAGAGCCCCTGGCAAGAGGCTGTGACCTGGTGTGACCCTTTGCACAACAAAGGGCACGAGGATCTGTGGCCCAGCCAGGTGACCAAACACCCAGAGACACAGCAGGAGCCAATGATCCCCAGACTTTGGTGCACTCAGACTGTGAGTGTATAAAAGCCCAGGGGTTCCTTTGTTTGAGGTCCCTCCTCAAGGCATCAGCTCAAGCTGTTAATTTGTTATTTGGTTATGGCACCAGGATTAAATTATTTGAAGCATCTGGACATCTGAGGCTCTGCTATGGGAAACCTGTGGCCAAGCTGGTAGGAAACCTGGTCTGACTGTGTGAGTGTGGGGTGTAAAGCTGTGAAGGGGCCTCAGTCCCGGCTCAGGTATAGTCAGAGTCGCTGCTGGATGGTTGGAGAGGGAAGTTTCCTTAACAAAGGATTAGACTATTGTGTTAGGCTTTGAAAGCTCTGCAAGGCTGACAGGATAAAGCCATGCTGGTTGCTTGGCGTATGATCCTGCCTTTAGCTCTCAAACTCAGACCTGACTTTGAGTGCCATCCTGAGGAAAAGGCAGTGAAATTGTCAGAGGTGCTCTGTTAGAGCATTTCAGTGCAAGAGTTTGGACTTTCCTTATTAGTGTCTTGCAGTGTAAAAGCAAAAGCTTCTCTGCCTTCCATAATAAATAGGAATACTTTTTTTGCATATAACAAAACAGTGCCCTGCAGAAAGAAAAAAAAACCTTTGTGTCCCACTGCAATACCGCCTGGGTTAAATACTTTACACCCAAAAAACTGGATTTCAATCACTTTGTAAAATCATAACAGGATGGAGGAACAATCTTTAAAAAGGAAACCCTACCTTTTCTTTGTTTCAATGTAAAGGGAGGCAATGGTATGGGTTCCTGAACTCGCATTAGTCTTGCAAAAGGTATGAGGCTTGTGGTCCTAAGGCTGGGACTGTGGCTGCCTTGGACCTGTGGTGGCTCTGCTGGAGGCACCTCAGCCTGGCCTCACTGGAGCACCACAGCATTGTCAGAAACATAGGGATAAGACATTTGCTTAACTAGATATGGCTTTTCTTTTGTTGTTCATTAGTTTTTAGCAGGAAGAGTAATTTTTCTTGAGGAGCAGCAGCTCAAAACTGGTTAAAGTATCCCAGGCTATAAAAAATTGGCAAAAAGTAACAGTAGGGCCTTGTTTTGTCCTGACCCCAGTGAAAAATACATTCATAGAATCCAACAGGTCACCCAGGGGTGGAACAGGAGCTGCTTGATGAAGAAATGTGTCCGTATTGTTTGGGATTTTTAAACTGAAGTCTGGAGGAGAGGGTACTGTGAACTGGATAGTTTTACCTTACTCTGTTTTAATGTTTATTATCTGTTTATATACAAGATAAAACTTTCCCTGGAGAAAAGGAACTTGTGTGGTTGGCACTGAGTTACTTTATGTTTATTAGGCTGCGACATGGACACAATCACTTTGCATGGTGTTCCTGCAGGGTGAAGGTTGTATTTCTGAGCCCTTCTGGCTGATTTGCTGTTCACTGGTCTGTCACCTCTGCCAAGAGCGAAGACTGCGATCCCATCAGCCATGTTATTGCAGGGTAAAGAGTTTGCAACTAGTACCCAGGCAAAACTCATTAGAGGGAGACAGTAAATTCTGGATTAAACAAGCACATGGTCCATGGCTGAAGGAAATTCGTAAGACTGCAGCTGTTTTGCAGGAATGAGGAGGAATCATAGAATCAGAGTTCAAGGAACATTTAGAGGAGTGTTTGGACAATGCTCTCAGGCACAGGGTTGGATTCTTGGGGCTGTGCCGGGCCAGCAGCTGGACTTGATGATCCTTGTGGCTCCCTTCCAACTCAGGATATTCTATGATAAGTCCAGTCTGCAATCCCAAGTCAGAGTCTGCTGCCAGATAGGGAAGGGGCAGAGAGGTCGCTGTGGTTGTAGGACCGTGCACCTCCAGAGTCTTGTCAGCTACCCCTGCTGTCACCATCCTGGCAAAAGGGTAGAGAGAAGCAGCTGGCCATCATCCTGGAGGCACATGGGCTTACCTTGAGAGCTAGAGGCTTGCTTTTGGTTGAAGGCATCAGGATCTTGCACATATTTGCAAAGGAAGAAACAGAGTTTTTGCTAGTTGTTGCTGGCTTTCTCCTGACTAGCAGGCAGTTAGCTCTCTGCTGTGCCTGCAGTAGTCCTGTTTAAAAAATGAGAAATTAATCTCTGACCAAATAGGCACCTTGAACTGTGCACGTTTGTGTACTGCACACTCTTGCATAGAGTAGCAAGAGTGGAACACAGACTGCAAAATCTAAACTTGCTTTCCTGAGGTGCTCTGTTCTCCTCCTAAGGAAGACCATGGAAATAACTTCTTTGCTTTGATCACTGGAATAAAAGAAAGGTTAATTTTTTTTATACAGATAAGTATTTAGTTTTGAGAGCAATTGTTTAGTTCCACTGTTCATTTTATAACATGGAAAAGAGGGGCTATCTGGGCAAAAGTGCTTTAAAATGCTTAAAAGTGGTTTAATGATCAGATCTCTACCTCTGTGAGAGGCTCAACCTCAATTTTCACTTGAACCTTATTTTATAAACCATGCTGCATACCTGTCAAGGGACACTTGATCCTTTTGGTTCACTGGTTTTGTTTTGACTAAGTGCTGAATTCTCACCTTGCCCTTGACTGCCCCTGGCACCCTGAAGAAAATCATAAGCCTTTCCCTTCTTGACTACCTCTAACTCTGCTTTGGACTTCAGACGTCAGTGTAATGTCTGTGGTTTTATCTAATACTGATGGTATTGATGTTATCTAAAACCCATGCTCATATGGTTCATTACATTTTAATTCAGGAATACACAAAACAGATGTTTTGCCTCTGATGAACGTGTCAATACTTTGTAGTGTAACAGCTGTTGTGTAAACGGATGCAACATAAGCTACCATTTTAAATGAAGATCAAACATTCCAATATCTACGTAAAAAATTGATACAATGCCACGGATCTTTGGTAACATTTTGGTAAGGACCATGTAACAATGGTGTTGTTACTTCAATTCAAGGTAATGAGTTAAACTTTACGCAAGCAGCACACAGTATTCCTGTATTCCTTTGGAGTATTGCTTTAGAGGAAGCTCTTAGAAGACAAGCATTCTGGAAGTAACCAAAATTTGTTACAATGTAAATGCTATTTTAAGAGGTAATTGTTTTAATCATTAAAGAATTACAAGCCAATCTTTCTGAACATTTAAATTCATAATTCATGGGTAGTTTCTCATACAAGGATTTTTGGGTCATTTCCGCTTGCATAGCAGCTGATTTTATTGCGTCCTTGAACCTGGAGACTTGCAGCAACTGTAACACTGCTGCAAGACAATGTTATATTAGGGCATAACCATGATGCATTTATCTAGTCTGTTAGTGGAAATAGTTGTTTGAAAGAGATCTCAGCACTTCAGGAGTGGCTTCTGTTGTAGAGTGCTCACTTCTCTGCTAGGAGTTCCAGATTCTAGTGATCAACAGTATCATTCCCAATGCAGTGTAGTCCATTTTACACATCTATTTCTGTACCTTATGTTCATTTCTAATATAGCCCTCTGGTAAATACACACACAAAAAAATGTTCTAGTCATAATTCCCTGCCCATGGAAAAACAAAAGCAGCTTTCTTCTGGCTGATATGGAAGAGGGTAAATTCTATCAGTGCACAGCTTGGTGCAAAAAAATGTAGTAGCAATCAGAGGAATAGAATTCTGAGCAGGAAATTAGGCTATGAAAGGAATAATCCCCACCCACCAGCACACAGTACAGTCAGGCAATACCTTTAGCACTGCTGTGGCTTTTTCAATGCCTGTTTCCTCCCTGCAGGGACAGGTGGAACAGATAATCAGGAGGCTGCAGAAAACAGACTTGTTCCTTCCTGAGCACCAGGCCTCATTTGGACTCCTCCTTTTGTTTGGACACTTGCACAAGCATCAGCATTTGGGATGCACCTGCCTTGCCCTGTAGCAGAGGGAGTGTGGCTCTGTGGGTGCAGGGGGCCTGGGCAAGGGAGACTGGCTTGCAAGGTGCTGAAGGCCCTGGTCCCCACTGAGGACTTCCTTCCATCAGCACCCAAAGAAACAGTACAAAGCAATATTTTGCTGCTTTTTCACTTTTAGCCGGAAAAAGAGGGACAAAAGTTGGACACTAACAGTTCTGTAAGCATGGCCAAAGGAGTTGTTTTGGCTTATGAATCTGAGAGATGCCTGGCATCTGTTTTCTGTTTTGCTGTCCTTCACGAATCCTTAGGGCAAATATTAATCTACTGATGCATGTGAACTATGCATTTATTTTAATTATCAAATCCTGTATATGCTTTATTTAATCTGTTCTTAGTAATACATAGCCAAGTGCATGCATTCAGAATACGTCATATAAACCCATTCCACTCAAAGCTTTCTCACCAGAAGAGTCATTCTGTTCAGCTGATTGCTGAACAATCTCAAAATCTAACCCTCAGCCTCTTTCAGCTGGTTATTTGAAGGTAGAAAGTGTTTGGGGAGTACTTATAAATCAAGACAGGGAGACTGAGAAAAAAAATTAGTCAAATTTTGTCCTTGATGTAACTCTCCAGGATTTTGCGAGCTTTAACCACTATTGCATAGGATTCTGTTGTTAATGACATTCATATTGATAAGTAGCTGTTGCATATTTTCCTTGCAGGGCATCCTAGGTCTGGTCTTGAAATCATGCAGATTACTGATCAGTTTGTGGACTTGTTTATATTCTTTATTAAGGGAAAAATATCCGAATTATACAGTTGAATTCTGAACTGCAACTGTTGACTTCATATTGTGAGAATGTAATGAGTGTTTCATGTAAGTTAATTAATGGAGCTGAATTCCGTTGCTGGATGCAAACTCATTAGGAGTTTCTGCCTTTAGAAGAAGTTTGGTGTTCTAAGAGACACAGAGGCAGAGAAGAAGAAAGAAGAAAGCAAAAGTCTAGTGTTTCCCTGTTTGGAACTGTTTGGATCCTCAGTCCTGATTTTCCTCAGAGGTATGAACTGTACCATCATGAGAAATACTCCCTTGTTCAGTTGGAAACTACCCCTTCCTCTTCCACAAAGAGGTTGTTTCCCCTCTTGGATGTATATTTGGAATTGAATAATACTGATTTGCTTATAGTGTTCTTGATTTCCAGACAGTTTTCTGCAAGAACTTTCTTATTGGCTTATTGTACTGAAAACCTCCCATGGTATCTGCAGAATCTGGCAGTGCCAACTAGTGAGAATTCAGTTGTGTATCAGCAATAAAGAATGAATAGATTGTCTCCGAATTTAGATGTAAATGTCATAATGCAGTATTTGCTGGTGTCACCAGTGCAGCTTATGTGGGTGAGTATTTGCTGGAACAGACTCAAAGATGTCATCAGAACAACTGTGTGGCAGAAATCTTGGCTGTTCCACCTAATTTGAAACCATTGCTGCTCATCTCTTCTTCAGGTGCATAACGTTTCTTTTCACAAGGGATACTTAGGAGGGGTCATGTCCATTGCTATGACAGTGCTCTAGCTGTTGTCTGCTCCCTGTTTAGGCCATTTGTTTTATTTGTTTTATGCTAAGACATCTAATGTCTCTGAGCAAGCAGAAAGAATGAGAGAAAAGGCAATAGCCATTGCCTACCTAACCACACTTTCTTATCTGAGCAAGTAAAGCATTATCCCAAACACTCAGATGCTTTGAATTGAGGAAGGAGACAGATGCCTAAAGCTGAAATACCTTTGGAACAGGCTCTGTGTTTTGTGAGATACTCCACACAGGCAAATCCTTGTCTGAACTGGTATACTAGAAAATAAAGAGCAACTAGTAAATTACTCTACAGGACAGATGAATTCTCTAAAATATGGTGCCATACAGCATGATGTGACTTCATTTCCCTGAGAAAATGTAAACCTCTTAGTAACAGTATTACCTTTTTTCTTTTTTTTGCCTCCTACTTACTACTGCTTGTTTGATTTTCATGTTTCAACAGTGAACAGCTTCTTACAATTTGTCTTAAAACAGACATTTTGTGATGTTTCTCCAGTCAAATATTTTTTTCTCATATCTGGTTTGTTTCATATGGGACATTGTTTGCCATTTTTATTCACACATTTCTCAGATGTTTGGACTAAAACAACCCCAGAAAATTCCATTTGTTCAGATTGCAGGAAAAGATGAAGATGTGATGTACCACTTCCAGACTAGAGTATGTACAATCTATGTTTACATGGGCATGGTCTGAAAGTGTTTGGCATTTTTAGGTGGGAAAATTTACAAAAAACTCTGGATCAAGTCTGTAGCAAGTAACACTAGTCATACAGAGGGAGGCTAGAAACATGAAAGTGTCTTTCAGGGTTACAAATGTAGAAGGCCAGCTGACCAACAGGAAAATATTCCTGGGCTAGGAATTAGCCAGGATTCAAAATAGGCCTTCTAAGTATGTTTTCTTTTCATCTACTGCACACAAAGACCTGTTAGTAGCCCCAGAAAAAGGAGCAACAAAAAATTATTAGCAATTAAAATTCTTAGCTGAAGATACTGGGAATGTCAGTTATGGAAACTACACTAAGACTCTAGTAATTGTTGTGGGAGGTATATGGGTTGAGTTGAATAACGCCAAAAGCAAATTTTGATTTTTGATGAACAGTTTTTGCATGTTCCATGGCATGTGTGCAGCCCTGACAAACCCACAGTTTTTACATGTTTGCACAAAAGCATTCCTTCTTGTAACTGTTCCCAATCTTTTCTTCAGGTGATTCACAGTATGGGAAGGATACATCAGGAACTGTCAGGTATGTAATCATCAGTCCTGCCTTGCATACCTCTTTCCCAAGTCTTTAATAGGTAGTAGATAAGTATATAGTACTTTGCTCAGATTGAAACCTGCAAGGGACACAGCCTATGTTTATTTAAGTGTTCATCTCTTTAACTCAAAATGACTGGCTAGGTTGAGAGTGGCTTTGAAAGTGACACCAAGTAGGCAGAAATACTAACAATTATAATGTGGACTACAAACCTTCTTTTTGTTAAGGACCCTGAAGTGTAATGGAAGCATTACTAAGTTTTCTAGGGCTCAGGGTCATTTCTTTGAAAGCAACCCCCCACAATTAGCAAGGAAAACTAGATATGCACTTCACCAGGCTTCCTGTTGCAAAATGACACACTTTTGTAGAGATAAAAAGGTTTTAATATTTCACTCTGGAAAGAATAGCTACATGTGTGGACCTCTCTCTTCTTCCTACAGTTTTGTAAATGCAGTCCATATCCCAAAAGATGTTAAAATAAAACCAAACCAACCAACCAACCAACCAACCAACCAAAAACAACCAAAACCACAAAAAACAAACAAACAAACACAAACAAACAAAAAAGCACAACATTGAGCATCTCTGTCCTGAGACACGAGATAGTTAGGGATCCCCGTTTTGGACAACAGTTGTGTGCATAGCGGGAAGGGCCGTTTGGAAGTTTTTCCATTCTGAAGAAGCTTTCCTTCTTGTGATGACTGCTTCTAGTGAGGAGTCAGCAGAGGTGAGCGTCTGCTTGTGGATAAAAGGACTTTACAGTGCAAGAGGGTTAAGAGTGCAGGATGGTCAAAAGCAACATGAACAAGATGTGATGCTAACCCTGGATCCACAGCAGTATCCTTTCAATACAGAATTTATCATTTATAACCCAGTCATGTTTCAACATTGCACTAAGTAACTAATATAATATGAGCTGGGAGATATTTTCGGTATCCTGAGTTTAATAAGCACATCAGCTGTCAACATAAAAATGTGTTTAATTCAGTTAGAGTGTAATAAGCATGATAAGGGATATACACTTCTGAAACACTATGTACTTTGAGAGGCAGTATGAGTGAACCATTATGGTTTATCTTGGTCAGAGAGTTTTTAGAATTGTATGATGATGCTTGGTTTTCCAAAATACAGAGCAACCGCAAGTCTTTAACCATTTAGCTGGAAAGGAGCTGTAAGAAACTAAGGGGCTGTCTCATGCTGCCATGGGGTACCACTCAGGTAAGGAAGATTACTTTTCTGAGATTTTGCCAGCACCAGACTCACACACATTTTATTTGGGCTAGGGAGTAGGCACAGTTAAAAACCTTCAAGCTTGAGTGATTTTATAGGGAAATACTTTTTTTTTTCCTGTTTATTTTCAGCTTCAAGAATTGGTAAGGATTAAGGAAATACTTATTTTACCTTAACCAACACTTTTAAGTAACATTAGATCAGCTGGCTTGTATAAGCTCCTTAGGAGATGCTTTGATCAGCTTATTTTGTTGCAGAATGGGGATGGCTGTACACTTTTGTTTGTTTGTTTACCTCAGAAATCAATCTAAACATTGTGCTGCAAAGATGATGTCACTTGTTTCAGGCTAAGTAACATCAGGTTTGCCAGCAGCTCCTTTGAAATATTTTCCTCAGCTCATACATCATTAACCGGAGGGAAATAATCTTCAGCTATACAGCGTAATTCCATAAAAGAGTCTGAGATATCAACTCTATGCACAAGAAGACTTGTGAACAGCTGCCTAAGGCAAGTGGGGCATCTACTGGTGAGATGCTGCAACGAATTAATCTACTACATGACAGTCTGATCCAAATCCTGTGTACATTTTGCTTTAGCAAATAAGCAAGTGCCAGGCCTGGTTCCTGAGCTCTTTGGGAAAAAATGCTCCTTGAATAAATCCTTAATTTTTGACACTCCTTTAGAGGTATGTGCACATTGCAATACTAGCCTTGTGAAATATCTCAATTAGAAGAAGAAAGGAAATGAGCTAAAGAAACTTGTCAGAAGGTGCGATGCATATCTAACTATCTCCAACCTTTCCCTGACACAGTGTCTCATGACAAGTTCTCTAACAGTTTATAAGGCTGTCTTTCTTGTACCAAGAGCTATTTTGCACTCTGATCTACTGCCCAAGGGTGAGAAATGAATACAATGCATAAGGGAACGCAACAATACTCTATGGTCATAAAATCCAGAGCTCCCAAACACAGGTCATTCTCCACATAAATTAATTGCCTCCCTCCATTCTTCAGAAAATTTATGCAACAGCATGAGATTCTCTACAGTGTTAAATAAAGTTTAATGACTTCTGCAGAATGCATTTAATTTTTTTTCCCCAAAATTCTGTGTTGCATCTCTTTCTGCACATCAGACAAGAACCTGGGAGAAGCCCTAGGACTTTCCCAATCACGTAACTAATTTCATTGTTAGGATTAACATTTTGGAATCAAACAATTACCATGGGAAGAGCTTGCCAATATGTTTACTTGGAGCATGGACGTGCACTTGTGAAAAGGAAAAGTAGCAAAGTAATGCTAAACTGGGATGTGATCTAGTCAAACTGTTAAAATATGTCGTTTCTGCTCTCCTTATAAATATGACATTGTCACCTACCCAGTAAAGCCAAACAGTTTCTTAAGACTTTTTAAAATTCTGTTGCCATAATAAAGGAGAAGTCATACATCAAAATAACAAAAGCACCCTTCTGCTCCGCTGCGCAGCACACTTGCTAAATTTAGCTGTGCTGGGGAATCAATTGCTTTATATAATCTTATCACAAGCCATTGCTGAAAAAAACCCCCATCTGAGTCTGTCACTTGACCTTAGGCAAAACAAGTCTTTGTACTTTCTTCAGAGCTCCTTCTGCCATGTATGTTAGAAGAATCTGTAACCAAGTAGTGATTTCTGCTGTCCTTGTCCAAAGTCAGTGGAGTAAGCAAAAGTCATTTTAGTCTTGTTAAACTAAGCAAAGATGCAAGTACCTTCCTTGTCTGAGACATGTCTTTTTTTTTGGCTGATTTTTTAGCATGTTCTGTGCTTCATTTCACTTGAACTTTTGAACAGAAACAATACCAATTTTCTTAAGTCCTTACAATATTAATTTTCTTTTATTTAGCCCTTATTAGTAGAAGCAAACAAAACAAAAAAAGATCGCTATGATTGATAGCTACAAACCACTTTGATCTCTGAAATACAAAGTGTACTAGATTACTATGTTTAAACTTTCCCCTGCTTTTCTTTTTATCCAGAAGTCAGATAATACTTGATTTTTTCTTCCAAACCCATAATTTCCTCTGGCTTAAGAATTCCACAGTTTGAGGCTGGGTGAGGTCTTTAGAGAAATATTGCAATATGTTTGCTCTGTTCTTTTCATTCTTCCTCTGTGTTGGCCAATGCACACCTCGGACAATGGGGTTACAATGACCTTTTTGTATGGCTGCTGAGCCAAATGTTTGTGTGCTTGGTAGTATCAAGGGGGACAAGTCCCAGCAGAAGTGAAGTGACCAATAAAAAAGAATAGAGCAAAAAATCTTTAACCTTAAGGTCTCTCGAACCTGCAGTTGGAGGACAAAAATCAAGGCATCTCTTCCTAGGAAGCAAAAACATTTCCTGCATTGCATATCCTAGGGCTTATGTTGAAGGGAAGCTGCTGCAAATGATGGACAAATTGAACTATTTTCATTATTTTATATCTAACCTTAAGGATCTGGCTGTTTAATGTTTAACTCACTACTTTATTTACTCACCAGAGTCTTCTTAAAAAACATTAGACTAAACCACTGCTGCTCTATAGACCCACACAAATGTATGAAATCACAGAAGCTTTTCTGAACATTTTTAAAGGAATAAACATTCAAGAAGCCTGAATCAGCACCAAACTCACAGAATTCTTACACTCACTGATTTTTAGTAAGAGTTAGATGAAGCCTTTAGTCTTTATTATTGTCTTTCATGACATTAAACAATGAACATGGCCTATGTTTGCTCAATTGCCATCCACTTAGATGCCCTGTGGTTCTCCATAGTAGCTGACAAACTCATGAGATATTTTGGATGTGTTTCAGACAAACAGATAATGCACTGTAGATTTTATGTTATTAGGGACATTCCTAATTCTGCTAGGCAAAGCCTCCATATTCTTTACTGGAACATGTAACAGTGGAACCTACAAGCAAAGACTTCCTTGTTAATAAGGAACCTGCTTTTTCAGCATAGCAATGCTCCACCTTTATGGTGGTCAAGAAACTTGTGTGTGATAATATAGTATGTGTATTATTTCTTGTCACTCAAAATACAGAAGATAAAATCTGGATCATAAATGCTAAATTGTATGTCAGCATCACTTGCTATTCTTTTAAAAAAAGTTAATTTATTAAAATAAAATTTTAGGTAAAGATTACATTTGTCTTTACATGAGAAGGAAAGTGAGACTTTGCAAAGTGCTCTCTTTAAAGTTATTTAGCACAGTCAAATAGTTCTAGACAATAAAAGAAGCAGGGTGAATAAGGAGTGCAGGGAAGGGAGCAATGCAAAATATTACTATCTCCTTTGGATCTTAAAAAGAAAGGGCAGTTGCAAAACCAATTAGTTCTGGACTTCTACAAGTCACTAACATTCTTGTATTCCCCTCTTTTTTTCTTTATGTGTTGGTTGATTCTGGGATGGATTGTTCCATTGAGGCATTTCAGGAGCCTTCAGTAGAAGAAAGATGCACATCCAACAGAAGTTAGTAAAAATATACTCAAGCAGTTCTATGATTGTAATCATACTGGCACCACAAAACAATCCAAGCTGGCCACCTACATCGGCTGTAATAGAAGGAAATAAACACGTGTCATCCAAAGCATTTAGTTTAGTCTAGCAAGCAAACAAAACCTGCCAGGCTCAAGTGTTAAATAGATTCAATATACATAACCCATCACTTTAAGAAAACAAAATTAATATTCTTAAGAATGTTTACTGAAGAAGACTGATGTGTTTTTCAAAATTCTAAATAAAGCAAGTACAACACAAGACATCCTACTGGGAAACAGGTACTTAAAATATTTCTTACTCCTCTGCCTTTTTAACTGTTCCCTTGTTTCTCCTCCCCATGTTCTCCCTCTCCCCTCCAAATCCCGTAAATGTCACTATTCTTACAGTCCTGTGTGTAATATAGCCATAAATTAGTGCCAAACTTAATTCTTACTCTCAGCTGCTCTCCATAGCACAGGTTCTTTAATAGAATGACAGGAGACAGTATCAAAAATGACCATGAGACAGACATGATTGTTACCATTACAATATTAAAAGTATTGATTTTTGTTCAGAAGCCTACATTGTCTTTGATTCAGGAAGAGAGAGAATAAAAAAGGCAGGTGTTTTTTTTTAGTCTGGTAAGAGTCTTTTTAATTATTATTTTTAGATTAATTATTGATCAGCAATAAATGAATATTAAACATTCACTTACCAAGCAACTCAGATATAGTCAAAGCCTTCTGCTGCTGGGTTATTTTGTAGCTTAGATCATGATATTTAATCTCAATACGCACAAGGTTTTGCCTAATGACAAATACATACAGTTTACTTGAGACAGTCAGGAGTGCTGTTCATTTTTACCAACATCTGTCAGCATGGTCTGAGTTCAGGGAGAGTGATGGTGTCTTTTCATTAAAAATTAGATGAGTGCTACCAAAACCAGTTACATGAGAGAAGGAAAAGAACCCAAGTGTCCTAATGAAAACTGGAGCTTATCAGAGGAGTAGATCTTCATGCTATATTGAAACAGTAACTCTAGATCTGTACTGTGAGATAGACTTGTAGTTTTTAGGGGTCACTGAGGTAAACTTGGGTGGAAACGTCAAGCATTGTGACCTACAGCATATAAAGTGCCTGGAAATGTTCTCTAGCCCTCTTGATTATGTGCTACTGCATATTTAATTGTGCTTATTCCAATGGGCATGTTTGTGAAGAACGGTGCTTGTCCTGTATTCAGAGGTTTAGTTCTATCCTTTGCTAATAGCCTTGCTTACCAAATTCTATTCTTGCCTGCTGCAAAAGTGGGATAGTAGGTAAATCTCAGTTAGAGAAAGTCCAGAGAAGGGCCATGAAGATGATCACAGGGCAGGAGCACCTCTCCTATGAAGACAGGCTGAGAGAGTAGAGAGTTGGGGCTGTAAAGCCTGGGGAAGAGAAGTCTCCAGGGAGAAATTATAGCAGCCTTCCAACACATTAAGGGGACCTACAAGAAAGTTGGAAAGCGATTTTCACAGGAACATATAGGGATAAGACAAGGAGGAATGGCTTTAAACTGAGAGAGGATAGGTTCAAATTGGGTGCTAGGAAGAAATTCTTTACTGTGAGGGAGGTGAGGCACAGGAACAAGGTGCCCAGAGAAGCTGTGGATGCCTGTCCCTGGAATTATTCTACACCAGGTTGGATGGGACTTTGAGCAACTTGATTCTAGTGGGTGGTATCCCTGCCTATGGCAGGGGGGTTGGAATGAGATGATCTTTAAAGTCCCTACCAGTCCAAATCATTTATGAACAGCTACAGATTCTTGGGTTGACAGTGATAATGAGCTCATTAACAATATTCATGAAAATAAAGTACTTTCTATACAAAATAATAATTTCTATGTCTTTGGGTGATAATTCTAAAACTCAGGGAGCACTGATTAGTAAAAATAATCTTATTCTCCTGGTTTCCATTAGTAAGACTCCTATCATTGTCATGGAGTTGCTAGCAGAACTATCCAATAAATATTTAACTTTTCCCTTCTTACATCTTCAGAAATAAATAGATCTCCATGTTTTAGAGCTTGGAATATGTACTCACTAATGCATGGGCTGGATTCCTATTGGTTAAAGCTTGGTAACAGGGGAATGTTCTGTATGTTCACTTGCTTAATTGAATAATTACTGGATTACTTATGATGTTTACATACAATAAAATAATCAACAAAGATAAAATGTCCTCAAAGGATTAATATCCTTTATGTATAACAACAGGTTCAATTTTCATAATCTTCATTGGGAACAGACTTTTTAGTAGGGTCTGAGAGACAAGAGGTAATGGTTTTAAACTAAATTAGGGTAGATTCAGACTAGGTATAAGAAAGACATTTTTTACAATGAGGGTGGTGAAACATTAGAACAGGGTGCTCAGAGATGTGGTAAATGCTCCATCCCTGGAAACATTCAAGATCATGTTGGACATAGCTTTGAGCAACATGATATATTTGAAGATGTCCTTGGTCATTGCAGGGGGGGCTTGGAATACTTGACCATTAAAGGTGCCATCCAACCCAACTATTCTATGAAAGTTCCTGATCATGTATAACATACATGATCATTCCTGATCATGTATAAACATATGCAAGCATCTGGGGACTGATGGCTTCCAAAGTGAGAAAACTAGAGCCATTGAGACAGTGAAACTGATAAATATTTTGTTAACCAAATTTTCTGCAGTTTTTTATAAACATTATTTGATGTTTATACTATGAGTATACTTTTGTTGGTTTTTTTAATATATTTTGTTTGTACTGTGAGTTCATGTAGCGCCTGCCTTAATACTTACTTGTACTGCTGACATCTACAGGTGAGAGCAAGAGGCAGTTCAGTCTATGAAACTGTGCTAAATGCTCTTTGACAAGTATATCATATCTTTCTTATCCACAGTCTTAGATGTATCTAAGTATATTATATATATATGTGTGAATATGTGTAAATCTTAAGTAGTTTTGTCTAAGAGATTATATTGTCTCACAGACAATGCTATTCATACCACACGTAAGAATATCTTTTATGTTCATATTTTCATTGTATTCTCTGTTAGAACAGTTAAAAGGAATTGATAGTTTCTTTATTAGACAAGGTGTTAAGCAAGATTACCTGATGTATTCTGGGCTTTTCTTCAGTTTCTCAGAAAAATATTTTATGGCTTTTTCTCCTCCAAAACTTGAATAGGTGACAGTGGTGGGATAATCTGTTTCTTCACATGGGGCAGGGCAAGTGGAATTGTGTGTTCCTACTGTACATAATCCTTTTATCTCTATATCGTCTGAAATTTCAGGAGAAAAATTTTATACAATATTTCTAAAAAAAAGCACATAGTTTAAAAACTTTTTGAAAAAAACTTATTAATGACTTTTAACTGACTTTGATAAATTATGGGTTAATTATTCTGAGAAAAGTGGATACTTGTCAGTTTTGAAGAAACAAATAAGTATTTACAACTGTTATTTGGGAAACTGATGCACAATAATCAGGGTTGGTATGTGTTGCTCACTTTTTCCAAGGAAATTTAGCACCTCTAAATCTTTTTGCTTTTATTGGGGCTTTGTGTCCTTATTATTTCTCATCCTCAGTTAAACAATAGGACAACAGAAGCATTTCCATGCTCTGAGCTATCTTTCTAATTACATAGTCAGGAATATATCCTTGGTCTTGATGCCTTGATGTCTGTCCAACTGATTTCAGTGCACAGAAATGGCTTCCAAAGCAATTCCAGTTGAAGTTTACTATCATCTGATAACTATATAAAAACCTTGGTAAGCTAGGTTCACTTTACCTTAGCCCCTGCCTGCCATTTGATAGTTGGGCTCAAGACAGCTAAGAAGTCTTAGGGAAAGCTTTGTTTCTTCAAATACCAAAAAGAAGTAATACAATCCTGCAGGTCTGGCTGCTCATGAAAGTGGTAGTAGGTCCTGCAGATACTGGATCAGTGTGCTGTCACTTTAGGTTTTGTTATTAGATGTCTTACCTCTCCACCTGTAAAGGGAGAGTTAGCCCCTAAAATGGGATCCTGGGGACCATACACCTACAAACCAGGTTTACCATGTGTAGTACTTTGATGCCAGTTCCTTCTGGGGTCCAGACTGAATCCTATCCATCCTTGATAGGACTTTGGGGTCATTTTTTTTTATTGCTCTGTGGTTTCTTTGAAATTGAGTCATCAAATATCCGTTAAGTAAAATAATAAACATCTTTCCATCATGACAGGCTTTCAAAGATCATGGTTATTTAAGAGCAAACTTAGTGGAATCTATTTCAAAAGAGCCACAGAAAAAAATAGTCGTTGTTCACTGTAGTAGATCTTGCCTGAATGCTGCACACACCTAATCAAAACAGAAATAAACCCCTACACAGTTCCCCCTTCCACCCCCAAATTGTTAATCTAGTTATCACTCATTCCTTTGGGAAGAGAGAGTCACATTACTCAGCAGAAAACAAAATAATTAAAAAGAAAGCTTTCTCAAGTTCATGAGAAGTTACTTGTCAGGTTAACATTTTCACTCTTTTCCAGAATATCTGTTGTAGTGACTTACAAATCTTATATCTACTTTGTGCAGATCATTCGTTTATGGAAAAATAATTATATTTGAAGAGCTTTGAAAATTTATAAGTCATTTTACTTTTGAAAATATAAAACCTTCAAGTCCAGTAGTTTATGTTTTTATCAGTTAGCAAAACTTTTATTACTGTGCTGTTCACTATTCTTGCACTAAGGATATAACATTTGTTCTAGAAAGTTCATATCATGAAGATGTGAAAATGCTAGTCAGAGACTTGGTAACTGAAAACAGATTAATTAAATGTTCTTCCATTTTAAACCATTTCTTATTGCTGAAAAGGAATTCTTGTATTGGTTTGTTTGGGAGAAAGGTGTTATTTTTGGGAGGGTTTTTTGTGATTTTTGTTTGGGTTTTTTTTTGTTTTGTATTGGTTTGGGTTTTTTTGGTTGGTTGTTTTTTTTGTTGTTTTTTTAATGGGCATATATATCATGCTCTGTCTGGTTTTTATTTTCAAAATTGCAAATGAACTGGGGCGTACTCCATTTCATATTACTTTCAGTATTTTGTTTTAATTGATAGATGTTGTCTATTATTCAGAATTGGCTTAGAAAACATGAATATAAAGTTATTACTTACAGACTGCTGGATAAACACATTTGTAAAACTTCAGCAAGTCGCATTCTGTTCCATTTCCTAAAAATAAATAACAAGCTTTAGGAAGCTAAATTAACAATCTAACCCTTAACTCTAATTGTACTAAACTGAAATGTAATGTCATCGAAGCCTGTTCATCACTTTGTGTTAATGATTACACAACTGAGATATTAATTCAGCTGGGCACAGTGCAGTTGCCAACACCAGAATGGGTACACAGTGAAAAGAGACAAGAGAACAAGCCAGGAGACTGCTGTTGGAGCAAACATCTTCGTTATGTGTACCGGCTACAACTCCCTTTAATCTCTGGCTCACTCTTTGTGTTAGCTTGCTAAAGACAGGAATTTCTGATTTTCCTAGTGCAAATTAAAAAAAAAAAAAACCAAACAAAAAAACCCACCCAAAAAACAAAACAACCAGGTGAGGTAGTTTAGAATGTCATTTAAGAGTTGTTTGGAGATATAAGGGGTAAGGTAGTACCGTGACCTAATAGCAAAATTTTCAGATTTCAGATGTTCTCTGGTTCACCACGATTTTTTCCCTCACATGGAAATGTTATGTAGAATTTTAGCAGAGCATTGCTCTCCTTTATCTAATTGTCATTGTGTACAGCTGGGTATGGGAGCCCCAGGCTTAACTGCCTTCTTAATCCCCTTTCTGTGACATTTTCCAGAAGACTGCCAACCATCTTTCCAAGAGGTTCTCAAACAAGCAAGGTAAAGATTATGCATTAATGGGTCTACTTTAGTAAAAGCATTCTACCTTACTGGAGCATATTTAAAAACCACATTAAGTCAGAAAGTGCAGACTTTCTTGTGGCTTTTCTTATGAACTGGTGGCTTTCTTTTCCACTAGTTGTGACAAAATATCTGCAAGAGCAGAGATTTGTGATCTAGCTCTTGCTTTAAGGAGGGATGATAATATTACCATTACATTTAGTGCTAAAAAGGTGTGCTCAGTTTTACTACTTTACATCTCTGGAGTGATTGAGGTGCCTGTATTCTTGAGAGGAGTATTACAACATACACCTTGCACTTGAGGTTGATTAGAAGGCTCCACACAGCCTTTTGGCTTTTGCAGAGCCCTATTCAGGCTATTTCCATATTCATGTGTAGGACTTCAGATTCAGTCTTCAAGCAAGCAGTTCTGCTGTGGTTGTTAAACACCTGCAAAATAAGTTTTCTTGGCTACATGTGAAAATATATGACTTCTTATGGATATAGTTCCAGCTCTTTGGGAAGTCAGATTGAAGACTATAGACTTGTCTTACACTCCTGAGGCATAATCTTTTCTTCCTATTGTTTAGACTGTATCCCAAGAATAGACAATGACCCATATGCTAGGTATAGAGTTGACCAAGTATCTTTTCTTGGAATTTTAATTAATCTGAGCTGTAGGTATCCCCCAACATGTGCTCCATCTCCTTTGCTATTCAACAACATGTGAGGTCTCCTAGGAAGATGGTCCATGTCTGGTATGGTGATACTGCTGAGAAATACCTGGAAGAATGAACGGCAAACAGCCACACCAGTCTTGTATATACCGGGCTTTGCATTCCAGCAAACATCCATTAGTACTATAAATCTTGTGGTACTGAAGCTTTATATCAGGCTTGCACTCTCCCCATGGGTATTCTTGGATAATTGACTGTAGGGTAATAATAACAAAAGATGAAAATTTTTTTTTGTCTCTTTTAAATTTAGATATTGTTTTCTCACATTTTAAAGTGCTGAAGGAAACCTGTTGAAGACATAAGCAGTAACATTGTGATTTAATTGGAGGAAATCACAGTTCGTGCTCTTGGGATTAAAAAAAATCATCTCCTCTCTCTCACAGCAAAAGTAGGGCTTGATCAGACAGCCTAGTGCAAAGCGGTAGTCCACTCCACTTGGATTCCACTAGGAATCTGAGACACCCTTAATGGGAACAGAATATGTTGATGGGGAAATGCTGTGATGTCCTTGTGTCATTAAATGTCAATGAGACTGTAAGGTGATAGGAAAGAAAGACTGACTTGGATAGAGACAGATTGGGAAGACCAGTGACATCCTCCCCAAAACAGCAGTAATCTGTTTTTGTCTGGAGAAAATGTTATTTTTAGGAGTCATTTAGGCATGATAAATATTTTACATTCCAAAATGTCTAAGTCACTGTTATTGGTTCAGAAGAGAATTAGAGACAGTAAAGACCACTATTTCCAGGTGATGAACAAAGTCCTTACCTTCAGTTGGCGAATTGCGACCTGTGTGTGAGTGCCGACTGGTGTTAATAAACCTAAACCATCAAAGCGTGGAAGCTCTTGGGGTGAATGGATAACAAAAGTTATTCCAGCATCAGTATAACCAAGAGCAGGTTCATCAGTGAATTTGTCCTGATACAAAAAGAATTATTTAAAGTAGTTCTGGCTTTGCTTACTGTCTGAAGTTTTAGCTATACTTAATGTGGTACTAAGCTATCAAGTCTTGTATCTCTAGTCACATTTTTGGCAATTTACAGGAAATTATAGAAGCAAACTGACTTGAATTTCCTTTGTTCATTACCTCTGTGGGTTTCCTTCCAGTGACTATAAAATTTCAGGTTTTTATTCCTTTTGGCACGCCTTAATTTCAAAAGCTAGAAGGCATAGATGACCATTTACTCATGTCTTGGATATTTGTTCCCTTTACTTGCAACTACCTGTCACATTTCAGCGGACTTTCCACTATTCTCTGCAGAACCTTTCACTCCTGACTCATACTTCCTAAAGAACAAAAGTGAATGTCTAAGTCATTTATCAGTACATATTTTAGATTTCTTCCCTGATCTCACAAGGTGATATTCCCTGTTTTCTGATTTTTGTTGATCAAAGACAATTCTAATGTCAGAAACTAATTGCAGTGCAAAGACCAGGCCTTAGCTGGCACTGAGTACTTGCAGCTGCTGCTGCAACTAAAATTCAGTGCTACTTAGTGGCATCATATGACCTTCCCTACTGGGTCTTTAAGTAAAATGAAGTGATGTTATCCTAAACTGCTTCTATGAAATTAAATCACTGCTCTGATGGCATGTTTCAGTTGTAGATGAATTGTGTATATATATGCTCACTCACAACTTTCAGAACCCCTTAGCTGGGGACAGAGTAAATAATAATTCTGACTTTTTAAATCTGTATTTGGGCTTTTCCTTTAAAATACCCTCTTGCTTGGAAATAGTCTTGATATAGAAATTTGTGCACGAAATTCTGGAGATCTGTATAAAACCAACCAAACCAAAACCTAAAACCAAACCCAAAATGAACAAACTAACAAACAAAACCCTCCACTAATTTATAAATTATGACATGATTTGTTGTTTATAATCCTTAGCATAGCTGTACCTGTTGGACATCAAAAAGCAAATGTAGGCCTCTTCCAGACAAACTCACTCTTCTTGCTGAAAGATCATTGTGATTAAAAGTAAAGCAGTTTCCATATTCAGTGAAAACATGTTCAAAATCCTTCAATAAAGGAAAATAGGGGAGAGTGAAATGAAAGAAAGAGCACTCAAAGTTTCCCTAGTGAATTACAATGTGAAAGAGGGACTACTAGAGTTACTGGGGTTTTTTAATATTTTTTCCCCCAAAGGCAATTCCCCCCCTCAGTATTACAATCAGAAAAGTGGTAATTGATGGAAATATTCAAAAGTATTTCATCTCTTTCTATAGAAAATGAAGTTCAAAGGAGAAATTTCACATTGTTTATTAATACATATGAGCTGCTCAGAATAATTTAATGAGGTTTTGTGGTTTTTCAATACCTGTTACATTATATAGAAATTATATACTCAAAAACAACCTGTTTAATTTTTTCATTAGCTGTTTAGTGAAGATTGTTTCAAAACTGAATGTCATGTTACATATGAAAGTACAATATTTGCATTTTTCCCAAAGCCACCTCATAATTTAATATGACTGCATCTCATTACTTTAGTTTTAGTTACTAGCATTGGTGTTTTTCAGTTAAGACAAGTCTCCAATGTTAAATTTGAAAAGCTACAGCATATCTAAAGGTTAGATTAAACTGACAGAATAAAGGTCTGACTTTTCACATTTTCTATTTAAGTTGGGAATTGCTTTATAGAAGAATCAACATAAAAATGGAATGATCATATTCTTGGCAGTTGTCCAAAATTCCCATAGTTGGGCTACTTTCATGTGAATATTTAAAATTCTTGTGGACTCTCCATATAGTTACCTGGCTGTCTATATTCTTGACCTCAAGAACAAAACTACAGAATCACATCACGCAAAATACTCCATTCAAACTGTCCTTCATTATAGGGCACTGATGGGAAACGCTGTTAGTTATAGCCTGGAGGTACGGCGGCTTTCAAAGGCTGCTGTCTGTGCAGAAGTGGTGCTGGGCAGAGAGCAATTTAAACTGACATTCCATGTTACAGCTCGGGGAGTCCATCAGGCTGCCTCGGCAGTCAGCGTGAGAATCGAGGCCCTCAGGTAATTTGGAGCAGGACTTTTTTTCTGCATTGTCTGACTGTTAAGGGAACACAGGGGAAGTAGCTGGCAAAGCTAGATGTCTCAAGCTAACTGTAAGAATATATCCCCTTCCCCTCCATGCTACTGTTTTAGTAAAACAAACATATTTACCTGTGGGTAGCATGGCTTTCCAAAAAAATCACATTCTAGCAATGTGCTGCTGTTCAGATAAAACCCATTTTTTCTTGTAAACTCTTTGATGCTGAAGTTCTGGTTCCCAGCAAGGAAATCATTTAACTCTTGATAATACTTATCTTCCGTAGCAAATTTTTGGAGAATCGCAGACACAATGTTCCAAATTAAAAAAATTATTTTGAGGTTGCTCACTGCATGAGCTTGAAACCTGTCAGTGAGAAGGAGAAAGAATTGCTTGGAGTTCTGCAGAGTTACAGGACTGATCTCAAGCTGCTCTTGACAAAACCGTGGTAAGATTTCTTGTCTGCTTGCAAACTATAAGCGATTCTTGCCCGCCAGGTTGCACTTTGATCCCTACAACATGAATAAGTCTCCATCTCTAGGAATGTATCTTCCATATCTGGAAACAGAAAATGGATACTTTCCCATGGCAATTCTGATTGGTCATGTCGGAAACATTTCTGTTGTTTATTAAAAAAAATAAAACCCAACCCCCCTAAATAGATTAGCCATTTGCATAAGCTAACAACCACATTTGTAGAACTGATGAAAAGCTGGAACAATTGCATTTACATGTGGGAAACTAGCTGGGAGGAGCTGTTCTTTTCAAAGAAGTCTGTTTTCCTTCATCTGGAAAATTGAATTCTAAGTGCATCTGCAGTAATCTCCTGTATCTGCTTTACTAAGGCACTACACTCCAGTGTAGAGACAGTCTACCTTCCCATGAGCTCTGTGGCTACATATATATATATATATATA
>JAWWLV010000144.1:30788449-30811259 GCA_035041135.1 Platyrinchus mystaceus
ACATATATACACAGTGGTATAAATCAAAAGGGATCCTAAGGACTCCTTGAATCCACGTGAAAAATCTCAAAAACGTGATGAAACATCAGAGGTGCTTTCCTGATGTACAGCATTGAAGTTCTTTATTGAGTATAGTAAAGATTTAAAGAAGTTATAAGTTTGAAAAGAGAATAAACACAAATGAGGCTACAATGTTCTTTAGAACTAACATTTTATCTAACCTTATTTTTAAAAATGTATCAGTATGTTTGTATAATGAATCTTAATGCTCCAACTTAAGGAAGATTAGTAGGAACAACTCTTCACAACTGAATTTGAGTCAAAAAATGCAGACAGAGAGTCCGGTGCCTCTTTCTCCTGCAAAAAAGAAATCTGGTTACTGAAAACAGGAGGGAAGGATAAGCACAACATGAATGGCAGATGGATATGGCGGCAAACTGTTGCTTAGATGGGAAACTGCCATGCTCAGTTTACAGTGTGCTGCCACTATAATTACAAGAAGTGAGGCACTTTTGTAACAGCCAGCACACTGCAATCAGAGAGACTTCTACCTGCAGTGCATGGTGTGCAGTTATAACCCAGGATTGCTTCATGCAGGGTAATGATAAGGTGGCATAGTGAGGCAGAACAGCTCCAGGCATTTCAGACTTTGACTTTCAGCTGATTGTGCCAGCAAAAGGTAGAATATAAGAAAACTTACAATCTTTGAGGAAAAAATGTGGGTAAACTTTCTGTATTTCTACTAAAACTGTTACTGAACTGCATATTAGCTCTAAAAATCAGGCCTTAGGTTTACTACGTTATTTTCAAAGTGGCTGCATCTCAATCTTGGCCAGTGTTTTCAAATGTAGAAATCTGTAGTGAAGCTCCAGCTTAGATACATGACTTTTAAAAAAAAAACAAATGCTTCCCTCCTGAAAAAAACACAGACATCAGCTGGAACTCCAAAGGCTAAGCAACTCTGAAAAAAAAGTATCTGTTTTGACGAAGATTTCTACCTTTGTATGAGGTTTCTATTTAAGTTATTTGCAAATCTTATCTCTTATTTCTAACTTAGATGTAGCTGATGATTGTCCTTTAGTTACACTGTAGAAGTAACACTCATACATAGAACACCCCCACCAGTGGCATTTTTCTACTCCAACTTCTGTTTTGAAACTTAAAAATCTGTCATGAAGTTGTTAATCTGAAGAAAGGGGAAGATTATAATCTTCCTTAATTGATTCTTGCATTTTCATCTTCATTTAAATCTCCTGTGTTGGTGTGGGAGACATGCCCCTCGGAGCCATATTTTCCTTATTTTATGTGATCTGTACAAGTGAGTTGTGGAATCTGACTGCTTTCAGACAAAGATGTGTTACCTCTCAAGTGCAAACAACAAACACAGCTTTTACCTGTTTAAGTTGCAAAAAGTCACAGCAGGAAATTGGATGTTTTCCACATACTGAACCACCACTGTATTTGTGGTTGGCCAGCTGAAGTAGTAGATGAAGCGACTGCAGATTTGCCAAATAACAACAGCAAGACAGCCTGCGAGTACAAGCAGCCACAGCACTTTACGAGTCTTGCTCCGTGTTTGAACAATCTTATGCACGCCATGAAAAGAAGTGGATGAGACAAACTCGTGATGATACTTCCTTCTGTCTTCCAAATGTGGCAGCAGCTTCTTTATTAAACACAACCGTGTCTTTTCCAGTATTCCTGATTATGGAACAAAGTGAAAACACTTTTTTAAAGTTACCATTTAGCCATCACTTAGGAAAAGCAGTTGTAAAATTTTCCCTTAATTGTGAACTATCTCTTTAAGTAGTGAACTTGCTTGTGAGGATGGAAGAGTTGTGTGCTAAGAGGTGAGCTCAGTCCTGCCCTGCGTACAGACTACATCTTGCAATATTTCAAGCACACAAATGCTTAAGCACTTTAATATAAAAGAGTAGTTCCATTTCTTGGAAAAAGATTGTACTTTGGCATACCTCAGTGATCTAAACCCAGGGGTTGCTGTGAACTTACTGTGAAAATTAAGCATCTGACTTTTACAGTAACAACACGTTAAAGGACTAGTCCTTCACACATGATCTGAGAAATAAGGTAAAAAAAGGAATTACATGGAATGATATGAAAGGGAATTTTACTCTTTCACTATTAAAAGTTTTAGGATAAATCTTGGAAGGGTACAGGTTCAAAAGAATTACTAATCTCATTTTCTTACATTCATATTTGTCTGATTCCTTAATTTTGAAACAGGAATGGGTTTAGTTTTGATTTACCCCAAGTTTTCTACCAACTGATGTTAAAAAAACCCCCAAACCAAACTGTTTTTAAATCTAAGTTTAAGAGCTATAAAAATAATGAATATAATCAATACCTGGAACTGCAGTAATTTTCTTATGCTTGATGCTGAATAATCGTTTGTACACGGATTTAAACTTCATTTTCTCTCCCAAAACATCCAAATGAGGGAAAATTAATGAGACCTTTCTTATGTCTTACCATAATTGGTCCAGTCTCTTTGCAAAGGGCTTCATTTACAGGTTTTTATCCACTACTTCATTTTGACATTGGCCATAAGAACAGTAAATCAAAGAAAGTCTGTGAGACAATAATGAATAGCATCTGAAAATATATTATTTAGATCAGTGTTTAACAACAATTAAATGCTTCCCTAATTCTGTTTTTAACAAAAATAGGTTTAATAGTGTGTGTGTGGTAGGAAGAGAACATATCCTTTATAAGACTGATGTACCTGAGGATATCAGAGCTGAGCAAAGGGATGTAAGAGTCATCTGCCAAAGCCACATCAGCCACATCATGACCACATCAGTATTCAGGAGTGTTGCTTTGGTCCACAGTTTCTAGACTGTGATAATGAAATCCCAGACAGTGCTGGATTTCAAAATGTTTCTTGGGGGAAAGTATTTTCTTTATGTTGTTCTTTTAAGATCTGTGTGAGAACTTTGATCAATATCACATAATTTACTGACCTGGTGTCATCGTCACACAGTTTTCTGCTAGAAAACTGTTCAAAAGTTTCTCTCCTAGCTCTAGTGACTATTGGACCCTATTGCAAATATATTCAACCATGTGTGGGTTTGTACATCGTGTTGGAATGGAGTGGATTTCTGGTTTTGCTATAGGCTTCTCTCTCACCACCATGGGAGGAGCACTTTGCATGTTCCCTGAATAAGAGCAGGGGGAAGTACCTTCCTAATATGTATCTGCATCTGCTGCCTGTAGACTCCAACAAGAAACTACAGGCAAGTCAGACCCTTTTCTCCAGGGATAGTGTTGTGTTTATTGCTCTTATATGCACTGGGCTAGGTAAGAGCATGATACAATATCCCTACATAAAAGTCCATTGCCATCAAAAAAATACTTGTTAGCCTAATCAGCAGAAGTGTAACTTTGAGTCTATGCAAATATGTAACTAAACTGTATTTCAGCTCTTGTGCATAGCTACTATGGTAAGTAGTAGCAAGTAGAAATGATGTTTAGCTGATTGCAAAAGTTTTGCTTTTAATGCGCAAGATTATCTAATAGCATACTGCTGCTTTCATTACTGTCTCACAGCAGGAATTAGCACTCCTGTGTGTCATAAAGAATCCTTATTCTACTTTCAGATTTCTTTATAAAATGCTATAATTAAAAAAATAAGGAAAGAAGAATATTTTTAACTACTTAAAGTAGAGTCAAATGGTAGACTTCTGGTGTGAAATTTCTCAAATAGGGTGGATTGGAAAATCGTATCAGTGTGTAAGTTGGGACTAGGCATTTATTTGGGATTTGGTCCATTTATGAGGAATAGGTACATTCCAGTGACATATAATTAATAATAGAATGGTTATTGCAGGAGTCTGTTAGTGAATAGTAAAATAATACACCACAATAATGGATGGGTGTGAGATTATAAATGATTAACCTTTCCTTCCCCTTAAGGGTGGGTTGTCACATCTTATGCTGTGCAACACTTAGGCAGTGTGTGTCAGGACTAAGGTTGTGTAATTAACACAGCTGAACTAGCTGTAAGTGGGTTAGAGTATCCAAGCTGCTGCTAGATAGACAGTAAAGTCTTGCAGGACCATAGACATGTAGACAGTAAGGCTCTTTTAGTAACAATAGAAAGTATATTTAATATAGGTACTGCAAAAATAATTGTCAAGTATATGGATAAACCAGTATTTATAGAAGATTCAAAGGGTATGGATAAGTAAAAAAGCAAGGAGTTAATAAGAGGAACAGAGGAATCCAGGTCCTGCAGCTAACCACAAGTTTGGAGCCAAATATGGATGTAAGAACTAGTAAGGTAGCTCATATGTTCAGGATGGGCTGCAGATGCTTTGCCTCAGGAAACCCTGATTACAGGAAAAGCCCTGAGAACCATCATGATTAGTCAGAAAACTTGATTTTCCAGTCAATGTTGTTAAAGAAAAAATTACTTCCCTGCATATGTAACCAGGGATACAGGGACATACTATTATGAGCTTGTAGAAATTCAAATAGAAATAGAAATTCACATAGTTATATGGGTATAGAGAAATTCACCCCTCAGAAATTCACAGTATCTTTAATTTTAAAGCTATAAATTGGATTTAAAGTTTTTTTTTAAACTTCAGTCAGCAGGCAACTGGTCGCCATCTATAACTACTTATACAGGTCACTGATAGATAATAGGAATAGGCTCTTTGATGTAGTGGGAGAAAAGATGTGACAGGACTCAGCGGGAAGAACTGGTAGCTAAGTTCTAGCAGAAATAAGGTACAACATTTTTATTTTTGTGTTCTCAATATTTAATTGTGATTGTATTTTCATTAATTAATATATTAAAAAATAATGGCTTTTTAAAAGGTCACATCTTCAGCCAGAGCTCTTACCTGGGAGGAGTTATTTCAGGAAGGTTGTATGTGGCCTCTGTGCAAGGGTTAATCAGTCTAGATAGACACCGAATTTCCTCTTTCCCTTGATCTAAGAATCATTCTAGTGTGGTATCATTAAGAGAAGCAATGGACTAGTTAAAAATGTATTAGCTTTATTCTAAATACATAAAGGACCAATAGCTTAAGATTTTTTTCACTTCTTGAGTAAGTACAAATTGTTTTCTGCAAGCTTTTTTTTCATCTCTCCCTTCTTCTTCATATCTTGAAAAGGTACACCACTGCTACTTTTGGGCAAGATTACAAATAGCGAAGGTCTTGGTAAAGTGCTCTAATATGCCTAGTCACTTACCTTTAACATCTGATTGAATAAATCTCCCAAGCTGGTCCATGAAGCCGTGCTTATTTCAATATGGAAGGAATGGATAACAAGCTGTCTTATCATTGTGATCACTGGTAGGTAACGGCTTTTATAGAAAACTAAATGGGAGGTGATACTTGATGACACATAAGACTGGGCAATTTACCAGCCTGGGTTGCTATGTTTTACCTTTCATTAACATGGTCTCCAATGTAAAGAAAAGATTATTTTTATTACAGGATCAGATGTACACATTTATATACATTTCAAATACATATTATGCTAATCATAGTACAAGTGCAGGCTTGTCTTGTGTATTGCATCACTTTGCAAATTTCTTTCATATTTTTCTCTTTTGTATTAGAAAGACCAATTATCTTCACTGAGATGCTGTGCTGTTCAGAACTGAATAGCTTCTCTTGAAGTAGAGCCCTTCCTGCTCTGGAGGGCAATAAATGCCTACCACTAGGTTCCCACAGCAGCAGGATGCAATTCAATCACATTTGGAATAGCTGTCTTTGTAACCAGCTACAGATTTCATGTTCTTGTGGACTTAGCAAAAAAGAGCTGTTATTCCTGAGAACTAACTCTGTGGGTGAGGATGAAAATACATGCAAAGTCAATCATTCCAGCAACTCCTTATGAAAAAGGACAGAGACTGCTTTTGTGCTAGATGTGCAATATGATCTTGCTTGAAATTTGTTTAAAGAAAAGAATTGAATATCTAGTAAAAGAGAATAAAAATACTAGAAAATTCAGACGTGGGATGTGCTTGATTAATGCTTTAGGAAATAATAAAAAAAGGCCTCTTCACATTCCCTCTCTGATCTGCTTGTTTCATTCTCTCTGTTAGTAATAGTCCAGTTGATCACCTACACCATTCTTAGGTTATGAGGTATAATAGCTTGGTGCCCCACTGCCTAGTTGTTTGCTGACTGTTTTCTGGCTGTGTTGTTAACGCTGCAAGAAACAAGGTAAAGCACTGAACTCCATTTAGTTATTCCCGTGTGACAAGATTTCTGTATTCAGCTTCTTGGAATTCCCAGCTTCGTCTGTCACTGCTGCCAGGGAAAGCTTTGCACCATACTAGTGCTCACTCAAGCAGTGAGCTTAACAGTAAACTGTTTTTCAGCATCTGTATGTAACTCAACCACAACTAATGTTCTGTTGAGCAGTTGCCAAGTGCTACAGATCCATCGAGTCCTATTAATACAAACCACTCTACAGAACCCAAGTCTAAGTTGCTTGAGTTCTTAAAACAAATTACGTCTATCTTTTATACCGCTATGTGCATAGAATTAAGAAGTATAAAATGATAGTTGCTCTCTATACAGCAAATTATTCCTTTTACTGGTTTTCTTTTTTTAAAAAAAGAACCCCGTGTTGCTGTCTTACAAAGAGTTTTTTATGCTTATATAACACTTTAGATGAACAAGGCTTGTGTTGTCCTGTTGTGTTTTACGTAAGAAATTAATTTTTAAAATTTTCTTTCTTTTATGGTTGTTTTACATTAATTCTTAAGCAAACATTAGGGGGTGAAGACCAACAATCTTGTGTTTGTTCATCCTTCCCAAATGGCTTGCACAAATAGCTTTCAGGCTGTAAATTAGTCAAAGGGAGCTTGGTCTGTCCACTCACTCCTAGCAGTATGTATCTGGTTATCTAAACCACATATTCCCTAATACTTAATGCACTAAAGATTAGGAAAACCAGCCAATGACAGAGATGATTGCCAACTTTTGTATTCACACGTAACATGAATTCTGTACTCAAACTGTTATTTGAAGTCAGTGCTGTTCAGGTCTTGTCTTATGGTGCTAAATTAAAAAATAATGTTTCACACAGCATAACTACATAGCTATTTCCTAAAACAAATAGATAATTTGTTACTGATAAAGTTAATACTTTATAGCCTGGTTGCAGCAAAATGTCTTCTAAGAATTCTTATCAGCTGCTGAGAGAAAACACATGCACACACAAGTAGGTATTTGGTGCATATTTAGCTTTCAATGGACAATTATTTTTCAGAAAATGTTTGTTTCTTTCCAACTCCTGTTTCATTGCATGAAACTCTCTGTAAGTGCTTTCTCAACATTAATGCTTCTGATGTTTTGCTTAGCTCTCTTTTTTGATAGAAATATCTCAAATATTATCCACTTTTAAGACAGAAGAAGTAAGGCATTTGGTAATATAGCAGACTGAATGCTTTTACTTAATTCATACAAACAATATTAGCAAAAAAAAGGGAAAACAGAAAAAAATGAAGTGATCACCATCTGGGTTTTTATAATGTGTTGTCATTGCCATTTTGTGGCAAATGCTGCTAACTAACTGTATATGCAAGCATCTATCTAGCTCCTTCCTTCAAAGCATGTACTGCCATTCGATTCAGCAATGGGGGATCAGGGAGGTGGAGGGGTTTGCAGAAGAAGGGCCTCAGAGTGTGAGGACTCATTGAGTCTTTCTGCATCAAGGAAGAATCAGCTATGACTAGAGAAGTTTTGAGCTCTCATCATTGTTTTCTAGTGCTACAGATACTAGAAATTTCTTTACTTTTTGTTTTCTCATGTCTGTGTTATCCTTCCATAATTTAAATTGGTTGCTCCTTTTCCCATCCCCTTGTATATTAAAAAATACGTATTGCTCTTTCTTTTGAAAGAAAGGTATTTATCACTTTCCCCCCACAATCTTCTCTTAGTTATACAGGCCAATTCTTTCCATTTCTCTTAACAGGCCATATTTTCTACATCAAGCGCTCATTGTTCTTGCCATCCTCTTCTGAACCCTTGCCAAGAGGTCTTCATCTGTCTTGAAGAGTGATTCCCAGGATATAATATAATGGACAAATTCTTTCTGATGCTGGATGGAAAAGAGGGATTCCATGCAATGTAGAAACTTTCCATTTAAAAATGCTGGTATAAAATTTGCTCTTTTCACAGCTTTGCCTTTTGTTGGTTAACTTTATTTTTCAGTAACTGAAACATGCAGCTAATTTCTAAAGAATTTCTTACTTGTTAGGTTGGTTATCACAACTGAAGTTCAAAAGTACTACTCTTTGCATCAATGAAGGTGCACATTATTAATTTCAATGCATTGAGGTAATTTGGAATTCTAGCTCCCATTAGTCAGCATGCTATTACACCTTCCAGGCTGTTCTCTTTTGTCAGTTTAAGAAATGTACAACCTATTCCACCATCCCAGCCATTAATGATAATACTGAATAGGATGAGATTAACAAATTTTTATCAGCCTTTGTCCTGAACCAGCCCTTTGCACTTGCCAGCCAGCTGTACCATGGAGTAAACAGCAACACGAATTGAGCCATGTGGAGGCATTGGGAGTAGCTTATGGCTCCAGGTTTTGGCTTTACAGTACCTGACTGGTAACCAGAATTCAGGTTTTAGGAGGGGAGACCCAACAGCTGTCCTGTACTAAAGAATTGCATCCTGCAATGTGTGGCTGCAAGGCATTGGTAGACCATAGGTTTGCCTTGGGACAACTCTGTGGCATGTATTCAAGCTATGATGTTTTAAGCTTATAGTGCTGGCTGATACTGATGCATTTCACTGATGAAAGGAAGGTGTTTTGGCAATAGCAGTGAAAGATCATTTTCCTCATACTTGGGGAATACTTATCAGTCAGAACATGAGGAAGATAAATGGTTCCGCTGGGACCATTCAGAGAGCAGGCTGCTTCACTGCTGGAGTACAGCTCTCAGGCAATCCGTGAAAGCACACTCAGCATGAGTGCTGTATATTTAGAAAATACAGGTGTAGGACGAACCAGTGGTAATCTTAGAAAAGATACTTTTCAAGCACAGCTTGAGTCAGACAGGAGATTTGCTACCAGCATTAACAGAGTCAGATACTGTGCAGTGTGAAAGAAATACTGCTGCATTCTGCTGAGCCACAAATGAGAGACAGCAGGGGTGAGGTTGTGCTGGGGAATGTGTGAAACACAAAAGGAAGTTAAAAGCATGCTGGGAAGTGATGGCACAGTTGTGTTTAAGAAGTTGAGCAAATGCAATATTTAAAAAAAAAAATCTTTCCAGCACTATCTCGTCTCTTTGTTTGTACTTTGCAAGACCTTGAGCTGTGTTCCTCCCCCAGATACAAATGTCTGATTGGATTATTAATATTGCATCAACTTTAAGCTTATTTGTTTTAGCCTGGAGTCACTAAATTTTAGTTTTCCTAAAACCAACTGTTAATTTCAAATGCTAGTTAAATAGCAAGACTAGTTTTGAAAATCACAAAACACTCATTTCAGTAGAGAACATGTTTTGGTGCCAAGTTTATTTTCTCCCCTTCACCTTCCTTTTATGTGTCTTTATTCACTTGTTATATTATTTAATTGGGTGAGGAGGAGATTTTTGTTCAGTGTTTGCATAGCAGCCAGCACAGTGAAGTGACTAGTTCTGGCTTAGGCTACTGGGGGCTTCATCTATGCAATTTGAGTTGTACGTTGTCAACCAAAACATACCAGTAGCTGCTGTACTGCAGCTATTTCACTATTGTAGTTGTGTGTTTGTTGTCCAAGAGGCAAATTCTTTTATCACTATAATTCTATGGAATTAACAGTGCAGCATCTATACAAAGAAAAGGTACTTTCCATTTGAGTACTTCATCTCACAAAGGTCACAATAGAACCTACACTAGTGCAAAATGGGATGTCTGGGACTAAAAAGGTTTAGTACACTTCTCATTAGCTGTGACTTAGTTTGCAGCCAGGAGTTCTCTGAGCTCTTTCTTCAAGTTAACAAACATTAGGAAAACAAATTGATCTGTGATGATTTTGTAATCAGAATGAGAGCTTGAGCAGTAGAATGAGTGACACTGTCCAAACCACTTGTGTGTGCATTTTTTCTTCTCCATAAGTGATTTCATGTAGGAGAACTTGAGATCTGGCTAGGGTGAACAGGTCACTTCTAATTCACAATCTTGTTGGATTCATGACAATTTATAGGAGGTCATTCTTCCTTACCTGTCCTCATCAGACTAATGTTTTAAACAGAGAGCCCCACGCAGTAAGAACATACAGATGCTTGGCTCCAGCTGTGTCTATAAATTGTGCTACAGGCCACCTCTGCCTGACGTCAAACCTCCCCTTGGCCAGGCTAGAAAGAGGCTCCCCTTTTGCCCATATGAATCACTCCTCTCAGTCCAAGCAAGTTCAGTTTTATTCTGGTCTGCAACCCTATTGCAGCCAGCCCAGCCACCCCACATCCACCTGGGGAAGCAGAGGTGAACAGAAAGGGGACAAAGGTGGATTGAAAAGGGTGCTTGACAATTCCCATACTTGGTCATGAAGGCCATAGTAGTTCATTTGGAGGTCACAAAGAGCAATTCTGAGAAGCTGTGAGGGGTTTTTTTCTGCTGTGTTTAACTGTTTGTCTTGTGTTCAGCTCAGTCACAAAACAGAACATTCTCACTGTCTACTGAAGGTTAGAGACCTCTGTGATGAAAAGAAGTCTTTTTATCTGACTTTCATGCTTTAAAAGTAAATAAACAAAGAACTAAATAAAAGCTCAAGAGCACACACACTTGGTTTTTACAGCCTTGCTCAGTTATCCACTGCATGAACAGCAAGTTATGTGTGTGGTTACATCTGCTTCTTTGTAGTTCTGTCTGTTCAGCATGAAAAAGGGAATTGATGGTGCATTTTGTGGAAAAAGCAATACCATAATTTAAAATTAAGGTTATGTTTTGCTTTCAGATATATTCACATCAAAGAGCTTTTTTCATCAAGACTTGTTTATGATCATGCTAATAGAAAAAGATGACAAAGTAGCTGTAAAATCTGTCAGGACATAAAGGCCACTCAAACCACTCAAATAAAAATCAGGTCCCTACAGTGAGCCTCAAATCTGAGCAGCATGACGGAAGCACATTTATTTCTAAGGGTGTCTGCAGCCATGCCAGAGTTCAAGGCTCTGAGCTGATCCAAACCTGAGGTCTCTTGTAACATGTACTATCATCTACGCTGCCAACAGACAGTTTCATAATCAGGAGTACAAGTCACTTAAAAGAATTAATTTACCACCAAGTTCTTTACACACTTTGAAGCCTTACTGAGATCAGATGAAGGCAGCCAGCAAGATGAATGAATGACAATTCTGTATTGTCTGTGCTTTTTTTTCAGGGGTTTTCAAGTCCTCATTAAGACCTCTTTTTTCACTGATCTTGGACAGTTAGAGATCTGTTGTAGTTGGAATGGTTAGAAAGCTGAACTCAGCTAGCGTGAGATTGAATTTTCTTAAATGAGTGGATGCAAGGATAATATTACCCACCTTCCAGGAATTGGTCATTCTAGAGCTTTGGGACCAATCACCTACGAGGTCCCAAAAGAAGGAGTTTGAAATGTTGGAAACACCGGAAATAAGTTTCTCAATTGCTGTAGTCTGGCTGATTTATTTGATTGACTGAAGCTTGTCTGTTGCTGAATCAGAAGATGACTTTGTATACTGCTTGGTTAGATAGTTTCCCCAGCTAGGTTTCAGGTTAGTCTGCTAACTCTGAACGAATTAACAATAGTATTACTTCCCAAATAGGGAGTTAATGTTTTGTTAAGCACAGAGTGTAAAAGGGCTCTAATACTTCAAAGTCCTTTATCTACTGGGGAGGCAATGCAAAGGTTGCAAGTCAGAGATCATTGCTCTGGAAGTTTATTATTCTCTGTGCCCCACAGAAGAAAATAAAACTGCACAAGAAAACAGACATTAACATCTTTTGCGAGGTTAAGGGTTCAGTATTTTTCAACTGTCCTTATTTTTACTGGTTTCACACTCTTTCTTTGCTTGTGCCATGAGGAAAGATAACAGAAAGCTTGATTTCATTACACAGGCTCAGTCTGGATAATTCAGGTGAAGATATATACGTATGACAAGACATTCCTTTTCCACACCTTTGAGATCTATGGATGTGCAAGATTTTTACATTTGTAAATCAAGCTGTTTGAGGGAAAATATGTGAAAAGCAGCTTTCAACATTTAATTTCTGATGTATGCTGGAGTGCAAAGCCTTCACTTTCGTCTCTAGTTGTCTGCATCACTGAGCAGACGTGTAGATGTGTGTGGGGAGAGGATTATTTTCCTCTGTCAGGTTTTACATCATGAAGGAAGAACACCTTGACCTTGCTTGGTGGGTTGCTTCAGTGAAGTCATACTTTTCCTGTGGCTCAGCTTAGTTTTAAGATAATAGGTGTAAAGTCTGACAAATGACATCTGGCTGAGCAGGGTATACATCCCATCACCCACACACTGTGTATGAATTTTTTTATGAGCAAACTACTCTTAAGTGACCAGAACAGCTGAAACCACCACACAGACACCACTAAGCAGAGCAAGTCTTGCAGAAAGCAAATGATCTAGGGTCACAGAAGCCCTGTAGTTTTGTTTGCAGTGAAACTGAGCATTAACCTTTCTTTTCAGAAAGGGCTGGCAGGCAGGAAAGAAGTGCGTACTAGTTACATGTTACTTCATTGTGTGTTAAGCTGATTAAATAGAGTTGAGTAACATTCGTCAATAAATGGGAGCAAAACTTTTGCACGAGGAGATAAAATTAAGAAATTGTTATGAATTAAACCACTGGAAAACCAGCATGAGATATACATGATTGCTTTTTGGTTTTTTGCTTAATCTGTATGCATTTTTTGAAAGTATGTGTATTACTTGAAACCTCTTTGAATAAGAACTATGCAGTCTGCCATAAAAATATGATTCCTCTTCTCTTGTAATCCTTCTCCATAAGCTTCATTTTTTAAACTTAAAAGTATCTTGATACAGAGGCTTAAAGTTAAAAACCTACTTTAACAATTCCTGTATTTATTAAATATTGCCTTTTTCTCACACACAGACATCTCACTGACTTACCCATTACACCAATCTCCAAAGAAGCAACTGGTGGAGATCATGTGGTGAAAAGCATGTGCCATAGGACAAAACAAGCATGCCAGCCATTCCTTTTTTAAGTGGTTGAAAAAAACCCACAACCCTGGAGAGCCGACAACACATGAACTTATTGACCTTTGTGCTGTGACAGTTTCTGTAGTTATTGAATAGTGGGGATGGGCAGCGGGCCAAGGAGGGGAATTTGGGGGTTGGCCTAGACAGTGAGATAAGGTTACATATAAGGCAGCAGCAGCAGATTTGGGAATACCAGCAGAGTATATTCCCTGGTGTGCAGCTCAGCGAGTTTGGATCCTGGAATCATGAGTGGTTGCCCCTTCGCGGGGAAGAATTACCTGTGAGTCCTTCCTCTCTGTGTTTTGCTTCATAAATTCAGTCCTAATGATATAGTGTTAATGCAAAATATGAAAGCTCAGAGAGAAATTACTTATTAGCAGCAAATAGACAGTTGTAGCTCTCGCTAAATGAAAAGAGATCATACAAGGACTTGTTTGAGCACTTGTTATTTGATGAACTAGATGTAATGCTATGAGCTGTTACTGTGACGAGGAATTTCAGGTGTACTATTTTTCTCAAAAGCCTACTTTACTTGTTCTGTTTCTCCAAATAAAGCATTTTTTGAATTGTAGATGCATCTGTTAGTGAAAAGGGAGGTATATTCATAATTCTTTAATTAAAAGACATTACACATTCACTTAATTTTCTTCTTAGGTTTAATTTTAACAAGCTATCTTTGGAAGATGAAAATGAAGACAAATCACAAGAAGGAAAAAATAAAGCCAGCAAAGGTGGACTTATTTATGGAGAATACCTACAAGTAAGTTTAAGGATTTCTTGTTTGCTGTCCTGGTTGCTCTTATGACTTGAGGCAGGACCCATGATTGACACTTCTCCCAGCAGTCAGCCAGTCACTAAGACAGGTCTCCAAGCGCCCTTCATTTATATGAGCTCTCCATGTGTAGTAATAGCCACAGATGCCTGTCTCAACTGGAATGGTGAAGATGGACTGTGGGAAGGCTTCTCAAACTGTGAGAAAGATGGGTATTTTGAGGGTTTGGTAGGGAGTTATTCATACTGGTAAACCTAAACCATCACAAAAAGCTTTCTTTGGTCTGACAATCACCATTTGGCAATTTGTCCATGTCAGCAGGCTCTTTACAATTTCCTTGAATTATTGCACGAAAGCCCAGAATATCTGGCTGAAAAAATATATTCCAGAAATCTAGGGGATAGGATGATTACTAGGGAGGACAAAAAAACCAAACCCCAACTAAGACCTGCAAAAACTAGAAGTAATTAAGAAATAAGTAAAAAAAAATAATGCCGTAGGCAATAAAAGAATCTAGATTTTTTTTTTTTTTTGTGACACCATGAACCGAAGTGAGAGGAATTACTCCGTTCTTGTTAACTAAGTTGTTGACGTTACTGTAGGAACTCCATTTTCATTGAATGTGAGAGTTTATATGTAAGATCTGGAAAACATGCTGGTTTGGTTTTTTTGTTTGTTTGTGTTTTTTAAATAATTAAAAATACTCTTAAAATGATTTTTCAAACTTTATTACTTGATGTACCTAAATGTTCTATTTTAGGAAAGATTTTTTTTTTTAATTTAAAAGTCATACCTGATACCATTTAGTCTATCTTCTTATATATCCTAGAATGTGAGGTCTATAGGTATAGGATATAAAAATATTATCCTTAAATATTAGCTGTACAGAGTAGGACTACTATATCTCATGGCAGAATCAAGAGTTTTACAGAACAGTCTTTTTTATTATTATTTTTAAGCTGAACAAGATATTGAATGCTCAAGAACTGGAGAGTGAGAAGAAAGGGAAAAAAATCCATGATGAGCATCTTTTCATTGTGACGCATCAAGGTAAGTGGGAGAAGTTCAGTGATGGTTTACTGACATTTTTGCCACAGGGAGTTATTTGGTGCTGAAACATGCAATACACAATTTTTTTTGCTATGTAGTTTATTGTAGGCAAATTTTGTGTGTTGTCTTGTGCCTTCTCTGAAACTTCAGTCCAGTTTTAACCATGTAGAATTTGTCTAGAAGTCAACATACTGGCCTGATGTTATTTTCCTGTTACTGACAGGAAACATGTAGATTGTAAGCAGCTCTGGAGTTAGCTTTTACTGGAGTATCAGATCTGAATTTTCTCTTTCCTCCTTTTGTAATGAACATTCTGTACATCAAATATCTGATGTGTAAAACATGTTTTAAAAAATTCTGTCAACATTCTTGACTCTAGATTATTTTGTGTAATACTTTAAGCAGCATACTGTAACAGGTAATAAGTTTGTGTGTCAGCATCTTTTTGTATGCTGGCAGGGTAAATGTAGGCTATTTATTTCTAATCAAAATATAAGAATTTTACTTTCTCAGTGCTAAGAAGAAAAAAAAAGTAGCCTCAAAGTTGTTGCTAACAATGCCTTTCTTGTTGTAGCATATGAACTTTGGTTTAAGCAGATTTTGTGGGAAATGGACTCTGTGCGAGTGATTTTTCAAAACGGCCACGTAAGTTAGAAGCAAATATTAATTTGGGGAAAATTCAGCCCTGTCTTTCTCTTGCCTCCTGCCTTTCAACCTGATATATTTGGGTTACTAAAGCAACATGTTCATGTTCTCTTTTCAAAAACAGAATCAAAAAATGATGGCAATGAAATATAACAGTAATATTTTGACCATCTCTAAACATTTGTCTAAAGCTGAACACTTAAGTTTATAACAATAGGTAACAATGGAAAACTCTTGATTTGATACGACATCCACAGAAAGAGGCTGCATGCAATTTGAGAAATACCTTGAGTATATCATGAGCATGTGTCTACAAAGAAAATTTGAAACTAGACCAGGTTGAAAGAAGAAAATTATCTCTGTTGTCCTCCACATACATTTTTTGTTGGCTTTTTAGTTTAGCATTATATCAAATTTTAACTGATTCAAATCAGTTCTTAAGTAGAACAATTTTTTGTTATTTAGTTTTGGGAAAAATGAAACCTTACTTCTAATCAGAATTTGAAATGTCAGTGTTAAGGTCAAGTACACAGCCAGGCAATTAGGGAATTTACTATCATCTGCCATTTTTGTAGTTTGATATTTCCTGGTTGCATACTCAGGTCTTAGAGAGAAGTTTAATCCCATTGAAACTAAACGGAGTTTTAGCAGACTCCTCTGCAGGCAAAGTATTCAACTTAGCCAAAAAAGTTCTTCTGTGTTTTCCATTTAATATTTTCTATTTTCCACCAGATGTAGTTCTTCTCTGTTCTTCTCTGCTTGCTAATGCACTTTTCTGATCAACATGTTTTAGATGTGCTCTCCTGATGTACCCTTAAGATTATTCTGCTTCTCAACTTTTAAGTAATTTCCTGACCTGATTTATGACTTGTTCCTTCACAGTAATAGAAATTATTATAGAAGTAATTATAATAGAAAGCATAATATAATTATGATATTATGTAATATTAATATTGTAATTATTGGAAATTATAATGATATTATTTTGATCTAGAACTTAAATTCTTTTACTTCTATTTCAATCAAAAACATAGAAAAGAAAAAATTCTTATATGTTTGGCCCACTGGTACCATCTGTCAAAAAAATTCAAAGATTTCAATCTTTGAAAATTGTAGTTTCAGTTTTCAGTTAAAAACAGAGTGCTTTATTCTACATGAGATTCTGCAGCTATGGATTTCACATGGGAAGGACTTGAGAACTAAAGTGATGTACAAGAGTGAAAAGATGTGAAATAACTAGGTAGGACCTAGAGGGAACATGATTCTGTCTGGTTATGATCTTTCTGTTTTCTACAGGTAAGAGATGAGAGGAACATGCTGAAGGTTATTACTCGAATGAATAGAATTTCATTGATTCTGAAATTACTTGTGGAACAGTTCTCAGTTTTAGAAACTATGACTCCACTGGACTTCTTTGATTTCAGGTAAATACTTACTATTCTTCCACAGTAATCCATAAGATGGTAATTCCCATCTTTAGAACTGATTGTGAATTTTGGATGTGTGCTGACGGCATCGTCATTCAGCAAGGTGGGAGCATACCTTAGAGGGACAAACATGACAAAGTGTCAATTAAGGTCAATTAAGAAACTGAGCGTAAGTGTGAGTCCAACATGTTCTGTAAAGGAATACAAGTGAATTGTTGATGCTTATGTGTAGGATGCTGCTGAATGGTTTCAGAGTAAAAGGTCAAACAATAGAAATAGCTCATGGTTATATAGCTCATTAACAATTTACTCGAAACTTAGCGCTGCACAGTTGCAACCTTTTTCTATGGTAAATCATAGAAGTACTTGGGTGAGAGAAATGAACTCTCTGTATATTATAGAACAGGAATTTCAGATGTCTTGGTTTGCATAGTGTTTCCTTCCTTCATGTTTTCAGTGGGTCTGCAGTGCTGGAAGCTTCAAGTGGTTGAAGGAAGCTTTGCTGTCCCACCTCCTTTTTCCCTAATAACTTCTGCTGCCCAGTATTGCTGGGCTGGATGGTTGGTAGCTCTTCTGCCTTCTGCCCAGGCTTTCTTTGGGATCCTTTGGCTCATCTCATTTCTACCATGGCATTTCTATCTCTTCCCTCACTTCATCTGGGTCCTTCCACCACACTACCATGTGTGACAGCTTCATCCACTGTTTGCTTTCCTGTTCTTCTTCTGCTTCTGTCACTGACCTGTCTGACTTGTGACCTCAGTGCCATCCAGCATCCCATTCACTTCTACATTGTTTTAGTACCCTTTCCTTTCTGTCTTTTAATGTTCTCAAATTAAAATAACCAGAAAACTACAATTTTGCTTCTCTTGGAAGTTTGAAACATCTGTAATTGTCTAGCAGTTCAAAAGGCCTTACAATTATCTAGCAATATGGAATTTAAAGCTACTTTTATTAGTAATTTTTTCCACACAGTCAGACAGTATAATCCCTCAAACAAACCCACTAGAAGTTTTTCTGAACATTATTCTATTGTATAGAATAAGGCTAAATATAATATTGCACATATATATGATATATACCACTATACAGGAATTATCCTGAGCAACAAGCCTATTTAAAATGCATTCCTTGTTCACTTTATTGCTGTGGAAATTTTTGTAATATCTATTTGGGGTGAAGCTGCTTATTCTGTTTGGAAGGAGAATGAATGGATAGAGAATGTTACCCCCTGTACATCACGTGCACAAAGCTGCCATTTTAAAACACAATGCAAATATATATCTGTCAACGTATCTCTGTATGCACAAACAATATATAACTAGAAAATGTGATTGTTATATGTACCTTGTCTTTGCATTAAAAGAGCTTTTTCCTTTTCTTAATTGCAGTCATATATAAAATGTTCATATAGCTGTTTGGTGTTCTTTAAATGGGAAATATGGTTGGTTTGGGGCTTTTTTTGTTGGTTTGTCGTTGGTTTTGGTTTTTTGAGAAGAAGAGAAACCCATCATTGTCAAATTATATACTGCATTTTTGTATCTTCTTCTGTTCCCAAAGATACCACCTAAGCCCAGCCTCAGGTTTTCAGAGCCTGCAGTTTCGTTTGCTAGAGAACAAAATTGGAGTTCCCCAAAGTCTGAGAGTCCCTTATAACAGAAGGCATTATCGTGATAACTTCAAGGGACAGGACTATGAATTACTGCTGAAATCAGAGCAAGAACCAACACTACTGCAACTTGTGGAGGTAATAATGTCTGTCTTGAGCCTTGTTTCATTTTTCCCCACCTCCCAAGAATGTCCTTCATTGGTGTCAGTGCCAAATTCTTCTTCAGAGAAGCAAGCATACTGGCAATTTCCCTGTCAATTGTGTTTTGGATTCTTATCAGAATTTGTATGAAAGAGTCATTAGTAAACCAACTGACTTTTCACAGCATTTCCTCTCATCTGAAAATTCTGACTGCTAAATTTGTAAATTGCACTGTGGAAATGCAAGCTAAGAATGTAAATATATTGTTTCATTTGCATTGTTTATCACTTTAAAAATATTTCCACTGTTAGTGATGGCTTTTAGAGAGGTTAAAATCACTTACCTTGATTTAATGACTTGGTCTCAGAGTTACAAATGACTCAGGGTAATTTCTCCAACTCCTTTGTCATCTTCATACACAAAATTTACATAATGGTGGCCAAGAAGGCCAATGGCATCCTGGTTTGTATCAGCAATAGTGTGGCCAGCAGGACCAGAGCAATGATCATCCCCCTGTAGTTGGCACTGGTGAGGTCACACCTTGAATCCTGGGTTCAATTTTGGGTCCCTCACTACAGGAAAGACATTGAGGTTCTGGAGTATGTTCAGAGAAGGGCAACAAGGTTAGTGAAGGGTCTGGAGTACAATTCTTATGAGAAGCAGCTGAGGGAGCTGGGGTTGTTTAACCCAGAGAAAAGGAAGCTCAGAGAGGATCTTTTCACTCTACAACTGCCTGAAAGGAGGTTGTAGCAAGGTGGGGGTCGATCTCTTCTCCCAGCTAACAAGCAACAGGACAAGAGGAAACAACCTCAAATTGTGCCAGAGGAGATTTAAACTGGATATTAGGAAACATTTCTTCACCAAAGGGTTTTCAAGCACTAGAACAGACTTCCCAGGGAAGTGGTTGAATCACCATCTCTGGAGGTATTTACAAGATGTGTAGATGTGGCACTTGGGGACATGGTTTTAGTGGTAAAAATGGCAGTGCTGGGTAATAAATGTACTAGATGATCTTATGGGTCTTTTCCAACCTTAATGATTCTATGATTCTATGATAACTTTTTAAAGAGAAATGCAGTACAAACCCCAAAACCCATCATCCACTCTTATTAGCCCTGTCTGTCTAATAATATCTGATATAGAACATTTAAGAAATTTCTTTAACTTTTCTTCATCAACTTAGATGTCATGCTCTTGTATCTTTCAGATGAGAAGGAGGTAAATTAAGTGGTCTCTAAAGGGAATTCTACCATAAGGATTCCTATTTTTCCCCTCCTAATTTAATTTCCATTATTAAAAAGAAACCAAAGAGAAAGCTTTGCTAACTGTAAAGTAAATTTCTAGCTTCTATCACCACATATTGTGGTTTAAGTTAATGACAGACAGTTTGATCAATATTCAGCCTATCTGACATGATAAAAACTGGTTCTGCAGATGGTTTTGTCTTCCTTATGAGATTTTTCATTACAATTATCCTATATGTATGTGGAATAAGATTGTTTTCCTGTGTGTACATGGGAGTTTGTTTCAAATATACCCTTAGAATGAGACAACTTTTGTCTTGCAACACTGGTCATTTAATCTGGAACCTGTGTGGGTGTGTGTATGGCACCATTATGCAGGTATAAGTCATCATACATGCTTACTCCGGCAATAAGCACCTCTACAAGATATTAAACCAGAACAACTGAAGCAGTAAAATTTATGTTGGTATAACTTGTAATTGTAGGAAAATGCACTTGCATGGTTATTGTTTAAACACACCATTATCATAACTGTTATTATTATTATTGTTGTTATTATTATTATTATTATTATTATTAAAGGCATGGCTGGAAAGAACTCCGGGACTCGAAGCAGAAGGATTTGATTTCTGGGGACAATTTGAAGTGAATGTTTTAAAAGGTCTAGAAGAGGAATTTGCCTTGATACAGGTATATATGTACTATTGAACTAGCTATAAGCAAAGACAGCTGGCAAAATAACATTCCAGCATAAATTTGATTTTTGGCCCACTCACGGTTTCTCACTCACTTCACTTAATCTTCATCAGTCTCTGTCTGCAAGAAGCAGAAAAAGATAGAAAATTCTTCAGGAAATTGGAATAGTTTTGTAATTTGACATCTAAGACCATTTAAAGCATGAGATACATGGATTACTTTGATTGCAAAAGAGATGGATTAGTATCAAGGGACGGGCTGGAGTTGATTTTATTGAAACTACAACTTCACCTTTAGTTAGTACTTGCATCTACAGTCCAGAGTATACACAAAGTTTGGGCTGTGAGTATGGAATGACACTATGAAGAGCCTATTTAACAGTATGTGGCAATTTGCTGCTATGATCATTTGAATTACACTGGCACATAAGCACTAGAAAATCCCTGAGTATTTTTTGACCTGCACCTTTAAGTACATTTTTAATGAAAAAAATCATAAGAATGAATCAATTTCTTGAGAATATCTGTTTATAACTTTCTAATTTACCTAAACTTTTATATACAATTTTCTTACCCAAAGCTGTGCAAGGATGTCTTCTTTTTGCCTTGAAAACAAAATAAATCAAACTTCAAACAAATTAAGATTGTTTTTAAGGCCTCTAGATTGAAATTAAAGTGATAAGCTTCAAGTTTGTTTGGACATTCATTCATCGGAATTGTGTTGGCATCTATTTAATTGTACATTTTGTGGTAATTGCATTTTTTAAAGGTCAGTGACTCATGTATCTTGTTTGAAAATACAATTCTTACATCTAAGAAGTAGATATAAGAACCTCAGAGTATTTATGATGAAAATAAAAGTTGCATAATGAGTTGTTCGAGTTCTTGATTTTCCCTATTGAATTCTAAAACCTGTTTTTGTTTTAAATGTCAAAGGCCAAAACAGAATCAGAAGAAAAGGATGACTTATTGTCTGAATTCCAAAAACAGAGAGATGTATTACTTTCATTATTTGATGAAAAACGCCATGAACATCTTGTCAGTAAAGGTAAATTTTAATACTTTATGTAAATTTGTAAGTTTTATACATGATATATATAATCACATAATAGCATTAAATTTGCAGAAGAATCAATAACAAACTAAGGACACTCTTATTTTGCAGGAGAAAGGCGACTGTCTTACAAAGCATTAAAGGGGGCCTTAATGATCTACTTCTACAGGTAATGTTGGAAGATGTACCTTTAATGCTTACTGGCAGGTGGAGAGAGGAAGATTAAGAACAGAAGTACAGATTTATTTAGGTTGGAACAGGCCTTGGAAAATAATCTAATCCAACCCTCTGCAGAAACCTTAATTAGTTAGACACAAATAGAAAGTCAAAGGGCCATGTCCAGCTAAGTTTTGAATGTCTTCATGGATGGAGGTTACATGGCCCCTCTGGGTGTCTAGTTTGTGTCTGACCAGATGCTGTTCTTCAGATGGCAACTAGAAAATGCCTTGTTCAAACTGTTCTACCTGTGCTAGAAGATTTGGAGTCCCTTTCCAAGTAGGAGAGAAAAGGTGCAGATCAAGTCGTACATGGCAGAAGCATTTATTAAAATATTCATTAGCATTTCAATACCAATTTAGGAAAAATATATGTAAAATCACTAAGCACCAGTTAAGTGCTTCTTTGAAAAATACAGTATAGGCCAAGAGGTTTCACTGTCTTCTCTTTCATTTTCCAAGAGAGGAGCCTCGTTTCCAGGTTCCCTTTCAGCTTCTTACCTCCCTTATGGATCTCGATGTGCTCATGACCAAATGGAGATGTAAGTTTCACTTTTTTGGCTGTGACACTCCCTCTTTTAAATTCAAGTAATTGTTCTGTCTCTGAGTTATACCCAGTCTTAGAATTGAGCTTTGGAGTTCATGCTTTATGAATGATTTTTTTTGTTTGCACTTCAGCCAAAAGGAAACATTAAGAGCTGCTTCTGTGATAATTAGATACATAGGTGTAGCTGTCATTTTTATGACCTGCAATAAATTAGGTGAATTC
>JAWWLV010000144.1:30811359-30842266 GCA_035041135.1 Platyrinchus mystaceus
TCGATGTGCTCATGACCAAATGGAGATGTAAGTTTCACTTTTTTGGCTGTGACACTCCCTCTTTTAAATTCAAGTAAATTGTTCTGTCTCTGAGTAAATTGTTCTGTCTCTGAGTTATACACAGTCTTAGAATTGAGCATTGGAGTTCATGCTTTATGAATGATTTTTTTTGTTTGCACTTCAGCCAAAAGGAAACACTAAGAGCTGCTTCTGTGATAATTAGATACATAGGTGTAGCTGTCATTTTTATGACCTGCAATAAATTAGGTGAATTCTTGTATTTAAGGGAAAGGTATATATTTCCCAAATGTCATCATGATGTCTCTTTATATGAAAACATTCCTTCTGCTCCTTCCCTATCTAGACACACATAAGTGAATGTAATAATTCTGTATTATCGGAGCATAATAATGTATAACAATTAGAGTGTTCATCCTGAATTAACAATAATTTCGTATTAGTTGACTGATGAGTGGCAGATTTAACTCCTACATTTCTCAAAATCTGGTAGTTCTGTATCTCTGTAAAGATCTCTGTGTGCCCTTTAATATTTCAGTGACACATCTTGACATGACTCTTTGGTTATATCTAAACACTGAACACAAATTCACTGTTTAGATATATGTCATTTTCTTCTTTTGTATCACTCAGATAACCATGTCTGCCTGGTGCACAGAATGATTGGCAGCAAGGCTGGCACTGGAGGCTCATCAGGCTACCACTATTTGCGCTCAACAGTGAGGTAAGAATAATGTGTTTCCCCTGTTACCTGCAACAACAGAGTTTATAAAACCTCTAATGCCAGGAGACACATTTCAGACACATTTCAGCTCATTGGAGGCCAAAGGGCTGCTGCTTCTCCTTTGGGACTCTAGCATCGCCTCCTGGTTGTTGTACGTTTACTTATCAGGTTGACATATATAAATTCCAAGCCTTCTGGGACAAAAAAACTTCTTTTGATCACTCATGCAAAGTGCCATGTATAATTCTCAGTCAAGGGATCCAGATGTTACTGCAATAGCAAATAATATTAACCCTGTCTTATCTAGTTTGTGTGCCAGGTAGCACAAGTTAATGAGGTGACACGGGCTGGAAATGAGTCGCATCTACTGTGCAACTGATGAGTTTCTTTAGTCCTTAGTGTGACTACTAATTGCACAACCTGATGTACTTAATTTGGATATTGAATATAATCTTAGCCGATAGTAATTAATATTCTCAAGCTGTGTAGGCAATGATCAGAAACATGTTTCCCTCTGTTGGATGAAGCAGAAACTTAAAAGGGATAGTTGTGGCCTAAGGACAGAACTCTCTGAATGAGTAGAACTTTTTTTACACAAAATTCAGGCCTTCTAGCTGCAATTGTCCTGACAGTCCTGAACAACATTATGTAAAAAAAGCACAAGGATATTCAGACCTCCTTATAAGAGGATCTTCTTTGAGGTTTGTTTTCAAAGAGAAACTCTACATAGCCGCCAACTACCATGTATGGCTGTGGGCAACATTTACCATCATAACCATTGTAACAGAGGGCAGAATAGAAAGCAGATGGCTGGACCGAATTCGAGAATTGAAGGTTCACTGTCTTTTTTAGAAAGCCCTCCCAGTCTTCCTTAATTTCAGTTTAACATTGTTCCTAGATAAATACTACTATATATCTACCACAAGAGCGACAGTCTGGAGATTATACCATATGTACTCTGCAATTTCAGAAGAAAGATATGACTTTAGCAACCCCACTCCCTTTTTAAGCCTAATCTGCTATGCCATAGAAACAGTTAGGTTTGTATTCTTGTTTTGCAATATTCAGGAGGGTTAGTGCAGAAACCTTATTAATGAGATGAAATGACTGCTGAGGATTTAGAAATTATGGCCTTCTTGTGCTGATGTATTTATTATTCCAATTGTCTTTTTCAGTGACAGATACAAGGTATTTGTGGATTTGTTCAATCTTTCAACATTTCTAGTGCCAAGACACTGGATACCAAAGATGAATCCAACCATTCATAAATTCCTTTACACGGCAGAATATTGCGATAGCTCCTATTTCAGCAGTGATGACTCTGACTAGACTGCTTTTCTAGACTGGTTGCTGTAAAGAACTTCATGACTTTCACCTTGAGTGGTGCTACCCCTCAAAGGTAACAGCTATTCTCATGGAGTGTAGGAGTGTAAATATGTATTTATGTATGACAGCTATGTGAATAGTTTGATCGGCTTGTGGAAGAAATTTAATTGTTTGTAGAAAAAATAATCTGTATTGAGTTAGCCTATACTAAACTTAAATGATATCCCAATCCAACTCAATGACCAATTTAACTTAGTTGGCTTCTTAAAACCTACACCTGAAGTGGGAGAGCAAATCATATGGAATTATAATGACTATTACTTATTTGTACATATTTTTGTATTTGTTTGTTTGCCTAATGGCTGTTACTAATTTATGTCTGGTTGAGGATATAATCAGTCTCATCATCTTCAGAGGAATATCAGTTTCTGAGCTCTAGTGCAATTTCAAAAGGAATTTTGGGTGAAGAGTTTCAAAAGCTATATTTAAAGAGTTAAGTCCGGAATCTATAGGAACTGCAGCATCCTGAACTTATACATACATCAACAATCATGTTGCTATGTATGGATTACACATGAATGTAAATCCCTTTTGTAGAAATACTTACTGTTAAGAATAGTAGATATAAGTACTTACTTTGCACTTCAAATAAAGCAGTGTTAAAACTCATCTTTTGTTAAGTCTTCTTCTAAAGCAACCATGAAGTTCAAACAACAGTATGACAGGCATTTAAAGTGGCTTTTATGCAAACTATCATTGAAATAAGGAGAAAACTGACACATAAAGGCAAATTTGGCCATAGAATATCAATAAAGCTGTGTGGTCTTCTCATTAAATAGACTCTTGTCTTTTTAAATGCTTCCTTTGCAAAGACACACACTGTAGGCCTGATTTTCTGGTTTGTTCTCTGTACCACAGCAGTTGTTTTCCAGTTATGGTAGTGTGCTGTTTGTTGTTTGTAAACCACTCAGGGAAGGCCATACCACACAACACTCTGAGAGTACAGAAGACTTTTCACTGTTAATCTGAAGTTTTCAGCCAAGTAAATTCAGTAAGTAACAGAAGCTGAATTAGTGAAACACTGCACTTGGTCTTCCTTTAATTAAAAATATTAACAATTAGAAGGACTAAAACAGCAATACTTACAATAAACAATTATAAACATTCATTGCATTTTTCATAAAAAGTTTATAAAAAACTACTAACATGGTACAGTAATTGAGTGCAAAAATTACAGAATTGCTTCAATACTTTTCATAGTAGGGCTTCTTAATAGACTCAGGTAAAGCATTGCAGATGAAAAACTCAGAGCATTTATATGTTTGGTTGTGAGTTCTAATTACATTTGCCTCTAGCTGCAGTTTCACACGTCAGCAAAGCTGGAACCCCTCTTTGATTCCCAGGAAGTCTCACTTATGAATTGAATTAACGCAGGGAAATTTAACACTCACTCTATTTGACGTATTCTGTAATTGCTGACTTTCTAAATTGTTATTCATGGTTCTTTTTATATTCAAATAATTTAAAAAACACTCTTTATACTATTGATTTTTTTATCCAAATTCCCTCTCATTTGTCACCATTGCTTTCCTTTTAAGATTTTTCTATGGAATAGTATTCAACCCTAGATGGAGTTCACATTTGAGGTTTCAGTCCATCTTCGTAATCCTGCAGTTGATTCTGAGTCTTCTTATTCCAAGAGAAATTTGGCACACAACACAAATTCTACATAAAAGTATTTTAAAAACTGCAGCCATCTATTCCTGTACTGCCTAGAAGCAGGAATTGCCCTTCTAGCAACTTCTTATTTTAGAAAATGTTGTTTTGAAATACATCTTCATATACAGTGTGTGTCCAAACGATATTTGTGGTCTCTGGCCCAGAGAAGTGTCAAACAAAAACTGATGAAACTGTATCTGCAATACCTGCAAAAGAATTAAATTTTTTTTTTTAATAAATACTGGAAGTGGACACTTCCCATAAATAAATTCCCAGAATTCCTATTCATATAGTGCCATCTCTCCTCCATGCCATACCAGCAGGTGAACTTCTGGGAGTGGGGGGTACATGGAATCATCTGTAGCCCTTTCATTTCTTGCTTGCCTGACACTGTGCATAGTTGAAACCTACTCTCATGTCCAAAATTTTAGATCCTTTTTGAGGACTCAGCATTGGTGCAATCTCTGTGCTGAAAAGCAATCTAAACTATGATATCCTGCATCAGCAATATACAGACAACGTGAAGCTATGCAACTTTGAAAGCTCACTAAGAAACTGGAGATCACAAACTCCACTACAAGACGTTTTTGAACACTCATACACATATAAACACAGAACAAACTAGGCTTTTAAACATGTTCTGCTCTTTTTGTGTTGTAATCATTCCAACACTAGAAGCAAAGTTTGACTATAGCGAGTGAATGTATCAAATGATAATGACTCTTCTACACTTAAAAGTGGTGTCAGAGGTTCTAAATCAGAAGACAACATCTGTGGGGGAAATGAGCAACTACTGTCCTTTGCTGGATTGTTCTTGTGTGGTACACTGCAAAAAATGTGAAAGATCCTGCTTTTTGAGAGAACATATTTTGAAAATAACACATCTGTTCTCCTTGCCACCTCTACAATTGACTTGCTTTATCACTATTTCTAAATTTCTCTTTCAAAATTGTTTCTTTATACAAAAATAGTAAGAACAAAAGATCCAGCAACATGAAAAAGCTATGACTGGATACATTGTTCTAATCTTTACTGAGTGCAGGCAACCTGAATATTATCTGTTTTTATTTGCAGAAGATTTAGATAAACTAACACCAGGGCAGGAGACGGAACTAGCATTTAAAGGATATGTCTCTGTCCTACAACAAAAGCCACAAGCAGGACACACTTCCCAAGCACAGGTAGATTCAAATTTTGTATTTGTTTGCTAAACTGAGCCCAGAGATAATTTCATCCACCAGACAAGGACAGCAGCTATTTTACTACAGGGAGTACAGCGATGGCACTAACCTAGAACCATGACACATAACTGTATACTTTACAATGGCATTACCTCTACATGGTAAGGTACAATAGTACTCTAATTGTTCATTATGCCTTATATATTTTTACCTGTACATGGTGCTTTTCAATCATTCAAATACGTGGCTTGGTTGAACTAGCAATGTTTTATTTATTTTCCCATCTGGACTCATTTAACCTCTTTTAAAGCATAGCAATGATTTGTATTGCCTCTCTGAGGATCCCATTATATCTTTACTATTACATTATATTATTACATAATATACATTATATTACTATTATATTACTTTATTGTAGCCTTATTGGAGAGATATATCCCAGCATGTGGCCTTTACCACTTAATTATTTTTTGTCAGACTTACCACAGACATTGCCGCCTATCTTAACACGAACATAGCCATCTATTCCCCACGTAGGCCCCCAAGAGTTCTGTACAATCCAGTATGGGATACTACCTGGAAGAGATATTTCATGAGCTAGAGACAACATGAGATTTGGGAAGCTTAAAAGACTCCTAACACTCTATACAGTGAATTGGCATTTTAACATCTCATAGTTTGCAATAGTTTGATGATATAGGCCAGTGAAACCAGTTGTTCAGAGAACAGAACTAATATTCCAGTACTGAAAGACTGGATATGAGCTCTTCTAGTGTAAAGACGCATATAGCCATGTTCTTGACTTTACAAGGACAAAGTCCCACAGAACTAAAGTAGCAGTGACAAAGTTTTTCTCCTGCAATCGGACCGCATTTCCAGAACTGCTGTGGCATCAAACCAAACAGCTTTCAACAGAACACCCCCTTCTGGATTTTAATCACTTGTCCCACAGAAGGCAGAGCTGCAAGTAAGAGAAAAAACCACAAAACCTACTGGGTTGAAGTTCAGTTGATGGAAACGCACCTGTTCTGTCAAAACCAGTGACAAGAACAGCATGATTTGCCCTTCCACTGGAGCAATGATACTGTATGATTCCACCAAGATAATCCTGCCAGCTAACTGCATCTACTGTTACTGCCAAAGGGCCCCAGTTAACGAGCATCCTCATCATTTCTTCTTCTTGACCACTGTGAAAGGAATGAGTGATAACACCAAGTTACTTCAGTTAGCACACTAAAGTGATTTGAGAGATTGTAATCTACTTGATAAGTATGATTTAAAAATCAAATAATGAAACTGTTCCTTCTAAGTTCTACATGCCATGTAACGTACATCAGTAATTATATATTTCATATACCACAACACAGAACAACAACAAATATAGGACACAGAAACGATAGGAAAGGTGCAGGTCCAAAGATATAATGCTGTTAAAAAGCAGCAGGTTTCTGGGTCAAGTCAGTGGGCAATGGGGAGCACTACGAACGTTTTGTATATCACTCTTCTCAATTACAAACAGCTTTGGACAAACCATTAGTCTGTATTATGATTTCCCATTGTTTTTAAACATACTGAAGTATCTGTTATACATACAATACACTAAAATATGTGTCTCAAATGTATCAAAACACAGGACATTTCCGCTACCAGACATTTACCATTAGCATCCTCATACAGTTTTATTTATCAATGCATGATATGTGCAATAATTAAATTTGGAAAATACAGACTGGCAAAAGTATAATCGATTTTAGTTACTTATATCTAGCAGTAACCCAATTCCTAGTCAAAATCACAGTTCTTGTCTTTAATTTCAGTATGTAGCTATACAGTACTGATAAAAATTAGAAACAGTTTTTTCACAGAGAAACCTAAAAAGCTGAAGTCTTCACACAGTTCAGTTGACAACATTGTTTCTAAAGTCATAGGCTGGAGAAGATGTGGGTGGGTATGTAAAGGAAGGAATACTGAAGTAACTGAATATTTCCTGATTTCTTCAACAAATGCCAATTACTACTGGTAGGATTTACTGTTTCTAATAATAAAGCAGTATAATGTTCAGTAAACATACATTAGAAACTGTAACCGATTCAACACTCCAGTTTATACACAGCCAATTTAAAAGGCCTAATTTTAAGCCACAGACTTAAGCTTTCCCATTTGAGTAGGCTTAGTGATGGCAGTGTTGAGTGGATTCATGTGGCAAGCCTTAACTCTCAAAAATGTTACACATTAATCCTACTCCAGCACACAGCTACAGAACTGATGCAATCAGCCTTGTAATCTTTGCCTGGTCAACGCACTATTCACTCCAGCTTACTCCACAATTGCTGAACACAGAAGGAAAAGTACAACAAATAAAAAGAGTCAATAATAGCTACCTGAAGTCATATGCAGCAAATCCTGTTATTGAAACTCCAAAATCTGAGCGATCAAAATAATGGCACAGTCCTGTTTGCGCTTTAAAAGTGTATTCTGAATCTCTCACGAGTTTCACTCTTGTCTGCAAGAAGATAAATAAGAATTTAATGCATTTGATTTTATCACTATGCAGCTCAAAATATATTGAAAATGACCACATAACCCACTCAAAATTTATTGTGTTCTGGGCAAGATTAGAAATAAGAATGTCATATTGTGGAATAGGTATTTACTATCTCTAGTTTCCTTGTTTACTGAGAAAGCTTCAGAAGGGATTCAGAAGTCTTTAAATAATGAATAAAATTTAAAAGGCATCTCAGGTTTAAACTAGCCTCATAAGCAATCTCATTGATTTCAAGACAGAGAGATACCCATTTGATGAATGACTATTCATTCTCTTCAAATGATTTCCACACACAAAATTATCCTCTCCTTGGGACAGTTCAAGAAGCACAAATATCCCAAGAAACTATATAAAATACTGAAAAGTCTGATTCTGTTACTAGCATCAAATCATCATACTAATATATTATGTTTATTTAATGGTTTAAAGTCCAGCTACAAAGCTATTGTATCAGCCTTTTATGCTTTCCTTGTCTTCTGCAGTACAGTATATTTATGACAGTGACTTCTCCAGCCTAATTCATGGTCCCTCTGTTGCCAAGCAAGACAGAATTTTGCTTCAGAGGAATCAAGATGAGTATCCTCTGTTGTTCTTGAAATACAAACTTGGACAAGTTATCTAGACTGTTATTAGCCATGGTTATATGAATCTTCAGGGGTAGAATTACAGTTTCTTAAAAAGGAAGAACCAGGGTTTTTTTAAACTTCAAAAAACGAAGGAATTCTTTTTATATTCTTATAATTCAATCTGAGAGAGTACTTTTTATTTCAAAGACATTGAAATGTTTCTGTTTACATATGTTATTCACATGCATTTTTCGTTCTTCATGAATGAAATGTGTTAGGGACAACTGAAGTAGGAACTATATCTGCGTTTTCAATGTTTTGGGTTGCAGGTGAAACAAAGGTAAACACAATCCATTTTATTCTGAGGTTCTCCACACTTATACATAATTTTACAGTGTTTGCAACAGAAACCATAGAAATTTGAAAGCAGAAAATGTCAACATCCTTCCTGGATGCTGGTGCCTCAAATCTACAAAATGACATATGGATAAATGGCTCCATCTACACTGGTACTCTATGTCTGCAATTCCAACTGAACTCAGGAACATTATTTTCAGCCCCTGAGGGCTGATTTGTTACATTCACAAGACCATATACAGACCATTAAGTTCCAACCAAATTTCAATTCTGCTTAAACAAATTCTCTCTTGGTTCCAGACTAAATAAATATGCATACATGTACACATGCACACATATGTATATGCACGTATAAAGGTACACACTCATCAGATGAGCTCTACACTTCACCTTCCCCATCACTTTTTCTCAGTAAATATGATTGGTAATATGAAAGCTAATGAAGGGTTTGAGATTTATAAGAAGTTCCAAACCTGGTTCAGCCAGCTCAGAGCACTAACAGTGGATCCCCCATTGCAGCCATAATTATTGTATGAGCAGTCAATAACTTGCTGCACACTGAGCTCTTCCAGGTTGTTTCTTTTAATTGCATAGGCAGACTCTATACCACCCACAACGCTGAAAGCCCAGCAGCCTCCACACTGATAGAAAGGGAAACAGGAGAAAGAAGAAGTCAGTTTTGTCTTTGAAGCTGATATGAAAAGCAAAAAAAGGATCAAAAGAGTTGTCTAATGCTCTTCATTTACTACACCATCCTTGAACTTTGTTTTTAAGGCAATAATAGAGAAATTTAATCATCCATTTAAAATATTGAACTGTTTTTTCCCCTATAGTGCTCTCCGAAAGCCAGAAATGCATTATGGATGTCTTATTTTAAGGATTCCTACATTGCAGTTGTCTTACATTAAGGACTCCCTCCTGATGATTTTTGCCCTTTAAGATAGGTCTGAGGATGCTTTTTACTGTGAGATATCTATTTTCTTAAAGAAGGATTGGGACTCAGGATGAAATTATTTTTTAACCACATTAGTAAGTTTTTGTAGAATTTTATATAACTGTATTACAGTTTAAGAAATGGTAAACTGAAATTAAACATAATAGAAAAAGTCTTAAACAGTCACAGAATCCATACTCCAGTTCTAGGCTCTTTAAACTGAGGCCTTTAAAATAGGATGCAGAATTTATTCTTCACGAGGTCCAAGTTACACAATGTGAAGCACAAAAAGGAAATACACTGGGGATTTAACAGCTTGTTTCTTACCATTACCATAACTGCTTTGGGATAAACTGTAGTCATGTGGGGTCTGGTCACCTTCCTATCACAAATGCATCCCCTGAGGTGTTCACTGGTAAAGATATGGGTGTTGACCAGCAAGGGCAATCGATCATGGGAACAAATGATAGGAAAGGATCTATACTCATCTAGGTAAACCAGGAGGGATGAGATCAGGTACTAACTTACCTTGCTCCTTCCAGAAAAATGCAAGATACACATGATGCAAAATATTTTCAGATTTAGTTAACTAAATCAAAAAATATATTATGCACAGTTTATAAATGCACAGTTCCTAAATGCACCATTTTTATATCTCATCCTTTTAAGTCTAATCCCACTTCACATAAAATGCTATGTGACTTTGTATATGTTCAACTGGTCAGTGCCAGCTCTCCAAGGAGTCTTGAGGCAGTGCTGGTCCTTTCCAAAATCTTCACTGTGCTCTACAGTCTACCCCCTGAAACTGTCTCTGAGCAGTGCTTGAGAACCAGGAAAGGAAAACACCAGGACTTACTGTTTGCTGATTTCTCACTTCTGCAATGACTTTCTTGTCCCTCCAGTCAAACTTCTTTGGCAAAGGTATTTCCTCTTCCTTTGGCACTTTTGTGTATCTGGGAAGTTTGTGAGGTATGCTTCTTAAGTAAATAGCTAAACACAGAATACAAACATCTATAAATCTCCTAACAAAAGAAAAAATTCCACAAACCACTATTTTACTAGAAGTCAGAGAGGTAACTTTGACCTGTAGTTAAAACCATGAGTTTAGATCTCATTTTCAAATCCATAGAAAATCATGTATTTTAACATAATCATTATACTCCAGAATGAATGTAAATATTCCTATAGTTCCAGAAAGAAAAGGAATATTCTATATAGGAAATGTGAATATTTTCTAAAGTTGAACAATAACCACTCCATATAACAAGTTTTGTTTGAAAATTTTCACATTTTACTGACTTAAAAAATACTATTTTATTTTAGTCAGGTACAAAGGGAAAGTAAGAGCAGAATAAGGTAAAGATTCTGAAACACCTGCTAACTGTTGTTTTTTCACTAAAAAGGTTACTGAACTATTTAAAATTTAAAAAGGAGTTAAGTACTCTGATAAATAGAAAATGTAGCAACAGACTTGAACAGCAAGAAGGGAAGATTAGGTAAGATATCAGACAAATTTTCTAGGAAAAAAATAAAGCATGTTACATTGCTCCAGAAAGTCATAGCTATGATTGTACAACCACGGACCTACAAGCACTGTTTGGGCTGTAGCCAGTTTTGTCTTGGGATGAGCAGTAGAAACTTACTCAAGAACCTTGTGTATCTTCCACTTTTAAAACTGATGCAACTGAAGAAGGCTTTAAGGCACAGTGAGAAGAAGGAAGGAAAGACGGAACTGTCTGTATACTAAAACATATTCAGGCTGTGAGCAATTCAACCTTGCAAGACAGGAGAACATGAAGAGGATTGTTGCATCCTTCAGAAGTACTGATCTGGGTACCAGGCATTGTAAATTAGCTGACTACCAGCATGGGAAGAATCTGTGAATGTGAAAGACACAAGGTTCTGGGAAAGAATAAAAAAAATATCAGAAAAGGCATTAGCAGTGACCAGAAAATGTACCTTTGAACTCTTCAGGAAACAGGTGAGAAAACTGATTTATTCCATAGAAAGCAGTTGTATTATCTTTTGATGATGAATTCAGTAATCTAATTCTTTTAGCACTTTCCTGAAGGGAAAAAAAAAATAATTGTGGGCATTTTTAAGTTAGCAGCAGTGACAAAACCATAAGAGTAGAAAAAGGTTAGCAACAGTAAACATGAACCTAGATAACAAAACAGCTGTTCACCTCAGATTCCTTGTGTATTCCTAGCAAAACAATATGAAAGCCATTAAACCAATTTCAACTCCAAGAAAGATCAAAAAAAGCACTTGTTAAGTGCAAGGAATTGATATGAAGCAGACAAAACAGGCAAGCTGAGAACAAGTTGTGTCAAACTCGCCTGACATCCCTTCTTCACAGCACAACAAACCTTGTGGTTCAGAGATATGTAAGAATGCCTTCAGATAAGAATCAACCCCACCACGCTTCATGTCTTTATAAAGCAAAAAAAAGCATAATGGCTTAAAGATACTAAAACCCCTAAGCTTTATATTATTGGGAATCCTGGATCTCTGAAAAACTGGGTTTTGAGCTACGAAAACAGGACAGTCTGATCCCCTCCAACTTCTGCTGACAAAGTTCAACATGGATTATACAAAATTTCATGCCACCTTCTGTGTTTTCCATGACGACTTCATCGCACTCCCTCAGTGCCAACAGTGGTCTGCTAGTGCATCCCGGGCAGCATCACCTTCGGTCCCACCACACTGGCAGCCACCACAGGGCACGACATGAGGCAGGGCCTGTCCGCCTTTTCCCCCTTCTCCCGGTCGCCCCACATCCCTGGGAAACAGCTCTGGCACACAGTCCGCGCATCCGGAGGGGTGACACCCGCTGGCACCTGGGCACGCCCGGCCCGGCCCGGGGCTCGCACCTGCCGCCGGGACACGGGGAAGGCGAGAACGGCAGCGGCCCTAATGCCGCCGATCTATTGAGACGCGGATCTGGGGGAAGCACCGAAGTCCGGCCGGAGGGGGGTTCCGGCACTGTGGGCTGAGGAACCTGCCGGTCCGCCTTCCTCCGCCTCCCGGCCAGCAGCCGCTGAGCGGCACTCGCCGCCCCTCCTCCTCCGGCGGAGCCCGGCGGCGGCGGCCCCGCAGCGCAGCGCGGATGGCGAGTGGAAGAGCGGGCTGGGACACCTACCCGGAGGGCCGCCGCCGCCTCTTGCTCCCGGCCGCCTCCGTCCCACGGAGGGCGGCCACGACCGCCGCCGCCGCCGCCCTCCTCCCCGGGCCGTGCGGCTGCAGGCGCCTGGAGGGCGGCACTGCCCGCCCGCAGCTGGCAGCAGAGAAGCGCCAGCACTCCCACGGACCGCCATGTCATGGCGGGGGGCGGGCCGGCGGCCGCACCGCCACCCCGCGGGGTCTGAGGCCCGTCGGTTTCCGTGGGGGAACAGGAGGTGAAACCTCCCTTCTTCCCAGCCGGTGCCGGAGGCTGCGCCCCTCTCCCGGGCCAGCGCGGGGACCGCCCCGGCCGGGGCTGCACCGCCCGGCGGGGCGGGACGAGGCGGGGCATGGAGTAGCGCCCGCCCGGCACGGCAGATGCTGCACCGCGCATCTCGAACACGGTTCGCACTCAGCGGCACCTGCCAAAGTTTGTGTTTCCAACCCTGTTTTTCCGTGGGGGAGACGCGCACGAGGCGTGCAGGGCTGCAGACGAGGGGTGCTGAGCGTTCGGTCAGCCACTGGTAAAAAGTTCATGCAAACCCTTCACCAAAAGTTAGTTGGTACCTGCAAATTGGGCTGCCGGTAAGAAGGGGAAGGCGTAGCTGCCTCTTCGGGACGGCAGGAATACAATTTACAGGCTTCAGCAAGGGAAGATACGGGTGGGAAGAGAAGAGCTGCACAGCCAGAGAGCTGCCCCCAGCGTGTGGGTTCCGGATGTGAATCAGGTTTTGATAAAAGAGAACATGGAGAAAAATCTGTGTGTGCTTATGGTGGCTTATTGCTTTCCTTGACTAGTCGTGCTCGTACTTGAGCGAGCAGGTTAGTGTTTGGTGTTTAAAGACTTCATTAGGCCAGTATGAGTTAACAGAGTCCTCTCTTAAGTTCCATCACTGGGTATTTTTACACAGTACGAGTAGGATATTTGTATGTTTAAATCTGCTTTACGTTTCTTCTCTCTCAGTTGCTTCTCCACTCTGCATCAGCTTGTAAACAAAACATGAAAGCACAGGTGCCCTCCCTGTAGTGCCAGTAGCTGACCTGGCAGTGCTATGCTTGGGAAACGTAAGGATTTTCTCAGGGTGAAATTTTAAGAGTCAGGGTGCAAATTTTTGCTGCTGTCCCTTTCTTGTGTAATAGAAAACTTTTGTTGGAGTTTGTAAAATGTGAGGTGTAGAATTCTGCCAGTATGTGTTCTTTCATTTTTTTCAGCATGTATCATTCAATAATCTGGGTGTGAAAGAGAAGTTATACTGTATGAAACACTAGAGATCCATGTATCTTTAGTTTCTAATTCCTTTCTGGGATAGTAACTCCTGTTTGAGAGGGTAGCTTCAAAAATTTGAGTGCTTGACTAATGTCTGGTATCTCCCCAATGGTGACTGAAGAAATATTTAAATAACTATGCTGCATTTGCTATTTTTCTTTAAAATGAGCAAGTAAACAGCAATTTTACAAACAAACCAACCAACCAAACAAAAAACCCAAACCAAACCTTTCACTTTTCTGCATTATGATTACAGTACCAGTATTTTCTGTTAGGGGAAGGCAGAACAAAACCCAGCACTTGAGTCATGAGATGATGACAGTTCCTTTCAGTTTACTCCACTGATAAAGGAGAACTTGTGTTTATTTGCAGAACACTTACAATACAGGTACCTTTTCTTTATGAGGAAAAGAAAAAAAATTATTCTGCTTTGTACCTGGAATTCTACTTATTTCTGTAGTGAAGAGAGAATTTAACATTTAACACCACTCACATGGTGGCCAGTAGATTAATGAGAAAACAGTCATGGCAGCTCAGGAACCTCTTGACAATATAAATAGAAGTTTATGATTTGATCCTACCAAATAACTTGTGTCCAGGGTTTAACAAACCTGTGGGGATTGTGATCCAGCTCTGCCTTTGCCTTCCCCCTTCTCATGGAATGGCTGTTGGGGGATTGTCTGAACTGCTACCCGTTTTGGTAAAGGAAGGCTATTTGTGTCTTATAGCCAGAGTGTGAAAGAGCTTGTTAACAGAGCAGATTTTATGGATTATTCTGTGATGGTTTATCATTATAAACCCAGGATTGGCATAGGAGATGTTATTACAATTTATTACAAACTCATATTGACATAATGAGGTCTGGGATCAGCATAGGGACTGGATAGGATGAAAACAATAACATAAGAACTGAATTGTGAAACATTTTTAAGGATGGTCTGAACCTCAGCAGCCAAATTCTGCGACCAAATCCGTCAGAGTGTAATTGAGCACTGAGACCCTTGGGAGAAGTGTAGGATAGTGGCTGGCAGGAGTGTCAAAAGAAAGCTTGATATGGTCACCATAGCTTTGGATGTATTGATTGTGAAAGTAACAGAAGCCTTAATGCAACAGTTGCATGATTTTATTCTCTATGGTATTGTATAATGGAACAGAAAGGAGTTACTTTGTCAGTGTAAGCAGCAGAAAGATGCTGAAACTGTTTTATCTCAAAACATATTTTTCATTAAAGCTTTCACATTTTCCACTAGGCTAACATGATCAACTATTACTAAATTGGCCTGCTAGCCTTGATATCTATTGCTTGGGAATTATGGTTATCTCAAGTTGAATACATTTTCTTATTTTTGATATATAATCATTAAATTTCAAACCAGTCAATTTAGCTTTAATAAAGCAATGAGATAGACTTTCAGTTATTTTTCAGTTATTGTTTTCATGAACTATGCCCTGTTCATAAAAGGAGAAGTTGTCTTAATTGGAGAATCTGTTTTATTTTGTATGTAGATTTCAGGGGTTACTTTTCCTGTGAAACACATGAGGGCAGCAAAGGACTTCTGAGAAGTTGCAAACCATGCAGCTTTCATTTTTATTTTAATTAAAATAAATAAACCTCAAGCAAATGAGCAAAAAATCCCCCTCCTATTTTGGAAAAACAGATATATCTCAGATGGATTTGCATTAAAAATTCTGTACAGCATAGCAAGAGGAAAAAGTGTGTTTTTCCTGGATTTACCCTCTGTATACTAAGTAGATGCGTCAATTTATCTTGTTCAAGGGGAGTGTTAGGAAAGTCAGTGTCTTGTCTGATGTCTCAGGGAGAATAAAGTGTAATGAACAGCCAGTAGGTGACTGACAGCCAAAGTGTTTCAGAAGGCTTTATTTTTCCAGTGATTTACCATGCTATTAAAGCACTTTGTGCTTGTGCTTAGATGAACACATCACACCAAAGTACAGAGAGAGCTGTGTCTATATGCATGCAGTCCCTGCTCTGTTTTGAATTAGTACAGTGTAAATTTAGCTATATTTCCTTAACATAAAAGAAAATACACTTATAAAAATAATAACAGAGTCAGGCCTGTAAAATGAATAGTACAAAGGTGTTTGGGGTTTTTTTTTGCTTTGGCTTTGTTTGGTTGGGGTTTTTTTAAAGACTTTATATATATAGGTCTTATTGCTTCATTGACACAGGTAAGCCATATATTAGTGACACTGGTCACACCAGACAGGTGTTTAAAATCTTTTTATGCTTTGGGGTTTTTTTCCTTTTTTTTTTTTTTTTTTTTTTTTTTAATTGTTTTTTCTGTTTTGGGTGGTTTTTTTGTTTGTTTGTTTGGGTTTTTTTCCTCAGAAACTATGATTTAGAATTTTATAATTGTCAATGGTTATTTAAAAATACATTTAAATGAAATTTTACATATCTCTAATAACCATTCTGGCTATTCATTAGAAGTATTTGATAAGCTGAAAGAATGCATGCTAAAGGAAGAAGCAATAATGAACATACATTTAGGAACCTCTAAAATCATTGTAAGATGTTTTCTTTAAATGAAGATATTCCTTTCTTAAGAGAATTTGCCTCTCATCAATTGCGAAACACCTATTTCTAAAATTTGTCAAAATATAGCAGTGTAATTAGTGGGAGAATTTTTGTAGTATTACAGGGTCAGATTGAAAGAGCATGCTAATATTTACTAGTCAGGCTTTTTTTTTTTTCCTCCTGTGATTTTTGCATAACTGTTTGAAATAGTTAATTGAGTCTTGTTAGACAGTCTAGCTTCAGTGCTCTTTGGCCTCTCTGTTTATAATTATCATAGTGAACAGGGCAAAATACAATAAATTTCTGAGTTGAAGACAGGTCTGCTGAGGATGGGTGCTGCTGCTGCTAAGGGCTGTAACAAGATGTGTTAATGGACCTTTGGGTAGGAGGGATAACTTTATACTGCTTTGGTTGGTATCTACATAGCAGCAGTTTGGACTTGGGCTTTTTGCATGTATACATGATGTTTAACAAACGGAAAATAAATCCATTTGTATTGTGCAGTCCTCAGCCTCAGAGAGGAATAATCTCAATCCACCAGATGGAGCTGAATGCCTTTTTCTTAAAAAGACTTGGGGAAAAAATATTTCAGGATAAGTCTAAGGATTTGCTTATTTTAAGACCTGGCAGAGGTCTTGTTTCCTAATATAGTTGCACTGGCAACAATTTTTAAATGTAAGCAAAGCAAATGAGAATTGCAATCTTGGGATGAAGTCTGTTCCTGCTTAAACCAATTTAAGGGTAAATAGGCAGTGTTGCTGTAGCTAATGTTCAGAAGTTGTCTTTTCTGGGCCCCAAGGTAGACTTTTTGAAATTTGTGAGAATCAGAGAAAATTACACATGATAACAGTTGGGGTTGCAGGAATAACCAAACTGTGCAAGTGATTGCCTTAGCTAGATCATGATAAATATCTGCATTGACCACGACGTCTCTCCTGGTAGAATGATCTTCCTTTGCAAATAATGAAATAACTGTAGGATCTGCTTCTCAAACCTGACTCTTCTGTATCTCAGCTGAATATTCTCAACACCAGTAAGTCTCAAGCTCTTTTAAAAATGTTTTTCTTCAATCTTGTTAGGAAGGGGTGAATTATGAATAAAGAAGGTTAGCAGTGGAACTAATAGAAATCAAACAATGAATCAAAAAATTGAAGATGCAGAAAGGAGCAACAGCTATTCTGAGAGGGACTGAAATAAGAAGTCTCAACAGTTTTAGGGAGATGTGAATTGTCTTTTCTCTGAGAAATCTGATTTGCTGGTAGTCTGATTTTCTCTGTCTTCATTGCCAGTCCCACTTGCCAATGTGTCTAAAAATTGACATTAACTATTATTAGCGGACAAAATTTCTCAGCTCCAGGTCATTCAATAATTATTTTCCTCTTGCCTTTTTTTGGTCTTTTTAATATTTTATTATCCTCAGAAAGTGGGTTAAGTAGTCAGCTTCTCAGAAAGAAATTCAGGCAATATTTGGTGCGGCGTGTTTTAAGGGCACAAGCATTGATAAACATTTATTGACTTTAAATGTTCTTATTTCTTCCATCAAACTGTTTGACCATGGGATGTGGACAAAATGCTCATAGGTAAATTTCTGTAAATCCTCCAGTTAATCTGTTTATATATCCTTCATGAATTCATCAGTGACTGTTGGTAGAGGAATTTAGCAAGAGGGTAGGAGGATTTTCAAAATTCTCATGGAAAGAGAGACAAAAATAAAGAAGAAATTACCATTTAGAAAAGCAGATTTTTTTTGTCTTCATTTTTGGAGGATCTGGTTGTTGACTTTCTCCACTGGTAGTTATAACTCAAAAATGCTGTTGAATCATCCCATTATTTCTGTTTCATATACAATACCCTCCTCTTTTGGTTTACTGTGGAACTTAAAAGGCCTGATTTTACAATCACATTGGTGTGAATCAGCTGGGACTTACTCCAATGAGTAAAATACCATTGAAATTTTACTTTGTCCCTGTAGTGCTTTTTATCCATAGAACTCCAGTGCTGTCTGTGGGAAGGTCAGCAATGTAAAATCAATGTCAAATTTGCACCTCAAGCACGAGGTCTGTGTCCATGACTAACCTATGCTCAGAAATAGGGATCTGTTTTGCATCAGTGGCTGACTTCAGCCTTGCTCAGATTTTGTTGCTTATGTGCCACATGCTGTTTAGGTCTGGCGTATAGTAAAATCCTTGCAAGAACACATACTATTTTTCTTGTGTAAAGTTTTGGTGGAAGATTAACTTGTTTTGTTGCTTTCCGCTTTGTTCTAACAGCAGGCTTTTATGCAAGAGGAGAGACTGTTCTGCCTTCCCTGCTTGTACAAAATTCCCCTCCACATTGCCATGATTCCCTACATGCTGCTAAAGAGGCTGAGCTTTCCTAAAGAGGGTACAACACACCTGCCTGTTGTAAATGCAAGGATTATTATGCAGGAAATTAAATTTAGGGAAAGAGGTATAGGAATACTCCCTTGTTTACCCATTTTCTTATGACGGGGAAGCACATGACCTGCCATGGTTGTCATCCTCTTCAGTCTGCATCTACATTGTTTTGGCTATGAAGCCTTCTACTGGCTTTGGTTAAGATGTGTATGTGCATTTGAACAGATGAACATGTTTGGATTAAACAGTAAATGTTAATCAATATTGAAGACTTTATAAATATTTTAAGTTAAAATAGAAGACACTTAAAGCATGGATTTGCTAATGAAGAAATACCCATTGGATATTAATTAATTACAGGCTGGAAAAAGTACCTTGCCTCTTAGCAAGTGAAATTAACTGTATGAGAGATTAGGGTGTTTGGCTTTATTTCTGTCACTCAATGATTGTTTTTCCACCAGAAACCCTTCCGTATTCTGAGCTATTTGCTGTTCAGTTTTAGGATATGACTCTTCTATTTAGAAAGAAATAAGTGCGGTAGTACTGTATCATATATACTTATTATCCTGATAAAAGTTTGGAGGCAAGGAAAAGGTAAAATGATTTTGTTATACGAAAAGGCAAAATACTTTCAGAGTCATAAAGGTTTCCTTTCTCTAAATGAATGTAATCATCTTATAAATTGGAATTTGAACATATTTTGAAGTTAGGGATTCATAGGATAATAAATTATGCCTGTAAGGAACTCAATGCTGGGCTTGTAGTTGTCTATCTGATTTTGGACTTATATTGTTATTTTAACATAATTTCAAGTAAATGTTGACTGTTCAATTAAGCTGATGCTTTTTTTTAAGTAAACAAAAGTATAGTTTCACTGTTAGTCTGTAGTCCTAGTGGTGGATTTAGATGGTGTAAGCCAGGAGGAGCTCCGTTTGTGTGTGGAATTATAGTGATGCAAAATTAATGCCATGGTGAGCACAGCTGAGCCTTGTATATATTTATCTTAGTTATGGACTTTGAACTTGTTTCTACAGCTTGTCAGGGGAAAGGGAGAAATCCTGTTACTGCATCTAGCTTTCTTCTTACAAACCAGTACTGTTGTCCTCCTGTGTAAGACCATACATGGCAGTGCAAGTAGAGTTTCCCAGATGATTAAATTACACTGTTTTGAAAAAATTAGATGATGTCAGGAACTGTTGCACGAAGAAAAAAGCTCGATTAATTACTCAAATATTTATTGTATTTGGGGTAATTTAAAACATAATGAGTGTTTACTTCACCCTTTCTCTGTTAGCAAAAGTTAATTCTGGTTTTAAAAGGCTAGTGCCAAGTCTTTGGGTCTTAAGGTCTGACTTGTTTTGTTTCATGAGGTTACTGAGCTTCTCTTCTAATTTTCCCAGGAAGTAGAAACTATATATGTCATATAAGACAGTTTCTTAATGGTGTGGTTAGCATTCTCTGTTCTGTACCTCATAGCTTCTCATGTATAGCTGAGCGCAAAGGAGAATTGGAGAGGCAATTTCTTTTGAAAATCCTGATCATGGTAAGTGCTACATGTTACCTTCTAAAAAGGAAAACTTTCTTGTATCTCAGTTTTTCCTCAGAATATTGGGAGCTTGTTCAGTTTGAAGTCCTTCAATCTAGAGATCATTGAAAGAGTCATCCTTTAAAAACAACTCAAGAAGTACATTCTGCTGTTACAAAAAGCCTTTGACATTATCATTTTTCTCCCAAGTTTTTTTTAGAATGTGTTTTAATTACCAGTCTAGCCATGTACACAGCATCTATACTGTGTTTGTTGCCATAGCTGAGTATCCAAAGACTATGAAAACACAATGTGATAGAATTTGAGGGAAAGTAATACATATTTAATGTTACATGTAAAGGATTTAACATCTAATATTACACCTACATTTAAGTTTCAGTTAAAGTGAACAGCATTACAGTAATTTATTTTTTTTAAGCAACAGTTGTTAAATACATTGAGGTAATTCTTAAGGCAGCATATTGTCTGAAGAAATAAATATTTATATAGAAGATGCTCAAGCTAAAACTGTGTGAAAGTTTTTTATACTTAGAGCTTGTCAGTCTCATTTAGATGCTTGTGCTGAGTTACCAGCATGTCACTGAATTTTAATACTGCTGATGAAACATAGTGTCTTAACTATGTTTTTTTTGTCTTTGTGTGGTCATTTCTGAAGCATATAGACATGATATTCATGGGCAGATGTGAATGTGTGACTGAGATCAGTACATGCTCTGGCTTCTCGAAGAGAAGCAACTGATTCTGCTAGTTGTTCATGGTGTGTTGCCATTTGCTCTGAGTAGAGCACTGCTCTTCACTGTCAAGTTACCATATACTTATTATGTATGTTACTGTGTAGATAGCATTTTTATTTTGGGGCTGAGATGCTTATCCTTCTTTTGAACTTAACAGAATTTCTTTCTGGGGTGGGTAAAGTAGTTGCAGTTACCAGGCTACCTAGAGCCAGCACCAGATATGCTGCTTCTTTTGGTTGACCATGAGTGTACAAGAAGGTTAATATTTTCTGTGCTGAAAACATAAACAGTTTGTCTCATTGAGTTCATCATGCTTAAGTATTTTGAGATGACTGAAAGCTTAGGGAAATTAAATAACATACAATTTGAGCTGAGGAAAACTGCAGATGTTTGGACTATGATTCTTAGCCCATTATACTTCATTTTGATTTTAAGAAGAGAGAATGTTTTCGGTTAACACTACCATTTATTCCCAGCCAAAGTGAATGCAAAAAGAGTATTCAGTCCTCCTGAATTATATTTCACATTTGTAGGCTGCAAAAGGAAATGGACACTGAAGAGCACTTAGAAGTTTTTTTATTATACCTTTTTGGTCTAGTTTTGGGAAGAATACGGGCTACCTGAAATGTCATCTGTTTAAAGCACAGACTGGCCCTAGAAATTAAATAGCTGAGATGTTATTTGCCTTAACAATTTCTTGTTATTTTGAGCTAATGCAATTAAAATGGAAACTAACGGCTGTGGCAAGAGGTGCTAACCTAAGCCCAGCTTCAAGAGCTTTCAGGAACTCATTTTCCCCTGGCCATTTTGCACTCTGCCCATGCTAATTGTACAGGCAGTCTGCCTTAAACAGTGCTGGGTAGGGTTCAGTGCTGAGTTTGAATTACCACAGGACTCTCTTTATAAAGAGCATATTAAGTGGCAATCTGCAACCACACTTGTCTAGTTGTACCCTGTGAACTTGTCTTTGCCGTGTGATAGGCAGCCTATGAAGCAGAAATAGTATCCTTATCAGCAAAGCAAATGTTGGGAGTGCACTTTTCCTTAAGACTGGTCTTATAGCTGTGGGAGAACTTTATTCAGAGATTCTTAATTTTAAATCTGCATAGACGTGGGTTAATTTTGCTCCTTTGTTTGAACTTTATTAAAGTAAATTTAGTAATTCTCATTCTTCTGTTTTGTTGAGTGTGATTCTGTGTAGTCAAAGGTGTCCTCTGGGTCATACAGCAGATGATGAGCAGAAGAGGTAGCCAGCTGGGCAGGGACAGACAGGGAGGCAATGCAGGAAAGCATAGCCAAGGAAATGGCCAGAAAGCCATGATTTCCAGGTAGGCCAGGCCTGGCTGTATTTCTAGTGCATTGCATGAAAGGAAGTGAACCTACTAGGGTGAGGTCACTTTATCCCTTTATAGCATTAAAAAAATACACTCGTCATGGAGTCAAATACATTGGAGAGGGAGTGATTTCTGCCTTTCCAGAAAGGATGTTCCCTTCAGGATTCCTAGTTATATGCTGCAGCAGCCAGGGCTGACTGTGGACTTGGCAACCACCCATGTCCCTGTTGAGCAGCTGGTGCAGCCATACCGTGCTCAACAGATATCAGGTGACATGCAGACAAAAATGGTGATATTAGTTGGTTTATTTGGTTGTTGGGACAAATGGGTCATACTTTCCCATTTCCCTAATAGATTTTCCTTTTGATATAGGTTGACCATTTTAAGGACCACAAACTTAAGACTTAAGCTTAATGACATCTCATTTGAAAGCCAAGTGTGCACTGTGCTATATTTTCCTTGTTAATTAGAAGAATATTCCATAAGACTGTACTGTTTTGATCACCTTTTTATTCTAGTCATCTTGGAAAGGGATAATTTTGTTTTCCAACCTCTTGCAATTCAAAATAAGAAAGAAGACCAAGACCAGCATCTTCTCTGTTTGCTATAAGTCCAAGCATATCTCTCTCCTAAAGCGTGGATATAATGCCTAACTAGAATTGCAAGATATACTGCACATGAAAACTTGATAAGTCATTGATAAGTTGCACACCTCTCTGGCATGCCTGGTTAGCCTTCCTTAAATTCATTGGAAAGCTCTCAAGTGGGTTTTAGCCTCTGAATTTTTTTTTTTTTTTAAATTTTTTTTTTTTTTTTCAGGACTAATCCTGCAGTTATTGAGTTACCACCTCTGGGGACTAGGAAGAGAGTCTAAAAACATGATAAAAATCTAAAAATTTCTCCATGGCTTGCCAAGTGAAATATCCCTATTTGGTTCATTGAAGCATCAAATGACATTGTTGAAGTAGTTTTCAGTAATTGTAAAGAAGATAAAATGGTTTGAATACAAACTTAGCACTTGAATACTGATTAGTCATCAGAGATGACTCAAATTCTGACTTCACAACTTAGTCCTTGCCTGGTTGCCTTTGATTTTTGTAACCATTTGAAGACTATCACTAACCAAAATGCAGTACTAAATAGGGTGCTCAGTGAGTTTCTCTGAGCAATCTTATTTTCTACTAGTAGGAAAAAAATCTTGAGGATAAGTGGTCCCACTACCTTAGGAAAGAAATAATTAAAAAGGATGATTAATTTTTTATTTCTTTTCACTTTCATTTTAAATAAATTACTGCGGAGGCAATGAAGAATTTCTTCACATATAATAAGTTAATGAATTATGATGGTCTAGAAATTATTTTAATTTATTTTGGGTAAGTACCTTTTATCAAATTAAAAGTTAGTAACGCACTTTCTAACAGCCTTTCAATAAACAAAGAAGTCTCACTGGGACTGGGTTTATAAATGCTGTTTGTAAATGATTTATCTTCACCTCACTCTTTGAGGGCTTTATTCAAGAATTAAGTTCATCTTTTACCTAATTTTATTTCAGGCAGACAAACAATTAATGCATATAAGTCAATGAGTTATGGACAAAAGACATTCCTTTGCTGAATAGCTTTAATCTGACTAAAAGATATGTAATGAACTGTATGTAGTATTTCTGTTACCACCTTTGAAAATATTATAAGCAGTTTTACTTTTCTGCATTGCACATACCTACTAATAGTCATTTTCACAGAGGAATTTAAAGCACTATAATAGCTTCATTGTGTTAAAGAGTTAATTGACAGGAGAAATTAAAAAAAAATGTTCATTTGAGTGGAACATAAAGGCTGGGACTGAATGACAAAATCTGACTTTAAAGAGTCTCCAGACTTAGTTGTTTGGGTGGAACTTTTGAAAATCATGATTTAAAGCCTGTGGAGAACCTGTGTTTCACCAAATTCTAGTCCTGAGGCCTCTTGCATCTCTTCTAAACACAAAACTTACCTAATGGAGTTAATTTACTATAAATTAACTATCAACCCATAAGGATCAAAAGTAAGTATCTACAAAAGTACTTGAACAGTATATAGTTTCATCAGTTGTCAGCTAGTTCTCATGAACCATTATCTAAAGGAAAACTGAGGTGCCCCAGCTAACAGTATAGTATTTTGGGTTTTATGGAGACATTGAGGTGGTGTAGAATACTGTATGTAGGATAGAGCTGCTCCTTGAAACAGATTTCTGTGTAACGGTTCTGCCAGTGAAACAGTTGCATTCAAATGTAACTTAATATCAGGGAATAATGGTAGGGTGTCCTAGTCTTATCTTCCAGTAATTTTTCCTCAATCAGAATCTGCTGTACCATGTAAGAATGGAGCTGTTTAAAGGAAAGTTTCAATGTGTAACTGAAAAAAACAGCAGCAAAAAGGTTTTATTATTCTTGTGCTGTTACATGTTAACTTTCCTGAAAACAGCTACCTAATGGGAGAGCTAAAGCTGTCAGGGGACCTGTGTGCCTTATTTTCAGTCAAAACCGACCCTGTTTCTGTTTGAAGCAATTCCTCTTTGTCCTATCCCTACATGCCCTTGTAAAAAGTGCCTCTCCAGTTCTCTTTTAGGCCCCCTTTGTATACTGGTAATGTCTCTATTTTAAAAGCCTTGCTTGATCAAGCAGAAAAAAAGAAAAAGCAACAAAAAACCCCAAACACACTAAATCCTCAAGTTTTTTTTTAGTTTTGATTCCGATCTTGTACGGTTAGCTCTTTTTGCCCCTCAAGTGCTCCAGAAGTTGATTATACCCAGTTTCTATGATCAGCAAGTGAGCTTTGTGATGGTGTTTCTTATATTGTGTCAAGCTTCATATCTGAACTTCAGATTTAACTAAAATTGACTTATGCTTTTTTATCCTAGATCTATATTGTACCTACTTCAAGAACAAAAAACCTTAAGAGTGGCAACTCAAATTTCTGTCTTCAGTTTCCTCCTGGTGAAATAGGTACAGATTTCAAAGAGACTGATGCACCTACAAATATGTACAGACTAAGAATGGCCAGAAGGCACTATTTCTAGTTGCACTTTTTCAGTCTCACGGATAAGTATGACTATTGGAGAGATTTATCTAACTATGTAGCTTCTTAACACACGCCATGTCACAAGAGCTATCAACTGTGACTTCCACTTTTGTTTTTACCTGTGCTGCCTGCTGATGCAGAGAGTTCTGTGTGGGTTAGGACTCTGAAGAGTCTCCTAGCTCAACAGCCTGTAGTATTACATCTCAGATACTGCCCTGTTATCCCTTTCCATATTCCTCTTTTTCACTCAGTCTTGTTCTGCTGTTTTTCTACTGAGGCTGTGAGTAGGGTTCCTGAGTCTATACCTGCTTCCATAAAAGCAACTGTCTCAGGCTGGCAGTACTGCAGTGTCTGCCAAAAAAAGATGTTTTGCATTTTGTTTACGGTGCTGCAGTTCTTAAAATGGATTTGTTTAATTAAGTCAACACCATAGTTATGAGTGCCTTAACCACTGCCATAATCTCATTAACTTGCTGTTGGAATAGAAATATATATTTAGAGTGTTCTGAAATAGATAAGCAAGTTAACAGAAGATGAAAGTAACAAGAAAACTATAGAATTTATTACTATTTTGCTTCCTTGAAAAGTGATTATCTGTAGAACCTTGTTAGCTAAAGCAGATATTGAAACAGAAACAACTGACATTAGGTAGGTGTTACATAATATATAAAATAGTATGTCTGATCATAAAAGTTATAGACAAGGAGGTGACTTAAAGTTGTGACAGGGTAAGTTCAGACTGGGTATTAGGAAAAAAGTTCTTCACTGAGGGGGTAGTCAAGCACTGAAATAAGATCCCCCCGGCCAAGGATTATGGCCCCAAGTCTGTTGGTGTTAAAAAAGTGTTTGGATAATGCTCTTAGATATAAGGTTTAACTTTCAGATTGTCCTGTGTGGATTCAGGAATTAGAATTGATGATCCCTGTGGGTCCCATTCACATATATTTTATGGATATTCTATAGTTCTGTCGAATTTTCTCCTGGAACTTTTGTCTTCTCAAATCCTTATATATTATCACCAGTCTGTAAAACATTTCAGAGTATTCAGTGCAGGGATTTTCTGTTGTCCTATTTGTGCCTCTGTAACATAGCATAGTTAATGCAAAACTTAAATTGAATCACACAGTTATATGTAAAATGGCAAGAGAGCGATACGATTTTTTCCTTTTTAAGAGGAGGTAAAAAGAAGTAGAAGTCAGCATTGTGTGACCATTCTGCTGTCTTTTGATAGGTGATGTGTCCATAGTTTATTGTTGCAATTATTCCCCAGTGCTGCCTTAGGATTGTTTTATTAAGTCTTCATGGAAGCTCAACTGTGGCCAAAAACATTGTGTTTTAGCACTAAAAAACAGTTTCAAGACTAGTGTCTGCAACAAAAGTTGGGAGACTTTTCCAGGGATGATTGACAGATTTCTGTCTTTGCTAAAATCAGGAAACATATCTTGCTAAAATGGTAGTGTTTCATTCCGATTGTTTACAGATGTATAGGAACACAGGCTGTAAAGGAGTAAAGAATTAGGCATTAGGTTTTGATACTGGGCTGGTAACATCATTCTACTCCTGTTTAGCTACATCAGAAAATTACAGTATCAAATGCTTTGCAGCTTACGTTTATTTTTTCAAAGAAAATTTTCCAGTTATATATCACTCCAACTGTTGCTTACAGATACATTAATATTTATATTGAGGTGAACACTGCAAAGAAAATCAGATGAAGATTTGGTGTCTGCTCATAATAAAGCAGTAATTCTAACTCTTTCTTCCACAGAATAATGTGACTTAATTTAGTGGTCAGACACTCAATGGCATGGAAGGAATTGTTTTTCTGAGCCAAATGAAGATTAAAAAATATTACTTTTTGTACAGCACATATCAAAGGACCAGAAAAATCAAAAGAGAAAGTAAATTATACTACATTCAAAAAACAAGTCCCAAATGCTTATTTTGTGGCTGAAAGGTGATGTTACAAGATTGCTATGAGTCACGTCTCAAATGTTCTAAGATTACACCAACCTGAGCAATCTTTTCCTAGCTTCCTACCAGTGTGAACAAGAGTCCAGGATTTATGAGGTGATACACAGTAACCTTGTTTTCTGCCAGCAATGTCTTGGCCTTGGTTGAAAATCAAAGTTCTTCCTTGGCTAATGAAAAGATTCAGTTGGCCTTTTGTGCTTCTATTTTATGTTAGAGTAGAGCAATAAACAGATCTCGCCTGGTTCGCTGTGAGGAGTTATGACACTGTGAAGTGCTCAAGTATGAGATACTGTAGCCCAGATGCTCTTAAAAACGTATGCAATGAAGATGAGTTTACTATCTGCAAGAATCAAAGTACAACAGTGCAGTCTGGAGACCTGGAACTGCAAAAAATAATTTAGGTGCCCTTGTAGACAAGCTGAACATGTGAAAATGATGTATCCTCTCAGTAAAAAAGGCCAGCTGCACACTAGACTAATAGCAAGGGGATAGAGAGCAAGTGGAGGGAAGTTTATTATTTTTTCCCTCTGTTTGTTGCTTGTGAGACTGCATCTGAAATAATACATTCAGTTTTGGTCTCTTCAGTACAAGGAGTACGGAGTTATATTGAAGTGAGTCCAGAGAGAGGCCATTGGAACAAATTATATACAAAGAGAGGCTGAGAGAGCTGGATTTGTTTAGCCTAAAGAAGAGAAGATCCTGTTGCTGTCCTCAACTGTCTGATGGGTAGTTACAGAGAAGATGAAGCCAGACTCTTCTGGTAGGTGCACAGTGACAGAACAAGAGGCATCAGAGAGAAGTCAGAATGAGGTAAATCCAACTTAATAGTAGAAAAACTGTTTTACCTTGAGGGTGGTTAGACATTAAATCTGAGAGCAGTTTTGTAATCTCCATCTTCAGAGATATTCTGAACTCAAGCAGACAACCTCAGCTAGTCAAACTTGATCTCCTGAGAGCTTTTCGATTGCAAAAGGTTTGCCTTGAGGAGGTACTCAAAGCAACCCGATGTACTGATTGTGGAAGCTCATTCCTACCTCAGTTAAATGTAGCCTTTATTTATCAGAGTGCACTAGAATGAAAAAAATGTTCAGTCACTGTTGTTTGGGCCAACAGCTCCATTTCTTTCCAGATCGCCATGAGAGAGAAAATGACCTTCTAACACTGGATAAATTCAGGAGGTCTGCTGCATGTCTCAAACTTCTTTGGCTTTCACCAGAAGGTAAGTGGGTTCACTTACTCGTCTGTTGAAGTCGACCTGGTAGTACAACTGACCAATTGGACTTTTTTACCATGTCTTCCCTTAAAATTTGTGATAGTCTTTTCTATCAAACAAGATGTTCTGTTGTTACTGTTTTGGTTTTCGTGTTTTTGTTTGTTTGCTTGTTTGTTTTTAAGTAACAATATATTAATATATTAATAGTACTTACATCTATAGAGTTCTTTAAACCTTTTTCTATTTTGTGGATTAAAACATGGGGTTTGAATTGGAATATGTGGGTTATTTATCCTTTTCAGACTGGCAAGGACAGAAGAAAATCACACTTTCTGTGAATTTATTCCAATAGATGCATAATATACATAGGCTGATGGCAAAAACTGTCATGCAACTTGATACTGTGCTTCAGCCCATAAGAAGCTTCTCCTCTTGTTTGATACTTCTTCTCACAGGAAAGGAGAGTTTTTGTGCTGGTGCCTTTTTTGGTGAAGACTTCAGTCTCAATGAAAAAATTACCAGGTTTCTGTCTTACAAAGTAATTAATTTCTTGCACACAAAGTCAACATAATACTTTTTAATGCTTACCTAATAATAATTTCTGTACATTTTGACAATAACAGTATTATTTAATTTGTTGTTTAAGTCTACAGAGGACAAATCTTCTGAATTGTTTATTTGCCATTCATAGGCAAATATTTCAGTTACTATTTTTTCACACCAGTTAAAATCAGGGAAGGGAATAGCTAAAAGAAAGATGACTGTTTTTGTTTTGGGGTTTTGGTTTTCTTTTCCTAACTATTTGCTAACACGTTTTTCTGAAGAGAGTTGAAGGTAGTGGTGTTCATGTTAGAGATGACAGTCACATCCACATCATTTGTACAGGGGAGATCTAATAAAGATGAGGAAAACTAAATGCGAAAAGGGACAAAATTCATTAACCTACTTTAGCAGAATAATTAAACCTGTGTTAGTGAACAAGTTATCACAGTATCATCTGATGTATTGAACAATTTGTCTTGTAACCAAGATGAATACTAATACTATATTCTATTTGTCCTTGTTTGTTTTAACAGGAAAAGAGAAGGTAATTGTAATTCAGGGGGAACTTTTTAATTTGAGCTGTTTGGAGAGCTTTAGAGTTGTTTTATATGAAGTGTATGTCATTATGGTGATTCCAGCCCCATTCCATTTGTTTGTTTGCTTGCATATTTTCACAAAGAGCCTGTTTTGTACTTGGTAGCTAACAGATAACTCCTGCTTTAACAAGGGATGGCAAAGAGTTTGTTTATATGCTTTCAACTGAAATACTCTTAAAATCTTGGTGCTCTAGTTTTTAAACATTTTCATTCACTTGCATATTATAAAAATTTGTTTTTGTGGTTATTAAACAAAGAATGTGTTGTTTTCCAGAACTTCAGTCTCTTCTGTTGCAAACAAAATTGGAAAAGAGCTCTTTTTGCCAAATCATGACCCTGGCTATATTGATTTATTTAGAAATGTAACACTGTTCCAAGTAAGCTTGCATTTTGTTCATAATGTTGTAGAACAACATGAACCAAATTCATGTTATGCTACAATTTGTGCAAATACATGGTCACTAAAGAAGATTTTGGCTTTCAAGATCAATTTATGTGAAAGGAGTATAAAGAAAGTAGGTCACTTCTGGCCAATATATATAGATCTCATAATATTTTTCACATAACAGTATTTATTTTTATTTTAGTATTTTCTACAATATTCATCAAACACAAGTAGGAGGTTTTAGATCACAGCTTCACAGCCTTAGGCCCAGTTTCGTAACTTTTCACATATCTACATTTATTTTTTCTCAGTTGTTTATTAATAATTCAGTTAAATTCTAAAGGTTTCATAGTGTATAAAGCAGTATACACTTCAGAGCTATTCATACTATCTGCACTAGATAATTTTCATCAGCTAACTTAGTTGTTGGGCATGATGACTTTACAGTGTTGACTTTTTTAAGTAGCTGAGAGTAGGCGTTATGAATGTTTCATGGTTTCTTGAGATATTTATCTATTTTTTTCTGATTCTAAGTTGTATCTTCATCCATGCCCTTTAAACTGCAATGAGTATGTTAGATAAAAAGAAAATGAAATGTCACAATCTGTCTTTTTATTCAAAATTCCCGAATGTAAAAAGAAATAGGGAGTGTAATTGTGAAAACAGTGTGTTTGAGTATGCCCAGGTGTAACAGGTTGACTCAAGCCAGCAGCTAAGCACCCTCCCAACTACTAATTTTCTCCTCGGGGGGGGGGGGGGGGGGGGGGGGGGGGGGGGGGGGGGGGGGGGGGGGGGGGGGGGGGGGGG
>JAWWLV010000144.1:30845866-30868090 GCA_035041135.1 Platyrinchus mystaceus
TAAAAAATCCATTGCGCAGGCTTGAAAGGTGGGAACACCTTTCCCAGATCTTCGTTCGCGAAGACTGGCCACTTATTTATTTTTACAATATTGATTTGAAGGGGCAGAGGAATCTGTAGTCATTCTACCAGTGGGATGAAGTTGAACTTTTAGATTACTGTTACTTTCAATATTTCTTCAAACATTTCTATATTCTCTTGTAAAACGTTGTATTTTTGTTTTGTATTTCAACAGTTTTTGAGAGTGAGGTGCATTGGACTGCTTTACTTATCAGTCATGAAAGTAGCATTTTTAAAAGAGTTTCTAAATGGTGAGCTTAAATACGTTGTGACTTGTATAGTTGCTTTTTGTTTTCAGTCTTCTTGTTCAGTGGTCCACAGTTATTTCAGCTTTTGAAGTTATTTCCATGAATGTTGTCTGCTATAAAGCTTAAGCTATTGAACTATCAGCAGACTTTTCCCTGAAAATGATTAAATTTCAGAACCCTGTCCTTTCAAGGAACTTAACCTCTAACTGGCTTGACCTCAGATTGACTCCCCAGCTTGCTTTGTACTTTACTGAAATTTCTGTGATGGTAACATCATTAAGGATACAATTTCCTCTCCCTCTGAAATATTATCTACATTGGCAAAAGCCTTCCTACAAGCATATTCATATGTGCAAAAAGTCACTGTTCACAGGAAAACACTGATGTTGCTTGTTGCAATAGGGTATTTATTAGATATGAGACACTGATAAAATGAAATGGTCTCTACATATCTCTTATGACTAGTGAGGTTTTAATCCAGCATTGTAATCCTGGCCAGTATTGTATATTTTACTGACAAGATGCATTTGATATGCAAGCTATGTTTTTGTTATCCTTTACATTGCAAAACAAGTTGCTGCTGATTTTTAACTGATTTTTTAACTGTGTAACTGTTTCATTATCAGAAGTTTACTCAGCAGCAACTTATAAAACAAGATTGTTTTTAATGTAAAAATTGTAAGACAAGTGGGTTTTATATTTTTTATTTAATTTAATTTCCTTTTAGATGGAGTAATCAATTAGAATAAGGCAGCTTCTTAAAATAATGAGATTTTATTTCATCAGAGTAGACATTTGTTTTAAATAAATCATTAATCTTGTAGTTAAAGCACTGATTAAGAATGTTATTTTAAATTGCATTCCTTTGTCTAAATTTGATCTAGGAGAGAGGCTATTATAAAAGAGGTTCATAAACCTATTTATTATTAAAAAATAATATAGCTGATATCTTGTGTATCCTTTGCTATTCATTGTCTCTGCTCCATTTTGCTTATTTCATCTAACCTTTCAAGACCTGAGATAAATTTGTTAATATTCATAAATGTTTTAATATTTTACTTTTTCAAAACTCAAGTACTACGGGAATAGTCAAATTAATTTAAAATGTTCGCTTCTGCATCTTCAGATGCCAGTGAGTGCTCAGAGCTCCAGGCCTCCGGGGCTCTCCAAAGGACTTTGTTGCCCCCATTATCTTTGCTCTGGTGCCCACATTATGCACAGCCTAGGTAAGTGTGCACATACTCCATCCAGAGTGCCTCTGCAGGGCACTGACTGTGCTCACAGTGGTGGCCCCCGTGTTGTGTTTTTGGTGGGAGGAGTCCCCTCCTGCATATGAACTTTGGGCTGCCTGGCAGCGGAGCTCAGCAGTGCAAGGACCTGGTTTTCCACGGACTGTGGAGCAGGAGGCTTGAAGTTCAGAGATGTGAAGCACTGTAAGAAATGAAATCTAGAAATAGAAATGGTTACAGAAAACTGTCTGTTAGATGATATAAAAAAAGATACTGGGATATTGGTATCAGCACATATTTTTATGCCCTGCTGTTTGAAATCCTTTTTGTCATTCAAGTTTGATCATGTAGAGGGTTGGTAAAGAAGTGCAGTGAGTCACAACTATAGCACACACAAGATTGATGTGAGTGTCCTGTAATGGGTTATGAGTGATCACTGGTTCTACACTGTCTGTATCTCAGCCTTCTTTAATTGAGGCTAGGGTAGTGTTTACATTTTCAGGATCAAGGCTTCTGTTCATTTGTGAAAGTGTATGACTTTTTGTGTTTGCCCTTTTTCTTTCTCACTTGTAAGCAAAACCACTGTATTTTTCTCTCTTCTTGAAGAAATTAAATGTGTAATAATACTCTACTCTCTTAATTCTGAGAACAGGTACAAAATAGAAGTTTTCAAATTATCTCCCTTCCCCTACCCCCACTTGCACAGCATACTTCAGAACTGAAGCTTCTTATTTGATAAATTTTAGAAAAAAATTACTTCTCTTACCCAAAATTAAAGGCTCTAAATATAAAAAATAGTTCCCATATGAAATCTCACAAAGATGCTGCTGGGAAAGTGAGAAGATATTCACGTGACTGTAAACATACTTTATTTTTCCGTTGCAAAGCTGCCCACAAGTATGAAATATTTGTTTTATCTCTTAGGCAGTAATCATCCAAAAAGGAAAAAAAAATTTTGTGGTAACATTTCAGATTCTGATTGTATTTCAGAAGCATAACTCTTGATTGGAATTTTTGTGTAAGAGTCTTAAGTGAAACATTTTAAAATCTACAAGTAAACTAAGTTCATAGATGTAAATTGTAATTTTTTTTTGTTGTTGTTGTTACTCTCTTCCTTTCGTGGTTTTGAAATTATGCTTCAAGGTAAGGTTAGAAAAGGGCTGTACATAGCCAGTCATAGATTCCTGGACTTCAGCGTAAATTTAAAACATATAGCCCTTGTGCAATTAAATGGTGTTTACAGTCAGGGTTACTAACATCACTTTGTAAAAGCTTATGATAAAAAGAATGTACCACTCTAATGCTCCAGACCGAAGGAGGATACAGAAGAGACATTTGTCTGGAAGAGAAAACAGCTCCTTCATGCAAAGCAGGTGTTGACACTTCATCTTCTGTCCAGTTAACAGTGGCTACAGATATTCTGTGCAGGAACTTAGGGCTGTAGATTGTTTTTCAATTTGGTTATCCTGGTATGTGTTGTGTCAATTTTATTAAGTTGCATTGATAGATCTGTCATTTTTCATATGTTCACCATGTTTGTTTTAGTTCTGCAGGTGTGTGCTAGGCTGGAATATGTTTTGTTATGCACCCAAGTAATGAGATTCCAAAAGCAGAACAGGTGTGGTGTCAAGTTAAATGGTCAATGAGTACTTTCTAAGCTAATTTAATACTTTTTTTTAAGACTAGTCTCTTTTGTGATAAAGGTAATACTATTACAATCGGATGGTAATTTCTATTCAATTGACTTTTGGAGCTATGGGAAACCTGTAGGAGAACTACAGCTCACCTTCCCTAGGGATGCCTCTCCTAGGGAGGATTGCCTCGTGGTGGCTGTGTCTGGGGTCCTTGTCTGGAACCTTAAACTGTGCATTTTGGCTGAGGCTTTGGCTTGTGTACAGACTGCTGATTATGATTGGACTTGGATATTAAGTAATGTTTTTGGCGAATTATTATGTTACCCTGCCTTTGTTGGTATTACCCAGTGTTACAGTCAAATCTTAGTATTGAATACTTTTTGTTTGTTGGGTGAGATTTTTTTCAAACTCTTCACTGTTGCTTTCATATCAGGCAATGAACTTTGCTGGTACTTGAGCATCTTGTGGAAGGCTTGTTCTGGATGGAAGCTGTGTGATTTATCTATGAGTCTAAGAACACCCTTGGAAGGAGAGAAGTGAAGAGCAATAGGTTTGTCATACTCTGCCTCTATGATTGCAGGGAGCTGCCGTGGGACAGTGTGATGATTAGTTATGTCAGGGTACACAGTGATAATTCCTCAGAATTCATACTCGTGGCAGTGCCCTGTTTATCAACTGCTTATGCGACAGCTCCTGCCCTTGTGGTGGAGTGCATTTGCTCCTCCAGCCAGACACTTGTCCTACTCACTTAGCCTTAGACTTCAGTTTACAGCCTGCTTATCTTCAAAGATGGCAGTAAATTCTCTTGATGGAGCTCAGAGATTGTGTTCCAGAGACCTAACTTCCATCTAATCCCTCCCTAACCTTAGGCCACCCAAACTTGTCTTACTCTGGCTTAGCGTTTCATGCAAATGCAAAGTGCAGTCTAATTCACTTTTCAAAAGTAATTGGTTTGTTATTGCTGTTCTGAAAGAATTTATGTGGTTCAAAAGGAAAAAATAAACCAAATCTCTAGCCACCATTTTTAAATTGCAGGAAGAATGGTCTAAAAATATGAGGACTTGTACTTTTTTTTATGTGAGCTACTTTTCTGTCATCACTTCTATACACTCGCTGGAAATTATTTCTGCCTACAGCTGTTTTGTGATATAGAGAAAATTCTTTCTGTGGCAGTATCTTTACACTTTCCAATAAAATTTTTATGAGCAGTATTTTTGTACTTTCCTACATAAGCTAGATATGATTACAATGCAATGTGGATTTCTTCTAAGAGTGACCTTTAGAAAAATGATAGTTGTGTCTCAGGTATCAGGCAAGATAACAAAGTTGAAAGCAGTAGTGGAAGCTTTTTAAGTGTTGCAGTGGGTATCTCAAATCTAAAAGTGTGTTTGGAGGAAAAGGGAATAAAATCAGGGGGAAAAAAATGGTGCAACCAATACCAGTAGGCATACTTCTTTGGGAAGAAAGAAAAGAAACCTGGAGTAGGACAGGGAGTCAAGTTGAGATCTGGGGCTTTAGAGCATTTGGTGCCAAGCATGACTGTCTTGGCACCTGTAAATAAAATTCTGCTTGCAGGAGAAAGGGATGGGGGGTTGTTGGTTTAGAAATAACTTCTGGCAACAGTTCTTTGCAGAATAACAGGTAAGGAAGGATCAACAGTGGAATGAAAAAAAGAAAACTGGATCAATGGTTTTAGATCCATAAAGAGTAGTTCCTAGGCCAAACCTCAAGAATATAGGGTAACAGCTGCCTTCCTGAAGATACAGGCATGAGAACAAGAAATGCCCAAGGAGCTGCCTGCAAAGCTTCTCTATGTCTAGGTTTGAACTGTATGGGAAAGATATGGTCTTCTGAAGGACCCATGGAGATAGCATTATCCTCATGAATAAAGATTGATTGCTGTGGTACTGTAGCTGGAGTCTCAAATGCTTCTACAGTTCTATCAGAACTATATTTGCTGATTGCTTGACTTCTTTTTCTGAGTAAATGTAAAAAATTTTCTTTGACTAGAGAAACTCAAATTTATGCTGAAATGTGGGATATATTACCATTTCTTGGGAAGCAAGGTTAAAGAGAAAAAAGGATTTGACTTATGATCCTTCTTCTTACAATAAATTTAGTAGAATAGGAACGGTCCATTATTATGCTGGGCAATGTCTTACACAGACTAATGTTACCATACTGATCATTCTAAAAATCATGCACAGTGCCTGATTTCCTTTAGTTTGTATGCTTGCAGGTGAATGTGATTGCAGGGAACATTTGCATTTGTTACAGTGTTTGGAGTTCTGGAGTTCAAACTTCCTAATTCTTTTACAGAATCTGCAAGTTGAGTAGGTTTAACATATTGCTTAAGTGTCATGTCTGTATTTATTACAGAATCTCCTCAATTTACTCTGAAGTGGTGAGATTATGGACTCTTTAGAATCTCTGTATTATCTCTGTTGCTTCAAACTCTTACCTAGCTGTTCATGAAGAAATGTTTGTGCCTTTCAGAGTGATTTTTTTTCTTTTGCTTGCCTTTGCTTTGTCAAACCCAGTCTCTGAGATTTTTGAATAGTTGTGAATAGCATCTTTGTTTCAATGGTAAAGTGTGATTTTATTCTGATCCATCTGTGAATTAGTATATTTTCATTCTTCTCCTGGTTTGCTGAGAAGGAAAAAATGCAATTCAAAAGTAAGCAATTAATGTTCATTATTTATTCCTTCAGGTGAAAAATTTCCTCAAAATATTTGATCAGTAAGATCTTTGTATAGGTCAGGGCAATGCAGGCATCCATGAATAACACTTGATCTAGTTGTGAGAGTATTCGTTATGTGAGCCACATCATGTAGGACAAGTGAAAGCACTGTCTTTTTTTTTCTGGAAAAATCATGTTCTTATCCTTAGGCCACTGCTTACTCCTTTTTTTTAATATACTAGTATATCAATAGTTTATTCATCATCGTTCTTTACTCTCTAGGAAAATATTCTCTGTGTGCAGTGGACACAAAATTCCTCAGTAATTTTACAACTAGGTGTGCTATCACTGTTTTCTCCCATAAATCCAGACTGCTGCATTTTATCTGCTGGTACAAACCTAAAATGAAATTTCCATTATCAAATCTGCACAGAAAAAAACTCCTTTGTCTGCCAATTGCTATTATAAACAGACATGCTGAGAAGCCGGAAGGCTACAGTAGGAAACTGCTGGTTTCCTATTCAGTGACCAGTCCTCTGCAGTGGGAGTCCTGGATAATCATTCTACTTTATAATTTTCTCTTTTTGATGAAAGTTAGGAAATCTGCTTTATGATCCAGTAAAGTATATTAAGTGTAAAATAATTCTTACTGAAATAGAACAGTTTGAAGGTATCTGGATAGAATAACCACAGCAGTGTAGCTAAGAAATAAAATGCGGATTAAACGGAAGGGGGAAGAATTGCTCCCTTTTGTTCATATTATAGCATGACAACGTGTCAAGTTGCTAATGCATTGATCTCCTTGTTTCCATGGCTCAGGGCTTACAGAAGCTCAAGAACTTTGGTTATTTCTTATTTTTTATTTGAACAGGACATGTTTCAGTGCTAATACGAACACATTGTTCTCTAATTGCCCTAAGCCAAGCTGGAGCATGAGATTTTGCTAAACAGTTGTTTGTGGGTCACTGCTGGTTTATGGAACTGGTGTGGACATCACCAGTGGAGGGTTGAAAATTGGAGGGTGATGGAGATTTTGTTGTTGTCATCTTGGTTTTTTATCTCACTACAAAGAAAAGCCTGTTTGACTTCCCAAATAGGTAAAATAAGCATTCAGAAAACACTAGTCATTATTATTCTTAATTAATGCATCACAAATAAGCCAAATTATGTTCTCTTTTACTCAAAGAGGCACAGGAAAATTTAGATGTTATTTTAAGGGTGAAAATTAGGGTCACACAGTATACAGTTTGTTTGTAGTATGAGCGGTTGAGAGATGCACAGCAGTTACATTCTGCAGCCACTAGGAACAGGTTCACACAAGCTCATTTGCTTTATAAACATAAGTATTTGAATTCTCAAGCAGTCTCTTGGGAGATTAGACTTGGCCACAACAGTAGCCTCAGAGAGTATTTCTTTGATCTCCTTGCATCTGATAATTATTAATACGGATCAAAATAAAGACTTGTTTGCACAGTATGTGTATATTTGTATCTTACCTGAAAAATAAAAGCAGCGGTTAAAGCAGCCCAACTATCCCCAGATATTTTGAGCACATGCTAGCCTGATGTCTTTCTGTAATGCATTTTCTTTACTCATTCATCTCTTTCACCTTGTAGGCAAATCTAGTGGAGATGCTTGTGCCTTTTCAAGGGCTAATATTTTATAAAGTGGCAGTACAAAGCCTAGAATAAGATTGTAAAACCATTGTAAAACATCACCTTTACATTTTAAAATTGTCCTTAGTGTGTGACTTTAAGTCTCCTGACATATCTCTTATGTTTGTTATTAGTGGTTTGTTGTCTTCTTTGCAGCATGTATATACACAGACTTTTCTCCCATGATGAACTTACCCGCTACTCCGGTCCATCCTAGGAGTGCTTTTTTTACTCTCAGTACTCAATGAATTCCCAGTGCTCTTACTCCTCTAAGAAAGGCCACAGCAAATGGTGACTTTTAAGCATGACCTCTATCTGTAGCCATTTTAATAGTAGGAATTATATAGATTGAATGAGTTACTTAATAACCTCCCTCATGAGACCCCATCTGCAGTATTGTGTCCAGGTCTGGGGTCCTCAACACAAGAAGGATGTGGACCCTATTAGAGAGTGTCCACAGGATGGCCATGAAGATCATCAGGGATATGGAGCACCTCTCCTATGAAGACAGGCTGAGAGAGATGGGGTTGTTCAACATCAAGAAGAAAAGGCTTTGGGGAGACCTTCCAGCAGCCTTGCAGTACTTTAAAGTACTTTAAGGGGGCTTATAAGACAGAGAGTAAGGGACTTTCTGTACAGGCAGATAGTGACAGGACAAGGGACAATGATTTTAAACTGAAAGAGAGCAGGTTTAGATTACAGAATCACAGAATATTCTGATTTGGAAGGAACCCACAAGGATCATAGAGTCCAACTCTTAGCCCTGCACAGGACTGTTCCCAAGAATCATATTAGGAAGAAATTCTTTACTGGGAGGGTGATGAAGCACTGGAACAATTTGCCCAGAGAACTTGTGGATGCCCCATGCCTGGAAGTGTTTCAGGCCAGTCTGGATGGACCTTTGAACAGCCTGGTTTAGTGGAGGTGCCCCTGTCCGTAGGCAGGGGGATCGAAACTAAATCTTAGATCGAAACTGGATCTTAGAGGTTCCTTCTGACCTAAACCTTTCTGTGATTCTTTGATTCTATACTGATTATTGGGACTGTCATTATGTGGGAAAATGTTAAGTACCATTTGGGCATATGAGAGGCATATTATCTCATTTGCAGTCCCAAAGTCCAAGTTCAGTTAAAGTACCCAGCATATTTTAATGTTTTATTTGGAAGAACTCACAAGCCCTGTACAGTAAACATGAGATAAATTTTCTACATATGGATAACCTCAGCACTTTCTATTAGATATTAGACATATATTTAAAGTATATGCCTTAATACTTCAATGGGTTTCAAGCAATAAATGACAAATCTGTCAAAAAGCAATGTATTTTTCTTAAGCTGTGCAATTAAGGATGACTATTTTGTTATAGTGTTTAAGCATTGACAGACTTCATGTGAGAGGTTTCTAAGGTGTATTTTGTGACCTGTTCACTTTAATATAAAGTCCAATTTTTTATATGTAAGGATTGAAAGTGATGTAATTTATTTGTTGTAAATACACAGCAAATGTTATTTTTGTCCAGAGTACTGGGGAGGGGAAACTCTTGCATGTTTAACTCCCCGCCCCACTTCCTACTCCTTCACTGGAATGTTGAACTGTTGTTTACTTAAGAATTGATATCTATAAAACAACATTCCTTCAAAGTGTTCCATAGGTCATATTCACAATCCTTGCTATAATTATCGAATAAAAGCAAGTTCCCCCTCTCCTCTCAAATATTTCTAAAACCTTGCCTTATATTACTTGTGCTTTTCAATGGCAATAAGTCTGATGGGTTTTATATCTAAAGGAATGATTTAAGAGAGGTAGTGAATGATAAGGAGCTGATAGCTCCACAAGATATAAAGTGAAATCATACGTATCTAGTTCCAGTCACAAGAGCTTTTATGAAAAAAAAATGTTTCATGGTAATACTATGACCAACATGTGTTGAGATGCCATTAACTATTCAAGATACATCCCCTAAATATCCTCCGAAGCAATTTATTGGCAAAGGATAACACTAGTTATAACTTTAAAGCAATACTGTATAAAAAGAAGTCATAAAAAGGCTTTGAGCAAACAACAGTTATTGATAATTCCACAGGCTTTGCTGAGGAAATACAGTAATTTCATGTGTGTACACATAAAGGCTTTCATGATAGGTTTTAATTTTTTAAAAACTTTTCTAATTATAGTGTTACAGTGGATCACTTTGAATACTGCTATTTAAATTATGAAGCATTTATTGCCTTAATTTAGAATGCCATTCTGAGAGTACCACTTCCAGTTTTCAGGTAATGAGTTTTGCCTCATTTCAACAATTTTCAATTGTTATGTCATATCAAATATAAAGAAGTTGCTTTTCTTTTTTTTTCTTTTTTTTTTTAAATTGTCTTTACTAATTATAGATTCATTTTCATGTTGTGATTCAGTAGGAGAAAACAAATGTCAATATTCACACATTTTTCCTCCCTTTTTTAGTATTTATCTAGAAAGTGTATACATATCCTGATATTTTTAGAGTAATGTCTCTATAAAAAAATAGATGAGTATGTTCTCTTAGGGAGAACTACGTATGTATAGTTTTTACTATAGGGAGGGAGAATCTACAGCTCCTGTGGCCATAAGGATTTCATCTGTGTTTCCATATTTGTTGAGATTATCATATAATTGTAATGTACTGCATATTTCATAAGCTTTAGGACTCCTTATTGTTTTCTTGCAGTGAATATGTGCCAATCTTAATGCCTGAATATATTTTATTATAAATAATTTATTTTTCTTCCTATTTTTCTTATTATTACTTGTCCTGTACAATAATAGTTTATTACTGGTTTCTAAAGGTTTATTACTGTTTTTCACTAAGTGTTGTCTTAGAGATTTTTTTTTTTCATCATGGTGAGTATCTTCAAAGATATGTTGGCATATTTCGTGACTTACTCCACGATTTCATTGAAAACAATTCACTAATTCATCCTTTTTGTCTTGCATCTTGTTTTACTTCCACTGGTGTCAACAACACCAGTAGCTTTATTTTACCTGATTTGGTATCCTTTTGCTAAACCTTGAAGTGTAAGAACTATTTTGTCAAAAATTTTTGAGGACTAATGTATATGAGAAAATACTATGCAGTTATTCCTGCTATCACTTGTGCTTGGTAGAAGTTCACCGTGTAAATCTGGTGTGGAATAGTGAGCACGCAATAATATATCAAGTTTATGGTGAGCACACAGTGCTAGTGAGCAAAGACAAATAAAAAGTTAAAGGTCTGAATCAATGCCATTGAGACCAATGGGAAAATTTCAGTCAAGTTCTTAGAGTAGTCTTAATGGAAATGCAGCACTCAAATATTGGTAATATTGACATTTCAACTGACATGTGGAAACATACCATTTGTGACCATAATTTTGCACAGACTTGCGAAAGCAAATCCTCAGATCGATTTGGGAATGCTTTATATAAGTTACTGAGGATATGGTTACTTTTCTTGTATATATGTTCTGTTCAGGTCAGAGATTACATATGGACCACAGAGGAAATTCCACGTGATTGTCCAGATCAGATGAATTTTGCTCTCCAAAATATAGTTCAGTATTTTTCTTAAATACTTAATTGGAAGGGGATTTTTTACATTATTTTCTTTATGGGATACAATAATCTTTTGACTCAAAGTGTTTATTTTTGTACTGCTCTCTCTAAAATTTAAAAATATTGTGGAGTGATATGCAAACCAATACTTTTACAGTTGTTATGATTTGTGTGGTATTGTACTTCACAAGCAGTGGTACAGCAGAGAGAATATTTAAATGAATTGAAAAATGACTTAAGAACTTTTTATTAAGAGTAAAAAAGTTTTCCAAGTCAGTAGTCAAAGGTCATTTACATTTCGTCATTCTTTACCTTTTCTTTTATGTTTTCAGAGAATGAAGTGTTTTGTATTCTCAAACCTTGCAGAAAATAAATCAAGGGTCTTAGATTTTTCTTTTTTTGTTCATTATACATATGTATTTCCTTCTTTAATCACCCCTTGCCCTTTCTGTGCATCAGGGTGTTTTTTCTGATAATAAATTATTTGAATTGCTAAAGAGGTGGTTTAGACAATTTTTTTTTCCCCACTGGAAAATGCACAGAACTTGTGTGGAAATGTAGAAGTCTGATAAAATTTATCTGAAAACACTATTCCTAATCTGGAATTATATGTTGACCCATTCGAGGCAGATTTCTTGCATAAATAGCCAGTGGGAAGTATTTGAAATTCAAAATAGGAACCCTATTGCCTGTGTAGGTATCTGTAAATGAGATTAAAATGGGCAGATAGACTGACAAAGATGTCTGGCTGTTGCCTTTTGTTTGCTGCATGAAAATATCAAAATATCTTAGGTCCATGATGGAATAGTGTAGGAAGTGCTTACATTTCAAAATCCATGATGGCTCATTAAAGCCAGTTCTCTTCAGCTCTATGAAATGTAACTGTCCTTCAGAGTGTTTTTTTGGTACAGAGTCATGTTGACCTGTAGTGAGTAGGTACTCCGTAAATATTTGTGTCCTAGTGGTATGATTCAGTAGAACAAGAACTGACCAGTTCCTGACCCCTTACCTTATCCACCTTCTATAGGGTGGATTCCACCTATATGTGGAATCTGGAACTTCTTTCAAGGTAAGAGCTTTAAAATGCAAACAATCCATTTTAGTAATGTGCAAAGAAACCTCAGTTATTCATTTGAGGGTCTGTTTTTGTAATTAGCAAGAAATATTTGCCTTGACAGTGGTATTGTTTTGGAGAATGTATGATTTATTGAGAATGTTGTCTTAGGGTTTTTTTGTTTTGTTTTGTGGTTTTTTTTTTTTTAATTTGTTGTTATGGGATATGTCCCTCTAAAATAATTCAGATAAATGTATTGTGTATGGAATGAGAATGCAGGACTTTTAAAAGCTCTATAGGTCACTAGTACTATTTTAATAGTAATAAAATGGATAAATAAAACAGTTGATACAGAAGCGTCATACTGATGATGAGATCTGTAGGAATCTTTTGTGTTTTCCTGTTATGGGATATACTGGGTTATACTGTTATTTCAGAAGAAACATCATCCGATCATCAAACAGCTTCTGGTTTCTGGGCTTTTTCTAAAGGAAGGCTTCTGTGGATATTCTGCATTCCCTATCTGAAGTATCTGACCTCCTGTGTCAGGTGTCTTGCAAATAAACCCAACACAGGATTTTCCAAGACTTGCTGCTGCCCCTGATACCCTTTATGTAAGAAAAGAAGTTTATTTAATCTCTCAGAGAATCCTTCAGTGTTGTATGGATAATGATTTGGTGGGTAAGGGGGACGGGAAGGGGAGCCAAGCTGACTTCTAATTGTTTCAGTCTGTTGGAAAGTTTTGTACTTCCCAGCAGGCATTTAGTGTATTATTATTATGGTTAGATGACAAACTAAGTTTTTATAGCAGCTATCAACCTCTATTTTCTTTTTAAAAAGGGAAAAAAATCATTTCATTAAACAGTAGAAAGTAGATTGTGGAATATAAAATGTAAGCACCTTTTAAAATTTTTCATAGTGACTTTAAAAATGAAGGGGTATGGAAAGGGAGGAGTTCAAAAATTTCACCCTTTGGCAGTTTATTTTTTTAGTTTATTTTGTTCTTCTTTGTAGTGGCTTCTAAGAAATGAGAAATTCTCTGGGATCTGTTTTGTCTGTATTATTCCTTGTATAATTGATACCTGATTTATATTCATACCGATAATTTACTAATATTCATTGTAGGGAATTTTGTAAGCTGTTGTGTAGTGGAAAATACATGTGACTGATCCACTGAATATTGATTTAATAGAATCACAGAGTAATACAGTTTGGAAGAGATCTCAGAAGTTTTCTAGTCCAACTTACGGTTCAAAGCAGGATCAGTCCTGAGGTCAGCCTAGGCTGCTCAGGGCTTGATCCATCAGGATTCTGAAAGCCTCCAAGTCTGGAAACTGCACAGCCTCTTTGGGCAGCCTGTTCTCTTGCCTGACTGTCCTAACAGTGAAAGAGTTTCAGGTTGATCAGTCATGATTTACCCATGGTAAATCCATGCTGACTGTTCTCCATCGCCAAGTTTGGCCCATACTAAGCAAAATGAGGGTTAAATAACTTCTCAAGTGCATGAAATGTGACAGTTTTGTTAAGGAGTAATTTCAGAGGAACTGTAGTATACATTGGAAATACAAATGGAAACATTTTGAAGGTCTGTTGGGTACTATTAACCTTCTACCCTTTATCTCAGATGCAGAGTTTATCCCTGTCTTTGCATTTTAATTTATATTCCTGTTATATAAGGTCCTAAGCACAGGGGAAACTAGGAAAATTTGTTATAGATTTTTTTTTTTTCTGCAGAAGGTGACTGATTTTTTTGTAGTTCTAAAATTTCTGTCAGTGTTTTGTGATTCTGAAATGTCTCTGAGCCACTGACAATCTTTTATTTGGTACTGCAGTAAAAATAATGGATATTTTAAGAAAGTCACAATCATGCAGCTGATAAGCCTATCTAAAAGCGTGAATCTTTGCTCTTAAACAAGAAGCAGTTTTCTATAAAAGCAGCAATATTTCAATGAGAGTATCTCAGTTTAACCAGCTCTCAGTGGTGTTTTATTAGAGGAAATATTAGAGGGGCTTAATAGCACAATACCTCCACTGTCTTATTTTTAATGTCACATTTCTTCCTATTCCTTTTAATTTTATGACATAGGCCAGTATATGACATAACTAGACCCAAGCTTATACGGAATGACGTATTCTGTTTTCTAGTCAGAATGTTTAAGCCTCATGTCTCAGCTGGGACAGAAACAGCAATGTTGAATATAGATGTATACTTTACAGTCTGGCTGTAAGAGATGTATGGCCCATAGCTAGACCTAATATTTTTTTTAATATGTCTGAGGAAAGAATTAATGAAACTGGATTTTAAAACCTATTTGGCTATGGATTCTATTAGCTGTGGACAGAAATGAGAAGGTAAGGGAATGGTCTGTAGGAAATGTTGAGTCAATCTCTTGCAGGCATATAGAGAAATTATTAGGCACCAGGTATTGAATATGTTTATTTCTTTTCCATTTGACTTAAACATTCTGTAAATGGTAAATTAATCTAAATAACATCTGAAAAAAATGTGAAGCATAGAAGGTTTAAATATAGTAGATGAACTGTAGCTACCAAATCAGTTCTACATAAGCAGACTTTCTTTTTCAGTCTAGCTCCCAGTTATATTTGTTGGATAGATTAAGGAGCAGCTAACCAAGAAAAATAAATATTTCTAAAGGTATGTAATCTAGTGTAGTATAGGGGTACCTGAACTGTGGTTACCAAGTGGCTCTTGGAGTCAACCTTCATTCATTAACATGGAGTTAATGACCTAAGTTTTATTACACCAATAAAAATACTACTAGTTTAAGAAACAATTTCTATTTTATATAAAATAGAGCATTTATATAAAATAGAGCATATAAACATAAATATAATATAAATATAAATACAAACAGAGCATATTGTATATGCTTAATGAGCAACATTCAAATTTTGATAAAGAATGATTCTCCCCATCTCATAACTAAAAAGAAGTTAGCAGAGTCTTGCAGGCATGTTCTAGGTTAGTGAGTTATTCTGTTGCTTATTCTGCAGTTAAATGAAATAACCAAAGAATGCAGGAGTTACAGGCTGGTGGCAGTGCTATTAGTGTGCCTAATATATCTTACAAGACACTGAACTGCTGCCCGTGGGAGTTATTCCTTAGAACACATTTTCACAACTGTAACTGCACTTCCTTTTTTTATGTGTATCTTGCCAAACTTAGCTTTAACATATGTAGTAGGTTTTTAATTTCATTTGTTCTTTTCAAAATTGCAATGCATTCTGCAGCTAATACAGAAAAAAAAAAAAAAAGTGAGCATGAAGGAGATGCTTGTGAACATAGGCAAAGCCAGGTAAATTAAAGGCAGCAGTAGTGGTCGGTCACCAAGCTGTTTGGGCATGTAGACAGAGGCTCATCATTCAACTCTTATTTCTATTATTTGTTTTTATTTTGTTTACTCTGCAAGATTTACAAAATGAGAACCAGTGACTTGCCTTGTGGGGTGTTTGGGATTACTTTGTTTTAGAGTAAAATCACCACAACTGAAGGTAGAAGTTGAAAAATTAAGAGCCTGTATTTTCTCTGTAAGAATAAATGCATTTGGACAATGAAAAAATTATTATTTGCATATTCTTCTGTAACATGGATGTTACAATGCAAGATAGTATTTTAGTTCCTTAAACTATTTAGGACTAAAGTTATAACTTATTTTGGAGAGTTATGTCTAATAATCCATCATTAATAATGAGCATTTGACCATCCTTAAGGATTTGATTTTAACTCATGATGATTTTTCCCCCCCACTCTGTTTCTTGTCAACTTGTGGTCCAATTCCAAGGTTACAATTACATTGTTAGAGAAATAGAAGAAAGCATCTTCTCAGGCAGCCATTGACAAAAGATACCTAGAATGCAAAATGTCATACATATTTGTAGATTGGTTTATAGAACAGAAATCATCTGTAGGATTAAAGACTACAAATGTATATACCAACTTTTATTATTTCTTGTGACAGAAGAAACTAGTTTCTCTAAAAATCAAATAAAAACCCCCAAATGCTTAACTGATGTTACCACTGTTGCCTCTGATATGCTGCCACTGTCTTTTCTCAAGGTATTTTGGTCTCATTATGAATTGTTTTCTAGGAAAAGTGGGAGAAGGAAATTGAAAAGGAAGCAAGGTTGTTGTCTAAAATGGCTTTACCGCTGCTTTTTGAAACATGTTTTGAGATGGATCCAGGTTACCTGTTACCTTGCCAACAATAAATTAATGTATACAAGTTCTTTTACTGGTAAATAAATAGCTAAATAGCTATTCCATTGGTTCAGATCTCTGGTGGAGACATGTAGCCTAAAGGTATTCAGGATCACTACTTCTATAATGATAACCTTATCTCCTTATAATAGAAACAGCTATATAGAGCTCATAGCAAAGGTTTTTTTCAAAGGCAGAAAACTGACAAACTTCAGCAGAGGAAGTCAGGAGAACAGGGATAAACGTAAAAAGGAAGGCTCTCTGTCAAGAAGAATGGATGAGTTGGTCACCCTAAAAATAAATGACTTTGAAATACATGAGACATGCTGTGTGCTTACACGTTACAGTGAAGAAATTTAATCCAGATACGGTTTAAATTACCCAAATCCAAGGTTTTTATGCAAAATCAGACCCTTTTTTTGCTAAAAACCGAAATTAAACTCCTGTGACTTTACACTACAGAAACGTCAGCAGGCATCATTATAATGAAAGTTTTGTTGTGATTAGTAAGTTCAGCTAGATCATTAATACAGGTCTTTTGTTTGTGTTTTTTTGGTTGAGGAATTGAAACCATGCTAAGTTAAACCTGTCATTCATTTTGAAAAATAATTTTTTTAAAAAATGCTTTTTTTCACATTTTTATTGAGAGTCATTGGGTGCTGTTCTTTGAATGAGATTTTTGTTGTGTGTTTCACTGCAATCCCCCCTTCCGTGCTATTTACTGTGACGATGTGACCTTACTCTGGGTCAAGATTTAGTTTAATCTTTTGGTGTGATTTTTATCATGGAAGCAGGGACAATATGTAATAGATCATAACATGAGCAAAGTTATTTTTTTGAACACTATTTGCTGTGATTTTTCAGTAGCACTCTGTTGGTTGCCATTAACCCAGAGTACAGGGTTATTTTATTTTTCCTGAGTTGCTGAAAGAGCTTTTAATGAAACTGAAACCTTCTGCCAGGAGAAGCTGGAAATGTCTGTTTACAGCAAATGTTTAAAGGGCTGATAGATAAATGCTCAAACTAAGACTAAACATGAATGATATTTATAGTTAGTATATTATTGTAATTTGTCGAGAATCTGTGTAGATGGGGCGATGGAGAAACCATTTCTCCTCTGGCTTTTCTGCGGATCCTAAATCTTGCCTTGCAGAATTCCATATGAAGGTCTAAAGGAATTCAGGTAGGTGTTGGAGAATTAATTGTCTTATCACACAGCCACACATTTTAAGAACTTTACCTTAAAAGTCCAGAGTCCAGGCCTATCTATACAGATGTACTTAAGTATGGTATAAGTTTAGGTTAACATGCATGTTTTGTGATGGGTTTTCTGATTTTTCTTTGGTAACTTAGATTCTGTTTATTGGTGTGGTTGAAGTCTCCCACGAAAACCAGGGCTTGTGTGTGTGAGGTCACTCCTATCTATCTATAAAGGATCTCATCTGCTCAGTATTCCTAGTGTATAGGGGTGTAGCAGACTCCCTGTCTGCTGTTGCCTGGCCTTGTGCCCCTTGCCTATCCTTCCTAAAGTCCCTGTGTCCTTACATTCCAACACACTCCAGTCTTAGGAGCCATCTCAGCACATCTCCATGGTGCTGATAAGATCACAGCCGTACAGTACATCTTTATATGGCCAATGTTTTTAATACGTATAAAGTGCTGTGTAAAGCAGATGACTGGTTACAGATAATAACACCAATTTTAAGACAGTGTAACTGTACTTAATAATAGAAACTAGTTCATACAAATTAACTTATCTTGAAAAACTTAAAATTTTTTAAGTTTTTTAGCCATATTTTCATAAGTAGTATTTTGTTAGGTTTTCTTCATACTACTTATTGTAGTGTCAATTCTAGGAAAATGTTCTGCTTCACCAGAAGCAGCATTTTCTTAAGCATTTAAAGATGTCAGAGGTATTTTTAATAATTAACAGAAGGTCTGTTGGAAAATGAGAAATGTGAACTTCCTAAGCTTTTTCACGTATCGACAATCCAGATGTTACAGGAAATAAAAAGAAAGATTTTACTGGCTTTATTGGTCTGCTCTGATCCATCAAAATCTCTGTAGAGGAAATTTATGTTGTTTGGAAGTCTAATTATGAGTCCTTTTTTGAAATCTAATTGCTTGTAAAAGGTACAAGAATGAATAAGTAGGAGGTTGCTACTCTCTGTACAGGTTGGGTAAAGTTCCAGCTGGCAGGGCATTGCTTTCCTCATCTCATTTATCCTCTGTGCTTTAGCCTTGATGTGGATATAATAGTAGCTTCTTTTATTTTCAGCCTGATTTGGGTTCCACATTCTCTGGGAATTATTCCTGGTCTACAGAGATGTAAGGGAGAGAAAAATAGAACTGTAATTCTCAGAAGAAAGAATCAGGATGCTTTGGATCTTTACATATATATATACATATAATTGGCAGCTAATTCAGATTCATTGGACAATTTTTTTCCCCTCTGATTTAGGTCATAGCCAAATAAGACTGTCTAGGAAAAAAAAAAATCTTCAGGACTTGACAACAATGCAGTTATATAGAGGGAGAGGGGCTATTCATCCCTCAAGTATGCAATTGTGAATGGCCTTTTTTTGTGAAAGGGTTTTTTAGCAAAACTGAAATGTCACTGAAGAGTCAAAGAAGAAACAGTGAAATCCTTTGAATTCTGCCAGAACTGAGATTAGTGCAATAGCTTATAGAACTACCTTATGACAGTAAAACCATTCTTTCTCAGAAGTGTACAGCTTATTGGAAAATGGACAACAAAATTTGGGACAAAAGTAGTAGCGTAAGTATTATTTGTATATCTTAGGCCTTATCTGTCTCATGGCCAGTGTCCTTAGTGGAACCTTAACCTGCAACTAACAGGCATTGCCCAGAGGAAGTAGCTGTCGGGAAATATCCTTTGGCAGCCCTTCCCTTATTTTGGCAACCTTTTTCTGTCTCTGTACACACTGTAGCTCTGGGATCTCTTTGCCAGCCTCTCCCTGCCAACCCCAAACCTTGATGGTCAGATAAGTCTTTACCCTGGACCAACAACCATGACCTGGAGAAAGAGATTTGCAATGGAAATTTCTTTTGGCAGGCCTCCTTTTTGTTTGGCAAGCCTTTTACCCCTACCTATGCTGCAGATCTGGGGTCTACTTTTTTTCTGAACCTTAACTCTAGGCCTTCATCTGAGCCTTAACCCAAGACCTATAAGGAGAATTTTGCTTTTGCAGCCCTCTTTCAGCCTTACTTGGCTGCTTTAGGATTTCTTTGTTTACAAACCCAAAGAAAAATTGCAAGTCTTAATGATGTTTTATGAGAGTGTGTTTATCAACTTTTATTCTTTTAGGAAAATGTATCAGTCCTTCATTGTTATACTGGATGTGCTGTAAATTCATATGCTGCCTTCTGAAAAGGCAAGCTGTTGGAGGTATCTTCTCAGATACTTTTTCTTACATATTTGAGTTTATACTAAAATTCATGCTGAGAGGAGATAGTTACTTTTATGGCATGAAACGCATGGAAAGATCTGTCTGAACTCCTTCAGATGAACATATGTGGTATCTAAAAGTCTGTGTAAAGACTATGTCAAGAAGATTGTCCTCTGCTATCCAACTGCTATATTCTCTCAATCCCCTAAAGAAATTCAAATACCTAACTTTGTAGATGTTGCATTCATGATGCATACAGAACCACTGCATAACAAGGATGTAAGTGCTTCTCCATTTCACTTATGTTATTTCAGTGTCACACATTTTAAAAACAAGTTCAATTATATTTTTAACTTAAAGTTTTATAATGTATAGTAATATCTTTCACTATAGCATCTGATAGAAACAAATATATTTTCTACTCTGTGTGGAGGGAAAAAAATCACCTTTGTTCATTAAGCATATGCAGAATGGAATTTCACATGTTATGTCTGTTTTGCTGGAAGATTTTGTAGCATGGTTTGAATGATAAAGCTCACATCATCATCAAAGAGGCAAGAGTTAAAACAATCTCTCAGTTTTATTGCTTAAAATGGAACTTGATGACACTTCAGAAATTCATGACGTTTTCAAGTCTTGGGAATAAAAAAAAAAAGCGTGATCAAGATACTTCACCTGGAAATATGCTGGCTGGGCAAATGGGAGTGACTTCATTTTGGTAGAAAATGTATAAAAGGTTATATGATCAAGGTCGACAAAATCATAAAAGTGATAGCTTATCAGGAAGATGACTGCAGAACTGTTATTCACCAATTTCCACTGTTCTGGAAGTGAGGGGCAGTCCCTGAAACCACTAGGAAGTCAGTATAAAACAGATAATACTTTTTCATGCAGCCTGTAGAAATTCTGGAATTTCTCACTCCAGAAAGGTGTAGAGGGGCAGAGTTTGAGACAGACTTTTGCTGGATGGAACATGGGATGTTACAATGAAATGTTTTTTAAGCTCTTAAATGCCAAGCAGTTACAGTGATGTTCTTATTTGTTTGTTTTTGGAGGCTAGTTGTTAGAAAATTAAAGGGAAAGGAATTGTGTTTTTATCTACCCAGAAAGGGATTGAACTGCTCAGCAGAAGTTGCTCCAGAAAACTGACTGAAGCCTCCTCAACCATTAGGAAGGAGAAAACCAAGGATCCACTGCCTTTTCTTCCATATTCTGAGCTTATTAAGTAGCTCTTTTCCACCTTCATCCTCTGCAGGACACCATATGTGATATTTTTACCAAGATTATAGTATGCAAAACTAGCATACATCCTTTTTTCTGTCCTATTGAAGTAGAACAGTGCTGGTTGATTGTATTAAAAGAAAATGTCAGAATCATTACTTGATTTAAATGAGGACACTAGAGTTCTTCACTTTTAATAGTTTTCTGTGAAAGCCCATACTGTTAAAGAGTCTGCTGTTAACAAGATAATCTCGTTTCTCTTTTTCTAATTTGCTTTGATAGAAAACAATACTTATTCTACTTGCACTAGAGGCTTAGAGTGGATTTTATTTATTATTTTATTTTATTTATTTTTATTTTCCCAAAGAAAACATTTCCCTCAGAGTGGTGCAGTCCACCCTGAGAACAGCAGTAAAATTGAGATAGTAGTATTTACAGCAGAACCGCCAAGGAGCTTGTCTGTACTTCTGTATCCAATCACTTTTTTGTACTTTGGCTAGGAGAAAACAATTTCCAACTCAAAGATATTCATAGAGTGCATGCAGGGATGACAGTAGGCTCTAATTGTCTTTTTAAACTTCCATTAAAACATAAATTCAGAATAGAGGCAAAGTATGTTTTATAAGAATGTAGAACTTTATTGCTCCCTACAAGAAAGGCTTAAGAAATTGGAAGAAGTCTTTAAAGATAAGATTTCTTAAGTTAAAAATTTGACCTCAGCTTTTCCCAAGTTCCCCGTTTCTATTTTCCTAATTTTTTTTTTTACTTTATATGCATTATAACGACTTCAGGACACTGACATTTAACTGAGCGATGAAATGTTGGGCATTCTTGGGAGGAGTTAAAGGTTAGAAAATATTTGAATTTCTCAACTCCTTTTCCAGTACTCCCCAAAAATTCTTGACAATAATCTCCTGGTCATGGAAATTCATTCCTAGTCTGAGTTTGTTATGCCTGTGTATTGTTTACAGTTATGTTTCTGTTGTGGAAACTTGTCATGATCACTGTGAGTGACTAAGGTATAAAATGATGGACAATAAGTTTTTTTATCTCATTAATGTTTCCAGTGAGGGAATGGATGTTTATGTATGATATTAAAGTAAATTTTCTATGATTTCATTAAAAGAGATCAGTAGGTTCAAGATAAACCAAGGAAATATTTAAATATAAATATATGTACTGAATGTATTTAATACAGAAGTAGATTTCCCTATTTCATTTTGTGTGGTTCTTTGCCCTTTGGGGGG
>JAWWLV010000144.1:30868100-30881101 GCA_035041135.1 Platyrinchus mystaceus
CCCCTTTCACCCCCCCCCCCCCCGAAGGTGTTTTGATGATCTTGAGGTGAAAGTGGCACAGTACAAATCCTTGTAAGATAGCAAAAATAGAAATATGACTGTAAAAATAAATAATCAAACATACATAGATGTATACAGTTTACTATGGTAAAAAACACTTGACTGCATATTTCTTGCTCTGAAGATAGGAGAGAGAATCAAACTCTCCTTTATAGAAGTTTCTTATAGGGGACTTAAAAAGAATTGATATTCAAATGTTAAGTGTGTGAAAGGTCCATGAGAGCATAAGAAAATTTGGCACTGTACTCTTCAAAACAATGAGGTGTATAACATACTTTACTTTTCTGGGAGGGAAGCATGTTGTTGAGACTTTATGTTGTTAAAAGAAGACTGTGGTTATCTGCAAGGGTAAATAAATTAGCTTTATTGTTAAGGTCCACTGCTAGCAATAAAAATAATTTCTACTCGAATATACCTTCTCGAGAGGGTATCTCTTGAAGAAATGAGAAAACAAGGTGATCAAGAGAAACTTGTTATTTAGTGAAAGACATTACTTAATCTTGACTATTTCTAAAAATTTTATATTGTAATAATCAGGAAAAATATTTTGCTATGAAATAACCTACAGTTACTCATTTTTTCAATATCACCGGCACACAGTACGGTCCAGACCCAAATGTTATGTAGGTCTGGTCAAGTATATCTATATTCAATAAAGTCAGAAAGGAGAAAACATAAAAGTTAAAGGAAACAACTTACTTTCAACACCTGTTTCTTCATATGTAGATTGTCTAGGTTGTAATTAACTATGCAGGGTGCAGAGACTCTGGCACTGCCTTTACATTAAGTAGTTGAGTCCTGGAAGACATACAAGTATTTTTCATGAGCCCTGTCCTGAGACAATGTAATGACCTATTTCACCATTATCTCGCATATGTCCTCCTATTAAGTTTTTGTCATAAGCTCATAGAGGTTTTTGCTGCCTAATTATCTCTGGCATCAGTCACTGTTCTGCTTCATTCAGGTTCTCCCCCTCATTCTTTTCCAGGAATAACTATTAACAAGCTGTAGTTGTGGACGTCTTTGCCCCATACAAGGGGCACTGAGTTGTCCTGTGTCTTTGCCATTCCTGCACCTGGCTGCTACATCAGGGAGAATTTTACTTAGGCTTAATGGGATGCCTGGATAATGGGACACACTGGTGCTTTGTTCAGAAAATGTGTACTGCAATAATTTAACTTAAAGACAAATAAGTAGACTATTTTTCAATATGTTTTTCCTTCATTAATACTCACTTTCAAAAGGAGTATTAACTGCTCTTGTGGTGAGAGATTAATTTGAACAGTGAGATGTGCACAGAGTTCTTTAATAGTATAGTTTTCTCTAGCTTATGCTTCAATGAAATTTGAGAAAATAACTTGTATTTAGGCTTGCCAGTATATCTTCCAGAAGCATGTTAACTGCTGAGTGATGACCCTGTGTGGTGAGAGCATATCGATTTGTCACCTTTTTTGTATGCTTAAATTATGTGTTTGTTTCAGAAAGGGTCATATTTGTTATTTAATTGTGAATTACTAGAAATAATTGAGCACTGATTTACATTCTAGTAAAGAGGATATAATATAAATTTGTCTTCTCAAACTATGGTACATTTTTAAGTTTCTTTTCATTGTTTATATAGCAATTGCTTTCAGAGTGTCCATTTATTTTGCAGTGGGTTTTCCCTGATTATATAACTTCCAGATTCTTTTTACACCAAATGTCCATATTTGATTAAAATGCATCATTTACTTCTAGTAATGCTCACCTTTTTAGCAAATGTGAAAATGGATTCATACACCCGATTGATCCATAAAATGAGAATTTTAATTTATAATTATTTGGGCTTTGGACAGTTCTCCCTAAAATATTAGGAATTACGACTTGGTCCCAGCAGACATTTGTATGTGATCTCAAATAGCTTTAAAGTAATCTTTTCTTGTAATAAAGGTAAACCACACAATTGCACATTGTTACATGCCATGGAAAGTTTAATCTTTAAGTTAGTATACAGTGAAAGAGCATACTTTCTTAGATCCAGAGCTTCAAAAGCACTTGGATCTCAGCTATGGAGTGGAGTGCCCAACTGGAATTACTTACTGACATTGTGCTGCCTAAACTGCCTCCAGTTAGTTTTCTAGGGATCTGAGTGCATAAAGTTTCCTCCATTGTATCACAGTTAAATGACACATTTTGTTCTCAAGCCTGCCTCAGGTCCTCAGAAAAGGGTTCTCCAATAGTTTACGGAGAGAGGTTACATTCCATAAGCTTGTTCTTTGACACACCACATGCATTTGCTTGAACACCATGTAATTCCATTTTGTTAAGGTATGGTAGTCTGACATCCCCTGTCTTTTCAAATGTGAGGGATTTTACTCTACTTTTTTCTACATATGTGAATGTTGGAGTTGGAGGCTTTGGCTAATTTCCATTCTTTTATTGAAACTCTTCCACTGTGCCATGAACAACCAAATAATTGTTGGAGCAGAAAAAAGTCAACAAACTGCATGAAAGGATTTGGAAATTCTGAAGAGGCATGTTCTTGAACTCAAACTTCAAGACAAAGTCAATTTAGTAGGTGTCCTTTTAATTTTTTTTTGTACCATTTTCCAGCAACTCTTCCCTTGCTCACATTTCCTCCCCACAAAGGTGAGAGATTTTGGGGTGCTTCCTTCCTGCCAAAATCTCTTACAAATATCCAATAGACTGGTTTTATTCTAGATCAGTTATTTTCAACTTTTTCTTTAATGTATGGACCTCTTTAGAATGTTCACATCAATAGTGTTGTACAGCATGTAAGAGCTTGCTGTTCTTTATGGACTGTGGACTTGTTTAGAGCCAGTTGGGAGATGGATTGTATTATTTATAGAAGACGCAGATTTGTTGCATCTCTATGATTCCTCTCTGAGAATACCAATTCCTTTCAGATAGACAACTGTATTTAGTGCTTGTTTGCTACTGCACAAGATCTGGATTTAGGTTAATGACCTCTAGATAAGAAACTTTATCAATTACAAGTAATTGTGTTTAAATCCCACAGTTCTTTTCAGCAGAGAACCTCCAGAGCTAATAATTACTTCAGAGTAAAATATTTACCTTGAGTATATAATGTATACATTGTAATATATTTAGTTCTTCAAATACTGTTAGCCTGAGCTATTCAATAGCAGCAGTAAACATATTAAGAATAGCTTTAGCTGTTTTCATAAAGGCAAGCCATTTTCAAAGTGTGTGTATGTACATGCATTGTGAGAGTGGGACATTTAGAGGTTATACCTCTAGTAGTCTGGTTCACTTAATTTATTTTCTTATGCAACTTGATTCCTTTTCACTAAAACTGAAAAAAAAAATCAATTTCTATGATACGTCACCCCTTCAAAGTCATAACCAATGCTGCTGATTCATGACATGATTACCATGCCTTCAAAAGTTCAATTAGCTCAATCTGAAATAGAATTTCCAAAGGCAGTGTTGTCCTTTGAGGTAATATAAATGTCAGAAAAAATGTACTAGCTGAATAAATATCATCCACTTACACTTAAATACTAAGACTGCAGATGGATTCTACTTATGGCACTTAGGCAAATAGAACCATTTTGTAGAAAAAGTTGCAAATATGGCTTTTAACTCTGTGAATACCATCCAAGAAGAACTGATATTAATAAAAACAGACTTGCAATCTTTTAAAGTAAGGTGCTTCTCAAAATTGTGTATTTTTGTGAAAATTTTTCTGCTTTAAAATCAAATGCACTTGATTCCATTTATTTGATTTTGCTATTTTTTGTGTATTGGTTCACTTTAGGTTCTTAAGTTTCACTGAATTTCAAATTGAACTTCATATAAAGTGAGAGAAACAAAATTATTTCAATTTTGAGAACTTAGCTGTTTTGGTGCATAGAAGGTTTAGCACCCAGTGCAGCATCCACAGACCTGAGCTAGGCTCTTCACCTTTGTACATCATGGATACACCTCTGGCTCTTCTTTGGAAAGGTGATAATTGCATGCTTTGTGCAGACTGCACTAGTAATGTGAAAAATGGATTTAGGATAGAAGTAGTCATTGGAAAGGGAAACTGAGAGACAAAGCAGTTTAAACCTAGCCCAAGGTTACTGTGTGTTTTTTCTTAAGGAGGAAGAAAAATATCCCCCAAAAAGCTGTGAACTATAGTGAAAACCTTGTTGAGCTGAAGTGTTTATGCTTGATTGGAAGGTTTGCTTGAATGGTCTTGTATTGCACATTACATAATATGTAACAATAGTGGAATTAATAGTTTGCCTGCATGGTCTCAAAGACTTTCAGTCGGTTGTCTCAACAACAGTTTCTTTTCAGAATGTGTTTGTACTGCTCCTTTTCTTCCTGATGCTGGAGAACTTTTATGTTCTGTGGGGTGTACAGTTTACTGTAACAGATATAAGGCTGAAATATAGTATAGGTTTAAGGCTTGCACATAAGAATATGAACAACGAAAAATAGACTGAAGATCTTCAGGAAAAAAAAAATGCAAAAACACTGTGCTACTGGCACCTGAACGTTTTGTGGGCACATGATTCACTAACACTAGATTTTTTAGATTCAATATACTTCATAGAATACTCCTCCAAGTGCTCCTTAGGCATGCTGTCTATGTGCTGTCGAGTTGTTGTCAACATCTTGGTGTCCTTTCTATATCACACCTTAATTTAAGACAATGTAGAAAAATTTAAGGAGATAGTAAGTGGAGAAAAAACAGTATGTTTTGTGCTTTTGAGAACCCCTTGTTTCAGCTATGGCCTGAAACCCATATGTTGTGGAAAAATGCAGAAAATAATTGACATGGTATTTTTGCTTCTGCCTAACTATGATATGCAGGAACAGGTTGGGATTCCAGTGTTACAGGTGCACAGCTGAAAGTTATGGGGCAAGGAGGAATAATTTAGTAGGGATGCTTCTCTTTCGAGCATTGAATCAATTAAAATAATGGTTTGGGTTCAACATTCTCATCAGCAAAAATTCTTCAAGCCAAAATGTAACAGAACAGCCTGTCCATTTTCAGTTCCTGTGCAGTGCAAGTGTCGATGACTTTATGAATCAGTTGCTGAAAGCTGGTAGAACTATCAGGCATAATGCAAGCCCTGCAATCTATTTGGAAACATTATTTTTTAAGTAGCAGATTTTAATACTGCTCACCATCTTTTTTCTACTTCTCGTTAATGTTTCAAAGCTGTGATAATGACCTTTATTACACAGAAACTGGTGTAACAGCTCCAGCATGTTTTCTGGGGAGTAATGGAAGGATTTGATATGAACAGCTTGGTTTTAGGTTTAGTGTTGGAAAAAGTAATTACTACAAGGTAATTGCACTGCTGCTGTTTTTTGTTTGGAACATAAAGTGACTATTTCAACACGATTTAGAATGAAATCTGGTCAGATTTTGATAAAATCCTATGCGTATATGCACCTGTGAGAATCATGCTCTATCTGATAAATGCTGCACAATACTGGAGTGTTGAAGGGAAAAAAACCCTGGATGCTAGTTGAAAGTTTTGGCGGTTTTTTAATGACATGTCAGCTTTGAATTTTATGTGGTATTTGTTTTAATATGTATATTTTACCTTTTCTTGCTTAAAAGTTAAAATAGTAAATTGTCATAGTTTAGGAATGGTATTCTCCAATACAGTAGTTCCACTAAAACCATACTGTAGCTCACATCCCTCTTCTAATTGGAAGCACAAAAGGCAAAGATCATGTGTTGAGACAAGAATAATTTACTGGAAACAACAATGAGATAAGAAAACAAACAGTAACACCAACAATATTAATAACAATACTAAAACATTAAAAACAATATTAATAACAAAAGGTATAAGATGAAATAACAATTTACACAGGAAGTATGTGACAATACTGATCAGCTCTTCCCCACCACATTTTCTCTCAGGTGATATGAGGTGGTATAGAATAACCTCTGTGTCTTAGCCACGCCCCATCATGGTGCTGCAAAAAATTAACTCTGTCCTGGCCGGAACTAGGACATAACTAAAAAAGATTTATTGCTGGGGTTTTTTGTTTGTTTGTTTGTTTGTTTTGTTTTATTTTAAACCTGAGTGAGAATCCTAGCAGGCCAGTGAACAGCTGGCATAAATCAAAACTTCTGGAAGTATTCCTTTGCATCCCAGAACTGTGCTGAATATGGGTTTTGTAAGCACAGGTAAAAAGAACTCTTAGTTGCTCTGCAGTGAGACCAAGAGTGTCAACTCAGCTAACAGTGTTTGTTTCTGAAACCTGGAAACTGCCCTGTGATGTAAGAACTGGCTATCTATTTATCTTTTGTAATTACCAGAAATATTAGAATGAGCACAGAACTAGAGGAGTTCAAATAGATTGCTTTATTGTTCACTAAAATGATCACTCTGTGATACCATAACTGTGTATTGTAGAAATGATTACAGGGTCCCAAACAGAATTGTGACCTGAAGTGTCAAGTAAGAGAAGAAACTGATTAACACTTGAGGAGGAAAAGTTCTTATTTTTTGAACAATCTCTGCAAGAGAGAAATAACTCTTAATTTCTCCCTAAAGTAATGTTTTGAAAACTGTCTGAGTAAGCAATTTGTTTTTGCTAAGTGATATGCCTAAAGTGTGTCACATGATTTTACGTAGAATATGTGCTGCACAAGTACAGATATTTGGAAGAGCCTATAGCACAGTAAATAAAAGTATTTGAAAATATCCTGCATCAAATATTAGAAGTATTAGCATAGAGAAGATAGCTCTGTCTATATAAAGCAACAGGAAGCACATACTTTCTGTTCTTTCCAAATTCAGACTTTAAGCTGCATTGGTCTCTTTGAAGGGTTTGCTTTTAATTAACTCTACATAACTTGCACAGTGTCTGCTCCCTGAAGTTTTGAATAATTTTTTCTTTTTACAAAACCAAGTGATGCCCCAGGACATTTTTAAGGCAAATGTATTATACTTTTTTTGGTGATGAAAACAAGAATATGGCTTTATTGAAAAGAAGCCCAACAACACTAAAAGAGTAGAACCTCAATTACCTCATCTCACAACTTGTTCAGGCCACAAATTAAATTAGAATGGATATTCAGCAAATGTATTTTTGTAAAGCTCCAAATAGCTTACAAATAATGAACTTAGTATAAACCAATCAAAAATATTCCTATCTTTGCTTTAGGTTTAGAAATATACTTTTCTTTAGCTCAGAAGTATATTTTTAATTGATTTGTGACATCCAAGACTGGCCCCACAGGTATCTATGCAAGAGACAGGGAAATTGGAGAATACTGTAAAACTGATTGAAGTTCAAAACAGTTTTAATAAATAGGTTTATCCAGAAAAAATTATTTTGTTTTCTACAGACAAAGAGCTGCTTTTTGTTCTGTTGATGAATTTGAAGCACTGCTACCACCACTGAGGCTGAGCCACTTAAAAGTCACACAGAAAACTATCAAAGGAAATACACAAAGAAAGGACATACATTTGACTTTTTACTGGAGGTAACCAACAACAAATGCGGTTTATGTGAAAATTTTAGGGAGTGTGATTAGTTTAGGAGATCAGGCATGGAAAGGAAAATAGGAACACTTGAATGTGGTAACACTTTGTGTTTAATAAACACTTTGTGTGTAATAAGTGGCAGCATTTTGCATTGTGAAAGTTATATTCTGAAGCCATCAACTTCAGATATTTAGATGTGACTTTCAAAGAGTCCAAGCTAAAGGATATGGAAATAGTAATATTTTCCTCCTCAGCAGAGATTGATTTTAGTCTTTTGAAGAAACATGCAGCATGAAATAATTAAGCGAATGTTGAATGACTTGCAATTAACTATTTTCCAAAATTAGTGGCTACGAGATTTTTCTTAAAACCAAAACAAAACTCTTTAAAATATTTTTTTATAGTTTGCCAGTTGATCATAACTTACAGGTACTATATGTTCCATTGGTTGCTAAAATTATTTCAGAACTTGAAAGTATTTGGGAACATAATTGCACTAGTAATATCATGCTGTCCTTGCTTTATGCTGTGGTTACAAAGGACCTAGTTTTTCTTTTTTTAAATGCTGCTTATCATTCCATGTACTCTTAATTATGTTCTTTCAGACTTGAACATTTCTGTTTCAATTAATTTCATTAATTATTGTTTACTTTTTAGCTCTGCAGTCTTGCATTTAAGTATTCTTAGCTCTTGTCAGTATCAGAAATATCTGTATCCTTCATTGACTCACTTAATGTAGCAACAGCCTAAGGCTGGTTTCTAATTATATAATGCATTTATGGAGATTAAGAGACACATCAGACTGGATGTCTCCTATTGTCAGCTATTTTCTTACTTCAGTGAAGTTAAAATTGAGTTTTGTGGTATCATTTGTATGTAATAACTTTAGATTTGATTTTGAATCCTCTGGCATCAATGATTGTGTAAATGTTACAATCTGCTTAAATATGTTGCAGAAAGAACTTCAGATTATAATATTCCCTTGAGCAAAATTAAAACTCACACAAGTTATCTGTTGATACCAAAACCTGATTTTTATTAATTGCTAATAGATGCAAAGAGAAAGAGGAAAAAATAAGAAAAAATTGGAAAATGCTAAGATTATTTTTTAGAAGCAGAGAAAAGGTGCCACCGAAAACTACCTTTCTGCCATGCTGGTGTGAGTTGGGGGGGGAGAGAAGCAGTTTTCTGCCTTTTTTTTTTCTTGTCTATGTCTCTGCCTCTGCCGCTTTACAGTGTTATCTTTTAGCTGCAGGGTGGGGGGTCTGGCAGCTTTAGTTCTCTGGAATGCAGGATGTGTGTTTTTGCTGCTCACGCCGCCGTGTCCCAGGCCGTGAAGGGTCTCAGTTCAGCTTCAGCTCCCTGGCCCTCAGGAATATAGTGAGGCTGGAAGGATAAGATATAACTCACACATGTGACACGGTGGTCTCGGTTCTCTCCAAACCGGCAGAGTCTCAGTCTCCCGTGGCAGGTAGGCAGCATGCAGTGGCAAAGAAAAGGTGAGGGGAGATGAGGAGAGAGTCCTGGGGCAACCAGTTTTCTCTCCCTTTCCTCTTCCCCTGATTTTCCAAAATTTGTCCTCGAGTGTTCAAAGTGTTCAAAGGAGATTGTACATGGTTTCTTGGCATGTAGCCAGTTCAGATGTCCAAGGAGATATGATAACCTTAAACAATGGCAGGATCTTTTGGCAGGAAAAGTCCCGTGGGAAGTCCTGGTGAGAACTTCTGGCAGAGAGCTGACAGAGAATTTTTGGTAGGAAGTTTTTGACGGGCAGAACAATGGCAAAACATAATTTTTGGCATTTCTATATTATCTGTGTGTTACAGTAAAGCAGAGCAACTAATAATACTACAATCAGATTAAGTATGGCTTCGTAAAGTATGAGATTGAAATGTAGGGCATGTAGGTTCTCTTTACTCTTACTCTAATGACAGAACAGTGATGAGACAGATGCTTCATTTCTGTGTGCTGTAGTTAATGTGCCTGTAAAATAGGTGTAACTGTACTAATGTGTGTAAAGTGTATGCATTAGACCTTTAAAGAGCTGTAGGATTGCTGTATTATCTCTCTTCAGTCTAGTCTGGGAAATTCTGATCTGACTGTTGGACAACTGCAGTCTTTTGAATAATCTTTTAATTTAATACTGGGGGGGGAGGGTGTTGTGCATGGGGGTCTTCTTTTATTTAAAAACCAAGAAGTAGCTCTGTTCTTTCAAAGAAAGCTAAAGCACATAGTGTGGTGTGGAAATAAACAGTCCTCTTTCATCTAAGAGTATAGCAAGATAAAATATGCAGATGTTAACTCACATTCCTAATTTTGTGAAGGTGATTCCCTTTCTCTAAAGTTCTGTCTGTACACTAGAAGTGTGCTTATGGAATTAGGAAGGTTGTACAACTAGAAATTAGTGAAATACTGATAATACCCAAGTTCTGAGTGAAAGGATTAATACAAACTTTAATATGCTCCTAGTAAGTAGAAGTAGTATGAAATTAATTTATTGTTAATACTCTCAAATATAGCTCTTCTATCACAAGCAATACTAAAGCAATACTGGTTGATCCTTCTAGTTTGTCATATGAAGAATACCTGCTCAAAATTATAGTATGGAATAACTCTTTGTTGGAAAGAACTGTTCAAAAAAGCCTGCTTTTGACCTTACTTCAGTTGGTATGGCCTCCTGCAATGGCTGCCAACACACCAAAGTTCCAGCAAGGATTGACAGAACAGTAAAAGAGAATTAACCTCTCTAATCACAGCAAAACACAAGACTGTAGGTAAAAGGCACTGTAAAGAGAAACTGAAAATAATTTCTCTTCACAGGCTATATCATCTTTGATTTTTTCTTTAATTTCTCACCAACTTGGGCATGGGATGTTCTCCTGTCTCCAACTGTGTTACTGGGTGGCAGTACTGCAAAACAGAAGGGCTGCTATTTTCAGGGGCTTGTCTAGCATAAACAGAAGAATAAAGCCAGTGTAAGAGTAATAATAAAAGTAGTAGGTGATAACACTGAAAACTAGCTCCCTATTCAGGGAATTGCATGAATCATAAACTTCTTTGATATTTTATTCGTAGAAAAGGAAACCAGAAAAGAAACACTAATAAGCCATAGCAAACATAATAAAATAAAAGTACTTATTTTCTGCATAAAAGCACAATAATTTGAACTATACTATTTATATAAAGTAGAACATGTCTAGACATGCAAGCTACAAATTTTACTTAGAAATATCCAAAAAATAGATCAGTAATCTAGGACGTTGGAGAAGTGTGCATCCTTATTTCAAATCAGTGGGAATCAATTCCCCCCCCCCCCCCAATTTCTGATATCTAGGCCAGATTGTAAAAGATGATGATAAACTGACTTGTAATCATTTTCTGAAAAAAAATTATTTATGACTCTGTTTTTTAAGGTCTTGTGTCATAAACAGATAAAGAGAATGTGCAGTGGTCAATTAGGAGGGTAAGAGAAGTCTTATTTTAGATTACACATGATTTCAGAGAAGCTTAGAGAATTGTGTCATACTGTGTAAATGAAAAACATTACCTAAGGTCTCCAGATCTAAAACATGCATATGTGCATGAAAACATCTAAAATGAAACCAAAACATTCAGATTAATCCACTGACTCCAGTTTTGATATATTTATATGATGAAAGGGAGGTGAGGGGTTCTTGTTTTGTTTCCCTTAAGATGAGTTTAAATCGTTTCAGGCTAAGATTCTCATAAATTAAGAAAACATTAGGATGAAATAATTTGAATAACACCAATGTAACCTGTTATTTAAATCACTTTTTAAATACTCTGTCAATGTCTGGAATGGAAATTTTAATTCGGCTTCTGGGTGCCAGTCTTGTAATGTGAGGTAAACAAATATATTTTGTGAAACTCTTTAAAATCTTGTAAGTTCTGTCTCATATCTGATATGCATGAATGACGCAGTCACTAAGTGATGCCACATAATACACACCTATATTCTTTTTTATAAAACACGTGTGATATTACATAAATCTCCTGAGGAACCTGATAAATAGTTTTCCCCTATGTAAATTAAAGGTAAACAAAATGAAGTCCTCCCTACAACTTCTACGGTCCATATATTGACTAAAATAGAGACTGTACCCATTGTCATTGCATTTCGTATAATGAAAATGTGTTTATTTTCTAACTGAGAATTAGGATAGCTTTATAAGTCTGCTCTGATGTCCCTGAGAACATTACCAGTGAAAATAGAAAAGCCAAATGTCCTTCAAAACTCTCTCCTAAAGCCATGTTTTTATCTTGGAAGTAACACAGTGTAATATGAGATACAGCAGTTGCCAAGGTAACTGTTCTTTTCTTTTGATAGCAGCAGGTAAATGGTTGCCTGGATATCCACAGTAATTTGCTGGGGCTCTAGTAATCCAGTAAGAATGTACACATTCCCTTTCAGGCTTGTTTTTTCTCTCGCAGAAGCTTTAACTAAATATTAAGGTACACGATAAATATTAAAATATTATCCAATATTATTCAATAATTATTCTTCCTCTTGTGCTGTGTTTTTAAAATTATTATTTTATAATGTTTTCATGTGCTGAATATTAGACCAAGATCTTTTTTCATATTATGGTAGTTCTTTTCAGAAGAACTTATTTTCTGATTTTTTTTTTTAATATCTTATTTTACTATTTCAAGACCTTTCATAAATTTAGCTAATTAACTCCATATTTAAATCTGGAGCTAATGAGACAAATTCTGCAAGCAGAATTTCTAGGTTTTTTTTATTGCACCATCTTTTATTGAAATCAGTGAGATGTTTGAAAATAAGACCAGTCTCCCATTCTAACTCTGCTTCAGAACTCTCCTGAATTTAAAAGAAAATACTCCTATCGAAGAGGTGTTCAGATTTTATGGACTTTGAGAATACACAGAGAAGTTCTCGTGAAATGTGGCATAATAATTATTTTCTTGACCACACTTTTTTTTTGTTGCTGTTAGTCTGAATCCCATCAGTGTAATTATATACTCCAGTTTAGAAGATCCATCTTGTTCTGCATCCTGTGTTCTTTTGTATTGTGTCAACTTTGTTTTCCACATTTTGAATAAAATTATCAGAGATTAGAACCTAAGTCTTCAATGTGTCATAACTAAGTTCAGATTTATTGTGATAAGAATTATGTCTTTATTCAATCTGTTGATAGACCTAGAAAGGATCTGTTAAACTGTTTATACCACAGTTTGTTGGCTTATTTCGTACATGTAATCAAAATGTGAAGAAAATCTTAAATTTGGCACAAATGGAATATGTTTTAAAGGTTTTAAAGGTGCATAAAATTGACCATACAAGCCTCTGAACATGTGATATATATGTGGCCTGAATTCTAGTTATTAAATACCTCAGAACTGAGCAATACTCCTCATATAATCTCTAAGTTTAGCACTGTATGTGAAATAGAATTTCTTAAAGGAAAAATAAACTTTCTTCATAAT
>JAWWLV010000144.1:30881201-30892748 GCA_035041135.1 Platyrinchus mystaceus
CTCCTCATATAATCTCTAAGTTTAGCACTGTATGTGAAATAGAATTTCTTAAAGGAAAAATAAACTTTCTTCATAATTCTGTTGCTATTATGAATAATACCAATGTCCCCAAAAATCATTACAGGCAAACTGGCAGTATGTAAGTAACATGGGTAAATAAATTGTCAGCTTTATTTATGGAGAGATGGAGGAGGCAGGCTCAAAGCTGTTGGACCCAAAAATTATATACGTATTTTCATTGGAGTTATTCTGAAAGATTTGATGGAAATCTTGTATTTATTTATTTTCTTTGGATTTTTTTGGATTTTTTTTCCAAGAACTTGAGTTCTGGAAAGTAGGAGTTGTGCTGGAAATAAATTTTTCAAAGCTGACAGTGAAACTGCTTTATAACAGAACTGTAGTCTGCTTTCTCTTGGTTACTGAAATAAAATGCAAGGTATGCCATTGCTGTATGGTATAGACAGTTCTTGGCTCAGAAGGAGATTGCTTCACCGACCCTAAAAAGGGGTTGGGGAACAAGGAGATTTGTTTTAAGCATCCATCTTAGGCAAGACTACCATCTGACAGGTAGACTCAACATCTTGACGCTACTCTAAATGTTAATGTTAGCTCTGCTTTGTTTTGATAGCCTTGTCAGACACTTATTCACCAATAGTACTTTCTTAAGTAGATCAAACTCCTAGAATTAACAAAACCACTGTAATTCCCTATCTGAGGACACATTTCTTTTACTGAGGCGTGTAACTCCAAACAGATGTAATAGTTGTGTTCTTTTCCCTTTATAATTTGACACTAAATCCTGTATCTCAAGTGAGTGACCAGCAGTGACTGAAGCACAGCTGTCAGATTCTGGATTGACTTAGAAGTTATGTGAACAGCATCGGTTCATAACATGCAAACATCTTCAAAAGTTCTGGAGAATTTTTTTTTTTATTTTTTTTTAATGTTCAAATATTGCAATAAATTTCTCTTCTTATAGATTTCGAAATTCAAGTCTGCTATTAAACAAAGGCAAACCAAAGGAGTGTTACTATTGCTGCTAGTCATTTCTGAACAAAAGAAAGGAAGTGCCTTGTTGATACATATTTATTCCTTCTGGTTCTACGTATGATGTTTTTAATTTATAAAGTCTACCCTTAGTGGAACAGGATTGAAAATTGGGTCTTTTTAAACTGACAAGCTAGTACTCCTGTGTATTTCAGTTGTACAAAACTGACTTTTCAATATGAAATGCTATACCCTTGAACGTTTCAACTTCAGTAGAGTTAATTGCTAAAAACAAAATAAACTCAACCAAACAAAAAACAAAAAACAAAACTGTGGGTACATAGACCCTCCTAAAGTTGCATTTCTCTGTGATATTAAATTAATGTTTAAATTAATATATTAATAATAAATTATTATCTACCAGAGGTGTAATATGGCATCTAGAAACTGTAAGTTCCAGGCATGCGTTTCTTCAAAACTGACTATTACTGCAAAGGTGAATCACTGAATCATCCATGTGTTGTATTTACAAAGTTATTCTTAGTTTATAGAAGTAAAGGTTGGCACTTTCTGGGAATTTTAACAACTCTGGTAAATTAAAACTGCAAAATACAGACCTGCGAGTCCAGATAACAGCATTGAAATGATTCAGTATAACATCTGAATAGATGATTTATTAAATTTTTTCCTGAATGTTTATATTTAAAGCTTGGCTTTTTTTGTGTATGCAGAAGCTGCAGAACAGATGCAACATTTACAAAAAAGTTAACAACATAGTAATGCTTCAAAACACAGTAATATTTTGTGACATGAATGATCTTTGTAAGTTGTCAGAGAACCATGTGTTCTGCCGCAAACTTCTTAGCATCTTGCTTTATCTCCAACAAACTTGGTATCCAAAACAATAGTGCAAATGTCACTTGAGAAGAGCTGCTTGAACAACCTGTTTGCAGAAATAAGGGTAAAATTATATGTACCAACTTTTCTTAGGTGAGTTGTTTCTTCCTTAAAATATAGGTAAAGTAGTTTTCAGGCTACAGATTGAACTTCTGTCTGTTATAAATAATGAATCAATATCAGATCAATTAAAAATATATCTAAATGTCTTTTAAATTTTGTATAGTGTTTCACTGCAACTGCTTACATAAACATTTCTTTCCTTATTTAAATTATACAGAAGCAACTTTACTGGCTGTGTTTCCAAAATAAATTAGTTTGAGGTGGAGGAAAAGCTGTGAGAAAACAAGTGTTTAGATTCATGTAGTCAAGGAGTATAAATGTGTCATTTTATCTGTTTTAGTTACAGGAACTAAAGTAGCTAGCAGAAGTGAGTCCTGTGGGTGAAAAGGTAAATTGAAATAGATTTTAATATGTTTTGGCTAAGTGGCTGTACAACTGAGATAGTAGCATGTTTACCAGTGGAGTTAATTGAGCGTTGTGAGGATCAGGGCTCCTAAAACCTATTTCTAGAAATAAGCTGTGAATGCTGTTTACTGGGCAGTGGGAGCCCAGAGCATTGGTTAGGGCTTTACTGCACTGCGGCAATATATAACATCATAGACTGTGTGTGAATTGCTGCACTCTTATTAATGGGATTTATCAATGAAACTGTTTTTGAAAATAATGGCTTAAAAACAAATGATTTGAAGAGTAACCTTCTTCCTTTTGTTTAGGATGTATCCTTTAGAAAAAAGCAAGCTACATTGATTAGAAAAAAAAATTTGGTTGAATGTGTGTTGGTCCAAATGGCTACCACAAAACAAATGCTGATAAAATCCTACTTTGAGTTATTTTGACAGCATAAACAGCATTTAGGGACTTAACAATTGAATGTGTGCAAATGTCATGTAAAACTTCATCTCCAGCTTTCAGCAGACAGTCTCAGGTTCTGTATATTGTGGCTAAATACAGTCCAAGCATTTATGAGTGCAGATGGTGTTTTTAACCAGCTGTACCACTGTGAAGTAAAAGGGATTCCTTGTAACATAGAAGGGCACCTCATCAGCTGAGGGGAATGTAAGGAGAAGCGATCTAAATGAGCCCATAGAAACATCTGTTGCAGTCATAAATATATATGAGGCTGTTCAGCTGTATAGAATAAAATTGTTTCACTAACACTTATTTTAATAAACCATAAAGGGGATTGCATTGCAAATTATGGATGCTGACTGATTTTTAAAATGCTTATTTTTGTGCTCCATTTTCACATCATGATAACATGTTTCCCTTAGTAAAGTTAGAAATTGGCAAAGAAAGTCAACAGGCTTACCCTGCATCTTTTTAGAGTGTCATAGTTTGGGTTATCAGTGATTAAGAGACTTGAAATATATTTTGTATATTAATCTTAACTTAAATAAATTAGTGAACTATTTCCCATTTATCCAAGTTGAAAGTTTCTTTGATATTCCTGTCATCTTGGAACTAGCAAAATGGCTTTTTAATGCAGTTTCTCATTGTCTTCAATGGTTATTAGATGAAATTAATTTATAAATTGTTTTACAGTGCTTACAGGCTTAGAAAACTCTTGTCAATGCTGATAAGGTCATTGCAGGGGTTTCTATACACTTCAAAATAAAGAGAATAAGTCATACCTGTATCCCAAAGGTGAGATTGTTTACTTAAGTCTTAATGGCAGAACTCCCATGCAAGACAAATTTTCAGCCTCTTTTCATCTCTCTTATTTCTTACCTGCAAAATAACTTTCTTAACAAGTTTCAAAGTTGTCTTCCTGTCAATTCCCCATAGTTTTTCTTTCTGTTTTTTCCAGAATAATGTTGTAGTTTAACCCTAGCAAACAACTAAACACCACACGGCAACTTCCACTCCCCCCCATCCTGTGCCCACAATGGAATGGTGGAGAGAATTGGAAGGGTAAAAGTATGAAAACTCGTGGGTTGAAAAAAAGACAGTTTAATAGGGAAAGCAAAAACTGTGCACACAAGCAACGCACAACAAGGAATTTGTTTACTACTTCCCATGGACAGACAAATGTTCAGCCATCTCCTGGAGAGCAGGGCTCCATTTTGTGTAATGATTACCTAGGAAGGTAAATGCCATCACTTTGAATGTCCTCCCTTTCCTTCTTTCCTCAGCTTCATATGCTGACCGTGATGCCATATGGAATATCCCTTTGGTCAGTTTGGGTCAGCTGTCCCAAACGTGTCAGCTCCCAACTTCCTGTGCACCTGCAGTGTCCTTGCTGGTGGGGTGCTGTGAGAAGCAGAGAATGCCTTACCTCTGAGTAAGCACTGCTCAGCAGTAGCTGAAACATCCCTGTATTGTCAGCAGTATTTCCAGCACATATCCAAAATGCAAGCCCATGCTAGCTCTGTGAAGAAAATTCACTCTATCCCAGCTAAACCCAGCACAAATGGTTCATTCCAATCTATACTCAAGTTGACTATTTGTGTGCCCTCTTTATAGCTGCAAACTCCATTGGTGATGATTTTTTTTCTGTTCTATCATAGTTTTGTTCTACAGGTATAGCTCACTCTGATTTCCTGCTGTAAATATTGTTTTCACTTACTGATAGTCTCCAACCAAATCTATTATACATGCCATAATCAATCTATCTCAGTACCCTAATCAACATTCATTTAAACGTGACAGAGGTTTTGTGTCTGTCTTGACTTGACAATCTAACTGACATAATTTGGATTTACTACAAAGTTCTAAATACTGATACATTGTCCATTAAAAGTAAAATTCCCGAGGTAGCCTGAAGACTATGCAAGTTGATATTTAGCACTTAAGTTGTTAAAATAACCTATTTGAAAATAAATAATGTCATTAATACTTGAATAACAGATTACTTACTGGCAATGCTTAGCAGTATATTGAAATTGTTGATTAACTCAGAATATTTGTATAGTGATTCAGATTAAACATTGAAATATCTTCATCCTTTTACTCCTCATTTAGGAAGAATACAATAATGAAGAAATTAATGGTTTGAAATTTAATCATATGTGCTACTCGAGAGAAGCTTGAATACTTCCTGTTCCTGAAAGAACATTTCTGTCAGGCCTTGTTTTGCTTGACTTGCATCACCCCTGGGAGATGCTTGGTAAAACTGGTGCCCATTTGATGTATATTTAATTTTTTTTCAGCATATTTTTCCAAACTCATGCACCATGTGCACACATGCCTTCTTTTATGCTAAGAAGATAAGCAGAAAGGGACACTAGGAAATGTCAATCTATGTTTTAGATGGTTGTGTCTGACTGTAGGCTGTAATGCATCTTCAGCTTGACTGCACCTTTTACTAACGTTCACTGGGTCCTGCCTCAAGGTGGAGCTGTTACATTTTCAATAGAGATGAAGACATGAAAAGCATTTTCTTCCAACAAATCCTGTTTCTGATTTGAATAGATGTATGAGTTATATTGGCAAACAATTTTCCTCCCCCTCAGCAAAAGCTGGAGTCATCAAAGAGCTGTGTCACGCAGGTGGATTGGCCTACAACACTGACTTTTATTCAATCTGACATTATTTTTCGGAGGTTCAGGAAGATGCATACCTTTCACTTACAGTAGGTATCCAGCGGGATTATGACAATATGTGCATTCCAGCTGTCAAAAGCAGTGCTATTCTTCTTGTGGCTTTTTGTAATTGGGAGTGTTTTCCCAGAAGATGTTATGTGTGTCTATGTATTGTGTTCTAATTAAGACTATATGAGACAGTTATGGCAAGCTGTCAAATCAATGGGACACTGGGTATATTTCAATCTCCATGCTATAGTCTAAATAACCTTTTAAGGACTCTGTTCCCTCGATGTGGTAAATAAATGCTGAATGTTTTGTACTTAATAGGCCTTTGAGTAATGTATTCCATATGGCTTTATTGCTGGAATGAGACCTTCTTATCACTAAATACACAATAGTGACATGAGGTCATTTCAGCATGAAGAAATGCATAAATCTCATGGATGAACAAAGTCAGTTTATTGTGAAGTTTAGTTAAACAGGAATACTCTAAAGTAAACACTGGTGACAAATTTAAGGAAAATGAGGGAAACCCACAAATACTTATTCTAGCCATCTTTCATCTCTCAATTTCAATACTACTAATGTCTATCTTAGGTGGATTTGTGAAAGTGACACTCATTTCCCACTTGTTTTCTTCTTTGATTTAGAGTATCTTTCTTCTAGTCACTTTCAACATTAACTATATCATGCATTTCAAAAGCTTCTTGCTCCAGACTGTATGAATTTTAACCAAGCCTCTCTCTTTACAGTGTAACAAATGACCTGCTTGTAGTTCATTTGGGGTGAAATTTACCAGCAATGAGAAGAAATTAAATTAGGCCCTGAAGAGCATGTGTGATCTGAACTGGGAGCAGACTGGGGGACTGTCTGACGTGCTTGGTACATAGTGCCAACTGGTGCCCTGTGTACTGTAGAAGAGGGTTCACATTTGAAGCCAGTATTCTATACAGTTGGGTGATATCTGTTTTGTAAGACATTTATTCTCCTAAAAATGTGGCTCTAATTGCTAGCAGTTTAGTAAAATTGAGTCCAAATAGCTTTGGCTGGCATGAGAATGAAAAAAGAAACATTCTTGAATGGTGAAGCATTTCAGTGTTTTAAAACGTTTTGATCATTCAGAGCTAGACTGGGAACACAGAGACTTGGACATAATGTGCAAAACTGAAGAAAAATTGGTTTTTTAAATGCAAATCTCAGTTTCAATGGATGTTTTAATTATATATTAACAATGATTGCTTTTACCTATTTTATCCCATTGCCTCCAGGTATTTTATTTTTTGCCTGTTACTTAGAACTTTTTTTTGTGAGAGGTGCTTCTAATATATTGTAGTGAGTTTCTGTTGTGGCTGAGTTTGGGTACCCACTACAGGGGTGGCTTCTGTTAGAAGCAGCTAGAAGCTTTCCCTGTCCGGTGGAGCCAATGCCAGCCAGCTCCAGGACAGACTTCCTGCTGCTGGCCAAGGCTGAGCCAATCAGGAGTAATAGTAATGCCTCTGTGATAACATATTTAAGAACAGAAGGTTGTGACACAGAAAGAATTCCAGCCAGGGAAGAGCGGAGTGAGAACATGGGATCAACAAGGTAGACACTGAGGTCAGTGCAGAAGGAGGGGCAGGAGGTGCTCCAGGTGCCAGAGCTGAGGTTCCCCTGCAGCCCGTGGTGCAGACCATGGTGGGGCAGCTGTGCCCCTGCAGCCCATGGAGAACTATCGGGATGCAGAGACCCACCTGCAGCCCATGCTGGAGCAGGTGGAAGCATGAAGGAGGCTGTGACCCCATGGGAGGACCAAGATGGAGCAGGGTCCTGCCGGAGACCTGCAGTCTGTGGAGAGGGAAGCCCACGCTGGAGCAGGTTTTTCCCGGGTAGGACTTGTGGCCTCTGAGGGGACCCACGTTGGTACAGCTCCTTCGAGAAGGACTGCACCCCATGGAGGAGTGACCCATGGGACAGCAGTTTGGGAAGAACTGCTGCCTGAGGGATGGACTCACGCTGGAGAGGTCCATCAAGGACTGTCTCCCATGGGAGGGACCCCACGGGAGCAGGGGAAGGACTCCTCTCTCTGAGCAGCAGCAGAAAAAACAACTGACCATAACTCCCATTCCCCGTCCCCCTGCACTGCTGGGGGGGGAAGAGGGAGAACATGGAAGAAAGGAGGGGTGGGGGGAAGGTGTTTTTAAGACTGTTTTATTTCTCACTTTTTGTCTCTTATCCTGTTAGTAATAAATAAAAGTACTATCCCCATTTTGAGTCTCTTTTGCCCATGTAGGTAATCAGTAAGTGACCACTCCCAGCTGTTAACTCATGAATCTTTAGCTGGGTTTTTTTTTTCTTTCTCCTCTGTCCAGTTGCAGAGGGAGAGAGAGGGGTACTAGTGGGTACTTGGCAGCTGGCCAGCGTCAACCCACTACATATATATGTTGATTCAGGCAGGGAGAAAATTCACTTCAGTAAGTACCCTTCACCATTGGAACAGATTGGTAAAAGCCAACAACAACATTGATTTATATCTTAGTGATATAAATGATAATTCCTTTTTAATTCTAAACCTAGTTCTTCTTATTAAAAATTACTGTGATAAACCAGCAAGTTGAAATAATTCAGTTTTCCCTAAGTCATGGCTCGGCCTAAAATCTTACTAGGAAGATCTGAAAATTGTGATAATTTGAGCTTTTTACTTTTGTTTCTTTTGGGGAGGTTTTATTGGTTTGTTTTGGTTTTGCAGTGAGCTTACTGAGAGAAGGAGTTAAACCTTGGTTTGTGAAATTAGTCTGTTTACTTTAGTGTTGATTGTCTTACCTAGTGTTTTTCAGAGTATTTAGGGACATGCTTAATAACCTTGATGAAAATAGATTTTGAAATTCTCTGCTAACTGAAATCCAAGATGTTTGTGCAGTCAACTCTGCAGCTGTTGTTCTATTTACCTCTGAGTTTTCTATGTCTTTTAGGTGCTCTGAGTACAGTTTTTGAGTATTTTCGGTTTTTGCCTCACATGCTATTTATGGTTCTTGGATGGTTCATATCTGTTCTAAGAGGAAGATAATTCCTTACAGCAATACTTACAGTTATCTGAAACTGGTTGGAGGCTATCTGGAACTCAGAGCACAGTTTTGTCAGTTTATCCTAAGTTGGTGAGAATTAATTTCAGCTTGCTTTCAGACTAAGAAGCAACTGAACACAGTCTTGCCAGTTGTAAGGACTGTGTTGCATTATTATTATTATTATTATTATTGTTGTTGTTGTTGTTGTTGTTGTTTTTGTTGTTGTTTTTGTTGTTGCTGGATGCCTGTATGGATGATTCCTCTTTGTTTTATAGGTAAGTGTCTTAATTCTAGGGCTTCAGTCCAGAAGAGTTAAAATCGGTACAGAATAAATCTTCTCTGTCCCATCTTTCTTCTCAGCTTATGCTGAGAACTGTTCTTTCTTTCTGCTCAGTTTTTCAGAAGTATTGCAGATAGCATTTAAAAATTGAACTGCCAGTTTCAGCCCATGCTGCTTCTCTACACCAGTTCTACTTGGCAGTTTCAGCTCAGGTTGGAGTGGCTGGTGTTGTCAGAAACAACTTTTGTTATTTTCTCAGAAGAAGGGATCAGAAAAACATGGCAGAAGGAAGAGGATGAGCTGAATAAGCTTCTAACGGGCTAATAAGGGTAAGTTCATAAATCCAGTAGGGTTTGAATATCTGAAAAGCATACTAATGCCCACATTTCCTGAGAAGGACTTGATGTACTATTTGGTCTTTCTGTCAGAACTATGTAGGTGGATAAACCATGAAGATGCTGCTCCCCTTCTGTCAGAAAAAGGTATGTCATCAGGAAAGAATCCCTAAAATTTATGAACTGCAGACTCACTTGCATTTCTCTGACCTTAGTGGTATTTTATTATAAATCAGATAAAGTAATGAATAGAATATTCAAAATTTAACCCCCTTTTCTTTAAACTTCATATCATATTTTAGTTTATTCAAACTAAAAAGAAATCTCATAGAGAATAATTTACTAATGTTAAGAGACTGACTTGATTGGAAAATTGAAATAATGACAGCCAGGTTGGAACATTTCCTTGGGATTTCAGCAAGTTGTGACAGTCTACAAATATCAACTGTACTTGTTACGATTAATCTGTGCTCCATGAGTAATTTTGATGCTTGCAGAATATACAAGATCTGAAAGTACTGTACTTTGTGCACACGGAGTGGGTACACAGTTGATCTGACACATGCTGAATGATATCACCTGTATAGAAGAAGAGATCCTATAAAGAGTACTATTCTGTGAACTGATTTTCCTGAATAAATGTCTTTGTCATAGGAGTCTGAAGGAACAAGAATCTGTGGGGGGGAAAAACAAACAAACATGTAAAGTAACACCTTCAGTAAAGGTGTTTTAATACATCTGTGATTATTTGTGCATCACACTTATAATGAATTATTTTAAGTAATTCTGAAAAAAAACCTCAGAAGTTACTTTTTCTATCAGTCAGGCTGTTGGAGTATCCTCACATTAGTTAGAAGTTCTGGAAATCTTGCCTTTACAACCAAGAAAACATTTCTTGAGCATTGAGTTACCCAGCTCTGTTTGTGCTCTTCTGCTGTGTCCATCACTGAATTATTTGTTTGCCTGATGTGTTCCTATGGGAACCATGTGGTTTCAGTTAGATGACGTGGGGTTATCTTTTTGCTTTGGCAAGATTGCATAATGTCATTCCATCTCTGCAGTGAAAAAACCAAAGTATTTTTCAGTTGGCATAAAGATACTGTCAGAGGATAAACTAATGGTGATACTTTCCCCAAATTCTGTCTTTTGGGGCTTTTTTTTTCTTTGGGGCTTATTGTTCTCGTGTTTTTATTTTTAAAGTATTCTCATTAAGGAGTATTGTGGCATAATGCCCATGTGGTGGACAAAAGCAGGAAGTATAGTCATCGTGGAAGATGTAAGCAGCAGTAGAGCCTCATTTACTTGCAGAAGGAGAACAGGAGTCAGATGAAGACGACTACCATTTATGATTTGAAGAGGTATGACAACCTGTTGTATTCAGAAGTTTTGGATTTCTATTAAAAAACCCACATTTGCTCAGCATGGTATACTCTCAAGTTACAGAAACAGCACTATCCACAGCTTTTTATGCATCAGAGCTAATGTATTCAACAGTAATACGTTTAAAGAAAAATGACCTGCTGGCACCCTATTTTTCCAGGAGGCACTTGTTTGACAGGGAGAGCTATTGAGAAGCTGGCAAGAAGTCAGCAGGAGCGCTGGAGGTAATGCATGGTCAGAAGGAGGCCTAGAGGCAGTGTCTGTATCTACTGACTCTTCTTTAGACTTCTCCTGTTTCATTTTGTGATTTAGTGAGCTGTTATAGATCAGCAGACAGGGGAGCTAAGTCCCCATCAGAGACATTTTTATTTCAAGGATACACAAAATTAGTAGTGGTGTTGAGGAGAGTATGAAAATCAGAACATTTTTGCCCAAGTGTTTCTTGTATGGTTTTAGTCATGTATGCTGCCATGGGTAGTGTTAAAGAAAGAGTTCTGTGAGTCGGTGCTTGAAAAAAATTATGACCAGCATTATTCTGGAATGGGCTGTATAAGAAATACATTAAGGCCTGCAGAAATTGAAACCCTTAATGGAACTTGTCTGAGCTTTCTAGTAATGAGTAATTTTCAAGTTATAACACAGTACATTAAGTTGAAAGTTTATATAATTTCAGGACTGTTTCTCTTTATGCTAGGAGGATTCTGCTAAAAATAATCTGCTGAGTGAATTCTGTAAATTACTGCAGGTTCTGAAAGAAATTCCAGTCTCTTTGAATTCCCCCCTCTCTTGTTTGAAATGTTGTATGGGAGCTCAGCATAAATCTCTTACAGTAAAAAGCATGGAATTGTATTCAGTTTCTGAAGTTTAACTCCTTGAATTAAGCAAGATGTCACGGCTTTGAGTTTGTTTTAAGATATTGCTATAGTTCTTAATGACTGCTTCCAGAAAATGTAACCTTACTTTTATAATACAATGAGGATAATAAAGGGGGTGTGTGTAAGATGAGGGAATCCTCTTTTCAGTGCATTTCTTTATGCTAA
>JAWWLV010000144.1:30893833-30917499 GCA_035041135.1 Platyrinchus mystaceus
GCAAGGAAAATTGGGCTGCTTTCATTCCTGGCAGGTAACTTGCCTTTTGATTTCCTGATCTAATGAATTGTAGTACTGCAACATGAACTAGGGAACAATCTTATTTTAATTAAATATATGTCTGTTTATGGCAATAGCATTCCTTAACCTCTTTCATTCTTTTTGAATATTTTTTGTAAGCCGAAGGAACTGTCTTCCAACAGCTTGAATATCAGGTTTGCGTGCATTCTCTTTAAGAAGCCAGAGTTAATGTAATCACAAAGTTCACCTGAAATAGTCTTCTAAGTGAGGTTTTCTTTGCATGCTTTTTGGTGATTTGCCTTCCTTTTGCTAAGTGCATTTGTTTTTTGGTTGTTTTATAGTTTTTGGGAATATTTTTTAAAGCATTGCAAACATGTTGTAACAACTAAACTAATTACAAGGTGTGCTTTATATGGTAAGTTTTAAATTTTATTCTTCTTTTCTTTTAATCAATTTTAAGTGCAGTGTTGTTCACACAATAAAATATTTCTGGGTTGCATAATTTTACTCATTTTGCCTAAAACGTTTGAACAGCTGTCCTTAGTAGTTTATTGACCTCATTGCTTTAGTATTTGCTGGATTTAATTCTGAATTTCCACTTAGAAGATAACCTTCCTTTGGAGTAATGTTTAAGACTTTATACATATTTTAACTGGATCACTATTTTAAGTTTATTCTAAGTTTTCTCTAAGGAATATCCTAGAATATGATAACAATTTTTGATGATCTGCCATAGGACATCATTCATACTGTATTAATTGAACAAACATATGAATCTGTAAAGTGCATGATGCAAACTACCAGACTTGTTAGAAACAACATAACTTCTTTTTATCTCAAACTTTACAAAAATGTATTAAATAAAAAATTATTAAATTGGTAATAGCTACCTTATTTACATCAGTAAATTATTTTTTTTCACAGAATTCAATTATTACAAACCTGAATTGAAGCTTTTACTGTATTATTATTATTAGATATGGTGATTTATATTAGTTTGGGTTTGAATTGGTTTATTGTGTTTTTTCTGGGTTTTTGGGGAATTTGTTGTTATTGTTGTTGGGGATTTTTTTGTTGTATTTTTTTTTTCCTTTTTCACAGAGGGCAGTTTGAGATGTTTTGCTTTGCTTTTATTTTTATCAGGAGCAGTCTAATTGCTTATTTTATATAAAAGTCACATTATTGTCACTCTCAGTACCATAAATAATTTCATTATGCATGGATGCTCTAGTCATGGATGCTCAGCATTGTCTGTTTGTTCATTGAAGTAATTCAAACAGTTTGAATGCTGTAGAGGTCAACTAATCTCCTTTCAGTTTTCATTTCGATTTTTAATAGAGATAGGACTTTTTCTTTGTTCTCTGGATTTTTGCTAATCTTTTATTTTTCAAAAATATCCGACATCCATATTCATGTGTATGAATTTTTAGATATCAGTAACTTTTTATGTTATTTACTGTTATCTAATATTTTCTCTCATGCTTTAATTTATACTCTCTTTTGTTGTATTTTATTTCAACATGGGAATCAATACCATGTTCTGCTGTCATGTATTGTACTTAATTCCTTACCCATGCTAGTACTGGATAACTACTTAAGGGGTGAATGTTGTCTTGAATGTAAAATGTTGTGAAAGAAGTTTGACTCTTTTAATGTTTTAGATTAAAATTTACATTCTGTTATTATTAAAGGAAAATCCCCTAGGTACATTCCACATCACATTCCTCTTCCATGTAAGGGAGGGTCTTAAAATGGCATCATTCTCTCTTCTGCAACCCCTTCCCCTCCAAATCTTGATACCACGTGAAGGGTGTGAGGATTTGGGTGGAAGGACATTTTCCAGGAAGGCTGCTTCCCCTGGAAATTAGGGAACCAAGGCTGTGAATGTTCCACAGCATATACCTTCACTGAAGTCAAAGTGTTCTGGGTGACTTTGGGTTTTCTTAGATGTGGCTTTTGGTTTGTCTTTTTTTCTAGTGGTTGTAGGTAAAACCAGTAAGCTTTGGCAGTTGTAGCCTGAAACAAGGAGGATGCCTGTATGTCTCTGGGCCTAACCAATGTGGTACACTCAGAACAAATTTATTTGCCAAAACACCAGGGAGTAAGTTGATGTTTCTGGAGGTTGTGACTCATATATTAGCAATAACTGTGGAAAACCTGATAGTCTTAAAGCATCTGGCTATAAAGTGATATTACAATATCCTGAAAATTATGCTTTTAGAACCTCATATACTGAATTTGGTGATAAACCAGTGGTATAGCAGACTAGAGTTTTATGTCTTGATCTAAGAAACTGAAGCTTTCTTCCCTATATTGTCAAAGGACAAGAGGTGTCAGTGGTTTGGGGTGTGGTGCTGCACTTTGGGTCTTGTCTGGAAACATTTTCCCTCATCGTTTGTGCAACTGGACCTAATAACTAAAACTGTTAAGATCTTCCTCTAATGAGTTTGAAAAGGCTTAGTAAAATTCTGGTAGTTTGTTTAATGATATTTTCAGCAAAATAAAGAATTCAGAGCTCTTGAGGTAGTTCTGCAGGCTGAAGAAGTCTTGAATTTAAGACTTGTACTTTTTGCTCATGTTTTTAGAAATTGGTTACTCCCTCATTTTCCAGCATGTTCTGATTTGAACTTTGTGTGCTAGGTAAGCACAGAGCATGGAGAGAAAATTAGGCCCATTAGGAGCTATTGGTAAGGTTTGACAAGTGTCTGGGTATTGGACGGGTTTGCGCAGAAAAGAGTAGCTGCCAGATCTACCAAAGCAGCATTGTACAAGGGGTTGATTCAGTGGAGGAGTTTTAAATGGGTAAAAAGATTTCAGAAATCTCAGTGATGTGGGGGGACTTGAGTGCTTATACAGACATGTAAGACCTCTAAATTCCAAGGTGCTGCTTTGGACTTGGCTGTGATTTTCTAACTACTTTGTTTTAACTGCAAAGTTTCAAATGTGTACATGGGAATAAAAAGAAGTAAAAGGAGGGGGGAGTCTTATTAAAACCAAACTGAAAATCTGGCCTGTAAAATGTTGGTTGGACACTGATCACTCTTCCCCAAGGTGTAGTTAAATAAAACAGTTCCCTGCTGTTGTCCCTCAATAACATTATATCGTTTCCATGAATTTATTGGCTGGCACCTGCTCCTTTTCTCATCCTAGGTGTGATCCAGCCTTCTGACATGGACAGCTGCTGGATTGGTTCAAGCAGGTCTGTGGGTGGTCTAGCATGGCTTCTAGCTAGCCAAGGGATCCAGTTCTGTAATTTATCACCCTCTCCTGGCAATTGTAGTGAGGAGGTGAAGAAAGGCTGGAAATTAAGGAAGAAAAGAAAATGCTGTCCCCCTCATCTCACTGGCACTCTTGTCAAACAGCTGAGGTGCACTCACAAAACAGCAGGATGCTGGGCTGCTGTTACTGCTCCCTGCTCTGTGGGAAGTAAGCCCAGGGATTTAGTACCATTACTGAAGAGTTTACTGAATTTCTAAACCTGAAGGAAACTCCCGTTGCTTTGCCTGTACACCTCCACCAATTTGCTCACATCAGTTTGTGAAACAATGTAATTTGGAAATATGTCAAAGTATGGCATAAAGGCCTGTTTCTTTTTCTGGTTTGGTTTTTGTCTTTTTAGCAGACCCTCATATGTTTTCTGGTTTACCTGGTTCCATTTGTCACTTAACACAGAATGCAGCTTTACATCAGATGGGAGCACAGCTCCTAGTTCTATTTCAATTGGAATGTTTTTTTGAAGACTGCAGCCAATGCTAATACAGTGGTCTTAAACAGAGGAAAATTTTTCCAAGTCGTTAATCATATCATATTGTTGTTAATCATATCATATTGTTGTTAATCATATCTTTTGAGCCATAAGAGGTTTTGATTATTTGAACACAAAAATCCTAACGTGCTTCAAAATGCAGATAAAGGAACACTGCTGAAATTACTTTTGGGCAACTTTTATTTGTCTGCTAGGGGAAGACTAGTTCTTTATAGTCGTACTAATAACACCAATGGCAAGGTGGACAAGGAATTTCTACTTTTTCTGGTCTGTGCACCTGGTCCTCTTAATGTGTGTCTTGTGAACCTGGCAGACGTGAGCCTGGAAGCATTACTCACCTTCTCTCAGAGAGAAATAAAAGCTGAACTTTTTTTTAATTATTATTATTTTATTTCTGTAGCATCTGTGAGACATTGATTATGCTTTTGGCCAGATCACTTGATTATATGGCTGTGGGTGAGAGATCTAGCCCAACTGTCAGTTGGTGTCAGAGATAAAAATTATGCTCGTTTTAGGAGAGCAGGTCATCACTTGATCACAAAAGTAACCTTACAATACTCTGTTCTCTGTAGACTAGATTATTTTATTTTTTCATTTACACAAATCATGTTTATCCTCACACATCTGTCATGTCTATCAAGCCAGCTACTTGACAGATGTGGATTTAATGTAATGTAAAATTACAACTTAAAATAACAATTTACTGTAATGAAGTAAATATCAAGTAGTAAATAGAAAGCAGTTTCAAACATATTTGGAAGTGGCTGGGTATTATTTTACCTGAATACTTTGCAATAGAAAGTTTGTCTCTTAACTGAACTAAATAGGTGGGGTTTTTTTAATTACTATTTCCTATTTGAAAAATTTTAACTTTTCAGGGAAAAAGATATACAGAATTTTTCTCTGGTGTTTCTCTCCCTTTCCTTCTCCCACCCTCAGCAGTCAAAAAGAGACTTAGAAATTCCACCAAATATCTCATGTGAATTAGTTCAAGTGGTTTATGTCCTACACACTTGTCCCTAAAGACCCAGTTCTCAATTTACAGTTTTTTCCAGGATATGCTGCAGACATTCATTAAGGCCATTTATTTTGCAGTGCTTTAATAAGGATGAAAAAGTTGAAGAACACTTTTTGTAAGGAACTATGGTGCTGTTTCTTAACTAAATATTTTACTTTCTTATCTGAAACATTTTTAATTCTAATATTTTGTTCTAATGTATTGTTTTAATATTTGAAAATCTGTCATTTCCCATAGGGAGGAACAATGCACCTTTTCAGCTGTATCTAATTCCGTAACTAGTGTTTCAATGTTTCCATTTTGGTCTTGAATTTATGTTATTTCTTCCATTAGCACATAGTATTTCATCAGTCATCATTACAGCAAATGTCTTCAAAGAGAATACTCCTGGTCTTTTGGCTAAAACCACAACCACTGGCTGCTGCTTTTCATTCCTGTGTCACAAAATAACAAAATACCAATGCGCAGTATTTCCACATATTGCTATATAACAGTATGAAACAAAATAAAAGCTGCTTTGCAAATGCTTCTTTGTTGTTTCCTTATAACTTAATAAAACTAAACAATGAAATTACAGTAGTTTGGCAGGCTGTGGATCCTTCGCTCCCAAAGTTCACAGGCAGGCTTTGGGGCTGTAACAGTTCCATTGCTTTTAAAATGATGTGTAGAAAGGAGATTTTCAGACAGAAAAAGCTCAACTTTAAAGCTTTTGCTTCTCATACTACATGATACCTCAAGAATGGGTTTCTGAAGGTAATACTGAGTCAAATCTGACTATTGGGACATAATCTTCAGTTTAAGAAGGTCCCTATTGTTCTCAATTAGAGTAGACTCAGGCTGCTAGAAGATACAAAGCCTTTTGCTCTTATTATTTTTGGAGTATCAGTGTTAATATTGGGGACTATCTCATTATGTGCAACAAGAGATTTTTGCTGTGGTTAAAGAGAGCTTGTCTTCCTGATTCTTGGCTTCAGGCCAGATCTAAAGAATTTGTGTTGAGAACTGTAAGTTGTGCTTCCAAATCCATGCTGTTGAGAGTGAATAAAGTGTTTTGCAGCTTGGCCAAAATGTAAATTGGCAACAATCTTGTCACAGAGTGGAAACAGCTTGAAAAAGAGTAAAGTAGTTTTCATAGTTTGCTCAGTTACAGGTGGTTACCTGATATTTCATTGCCTTTCTGGGAGAGATGGACTAGTGAGGAAAAGACAAAAAACTAAAAAAAATTAAAAATCCCTAAACCACCTGAATGAATGCTGTTTAAATTATTTGGAGTTTATTGACGCTTAAGGCTTGAGATGTTTGTTCTGCACTTGGCTTCATGAAGGAAAAATAGTTTTTTCTCCTTCTCTCAGTGATTCATGTCTTGGGAAACATAGCTGTCTTTGGAACAACTGATTCCTTGTCCTACCATTCTTGCCACGGTGCCAAAATCAGTTCTCTCAGAATAACTGATCAAGACAACCCTTGAATATTCCTGTTCATCCTTAAATTAAGAAAAGAAATGTAATAACAGAAGGGCATTGTATCACTTAGAATAATAAATTCAAATCCTAGATAAATGACTGAAGGAGAATAGAGAGGAACAAAGTAAAAAGGGAAATATATTTTAAATCAGTGCAACAACGAGTTAGCACGTGTTTATACTTCTACTAAACAGATTTTAACTTTCCCATAGTGTTTGTATTACTGAAATGTCACAAACCATTTATTTTTACTTTTCTGATGATCAGAGAAAGTAAGTAGACTGAGAAAGAGGTGTTTGTCAAAGCACTTCATAACTATTTTGGTAGCTTGCATACTAGATGCCAGCTTTTAACTTTTCTAAGTGAGTTCTTCATTTGTACAGCAGATGTACAGATAATTTTGCTTCCAATCTTCTACCCTAAAAATACTTTAAAGTGAAGAGAACTTGGGAGGAGGGGTGGGGGTGTGAGGGTGGCAGGATGCAGCAACTGATCACAGTGAGATGTTTGTGTTGACTTGCAAGTCAATTGATAAATACACACTGTATTTAAGGCACTGTAAGGATGCTTCTCAAAATAGCTTTTCCAGTAATTTTACTCTTGGAAATTACAGAATACCAAGAATTCCAGAACTCAAAAATGTGTGTCTGTACTGTGATACTGGCAGCTTGAATAGCTGTCCCTAAACTCAGTTAAGAATATTTAATCCTGGAATTTTTTAAGAACAAAAGCAGCCACTATTTATATTTGTGCCATGTAATGGTAAGGACTAAAATTTTGAACTGAAACAATTCAATTTCCTATTTAAAATTAATTAATTACCACCAAGTCCCATCTTGTTCATATTAAAAATCAATATAAAATAGAACATGTTTGAAGCATCACTTTCAGATCTAAAAAACCTTGCTACTGCTAAGGGATGCATTTTTTTTGAAATGGCATTTAAAATTGCCAAAAACATGAAACAGACTAGTGAGAAAACAAAGATTGAACAGGAAGAATTTATGTTGGAAGTTTTTCTTCCTATTCCACATTTTATTCTTAATAAGATAATGTTTCATAGCAAGAACTTAAAAAAAGAGAGCATTATCGGGGGGTTTTTTTGGGTGGTTTTTGTTTTTGTTTGTTTCTTTTCTTTCATACGTTTTTGCATAGAAGGAAGTATGTCTCAGTGTGGATAACTTAGTTTTAATTTATATTGATACGCTATCAGATTATACTTCAAAGAAAAAAAGAGTAGAGTGACAAGTTCCCTTAAAATCAAGAACAACTGTGTTACCAACGTAATTTCTTTTAAGAAATTACTTCTGTGATATGTAAGAAACATTTTAGAGTCCAGGGAGCCTCAATATTTCGTGCATGACGTGCTCCATTAAAAAAAATAAATAAATAAAAGGGGAAAACAATGCACTTTTCTGCTCAAAGCTATTGCACTGTGAATTATTTATACAGGCCTTATGGGCTTCCATGGAATTTTAATAGCTCTACCGTTGAATTTGTAAACTTCCCTATCATTCTGAGCTAATCTAATCTAGGTACCTACACTTGAACTATGGGCTTATTGATAAAACTAAAATGAATCAGTTTTTATGGAAATAATATTACAGCACTCTCCCTCTCTTCACTATTCCATTTAATAGAGTTAATACTGTATTGTATTTTAACAAATACTCCATTCAGTTCTATGATAACAAAGGAGGTATAACTAGTTGTTCACATGAATTCTGAACATGACAGGGCATCCTCAAATCACATTTTCAACTGGATTCTATGTTATGAGTTTATCTATGTCATACAAAGTCTCTTAATTTATAGTGTTGAGGCCACTGAAACATTATTCTTCTGGAATATACAGTTTCATGCACATGTATTCAATCTTTTTCAACATAATTATGTTGAGAATACTCTGGGTGGCTAACCATGCCTATACCTGCTCCTGATAATGGACTTGAGGTCAAATGAGATAAGGCTCAGTGCTGAGGACACCAGCCAGGTCTCATTCAAAATGATGACATGCCGTATTTTCTGAAGACACATTATCTGTGTGTCCTAGAATTCAGGGCACTACTTTAGCTTGATCACAATTCTTGGTTTTGCTTCAAGGCTTCCCACTCAGTATCTCACAGATACAGCACTAGTGGAAAAGAGGACTGAGAGCATGTTAATGGGAGGACTGAAGAGGGCACAGGTCCAAACACATACAAAACTAGGTGTGATGAATTCCCCAGAACCTTCAGGAATTGCTTGTGACTTTGTTCCAGTTCTAGAGATATTATATCAATGTGAAGGGAAAGTATTAATAAGGCAGATGGTATCTTAACAGTTTTCCGTGGAAGACTATTGAGAGTGACTCTCTCAAAGAATACGAAAGAGTATGATCTGAGTAGCGAAGGTTCCTCCTACAGAAGTTAATAAGAACAGATATTTACAGGCATTTTTTAAATGTCTGTCAGTTTGTGTTCCCACGTAAGTCTGTTTTAGTCTTCTGGTTCCCTGGTTTTCTTTACACATTAGTCAATACCAGGAGAAAGATAAATGTCACATACCTAGTTCATTAAGAGCATTCACCCTGGTGGGTTTTTTGTTTGTTTGTTCTTGGGGTTTTTTGGTGGTTTTTATTTTGTTGGTAGGTTTTAGTTGTGGGCTTTTTCTGGTTTGTTTGGGGTTTTTTTATTGGTTTGGTTTTGTGTTCTATTGGGTTTTTTGTTGGTTTTGTTTGTTTCTTGCTTTGAGTTTTTTGGGGAGGATGAGGAGGGGGGTGTTGATGTTGTGTGTTTTGGAGCTTTTTGGCGGAAGAAAAGTGTATAGTTCTGAGTTAGCCTGATTAGTTTAATCTACTTAACCTGTAGTAGAATTTTGTACTTTGACTCGAGTGGTCTCTGTGACTGTTGAAATAAATGCTTCTGTATTCAAAAATTGTGAAGCATCTATATTTAATCTGTCTTGTTTTAAATAACTGAATGAGGAATATGGTTATCCAGGTTCAGAGCCAAGATTTACTGAGTTGCCCTGTAGTCTTTGCCTAAATTTGACTTCCATAGTTCTCTCAAAAAGACATAGTTGCCTCTCAATTACCAGGTGTTGGATCCACATGGGTAGGCATTATGGTGAAAGAACTGCCTGGCAATGATGATGGGTTTTGAAATGTTTTGTTTACTGGAGTGAAATTGAGTAAAATTTTTGATAGAAAGCTGAAGGATTTTTTTTTTTTTGTTAATTCATATATACCTACTATATGCCCAAACACACAGCTGCAACAGATATTCCTGATCAAAATAATTTGATCTACGTGTTCATTTATATAAACCAAATATATCAAAGCATTGCATTTGCTGTGAGATAAAATCCTTCTGCACATGAAAATATTTTATTTCCTAACTAGTCATAACATAGGCTCTGAAATTAAGATATATTTGTCTGAGGAAAAAGCTACTTGTGAGTTAAATGAATTTATCATCTTTGTTATTTTTTAAGATTTAGTCTAGGTTTAGTTTAAAACTATATTTAAGCTAAATCTAAGTGAAAAAATGAATACAGTTACATTCTGCACTGACCATAATGTACAGATATGGAAGAAAAATGGGAAGAAATTATTATTGCCAGGTGGTTTTTTTACATTTCAGGTGACTTTTTTTTCTTAATATATTACAAATAAAATAAATATTTTCTTGTCCTTTCTAGTTATCACAATGGTCTCTCTTTTACCTTGTATTACTATAGAACATATTTTTGGTCGTAGCCACAGTAAATATGTAAACCAAAGTATTATTGTCTTACTTCAGCTGCTTTCCCTATTCATACTTGAAGCACAGTAGCAATGGAATAGTAAGGAAACATAATGCTTATTGTCCATTAGACACCTTCCATATAGTACTAAAGAGTTTCAAATGAGAGAAACAGACTGTAATTTTGCTGACAGAATCTAATCTTTGCACCTACGTTTCTGAAAGATTTTCCTTTTTGAAACTTAACATTTTTTACAAAAGACAAAAATACTGCCGCAGAAAGAAAAAGTGTGTTACGAAGTAAATAGATAATAAATGTTCACCTCCCCCCACCAATACCCTGAGTGGAAGTCTGTTCAAGATCTGATTTTTTGATGGTTAGAAATATTTTAATAGGCAGTTTTCATGTACTATTTCTTTCTCCAGTGTTGTTTTCTTTAATAACTATTTGGTAAATAAATCTGTTAGCTATTGTATTCATGATTATTCTACAGTCTGTCTCTGGAAAAGTCAGTCTCCTATGATGTGATTCTTCACAGTATGCCCTTTCGTAATAGCATTATATAGATATTTAATATATCCAGCATAACTTATCTATGTAGGGTACAGGGAGGAGGGAAATTGGCCCCATTAAATTTCTTTTAGTACCTTTGTAAATTTTTTTATTTTAAATTTCCTTCCTGAAACTGATTCTTTTTTTCCTTTTTTTTTTTTTTTTTTTTTTTAACTATTTTGTTGTTCTCCAACAAAAGAGGGGATACTTTGTAGTTCATAGTGTAGAAGATAGGTTTTCTTTTGCCTTTATCAACTGACGGCATCTTTTAATTTCAGACCATGTCATTATATTAAAATCGGTGACATCACAGCCATGGATAGATTTCCTTATTATGGAAAATCAGGTCATACTAAACAGGTGAAAATTGTTTAGAAAGAAAAAAAGTCATATGAATGATAGAAAACTTGCTATCTAAATACAATATTGAAAACATGGTATGGAAAGAGAAAAATTCTTGCTCTACATTTAATGCTATCATAGATCTCCTTGTATTGTTATCAGGCCTGTTTTTTCTGGATGGACCTGGTGAGGACAAGCTGAGAGAATTGAAAATGGGCATGAATACACAATAAAAAAAAATTGGATCTTTAAGAACAAGTATCTTAGACAAACATGAACATTTGCATAATAATTGCATAATAATTAGCAGTTTTCATCAGTTTAAATGTTGAACACTGTATTAGTAAGTAATTGGGGTAGAGGAATGACAAGTGTATTTTTGTAAAGGACTACCACATAAAAATGTGTAATATTTCTGTAGTGATGTAAATGTAGTTCTCCTTAAGCTGATTCTTATCCATTTAAGGAGACACAGGCTAAGGCAAGGGTGTTAAAGCTGCTGCTCTAGGTTTTACTGGGAAAGAAGGCAGCCTGGAGAATCAAAGTTAAAACAGATTAATTCATGGACCCCAAATATGAAGCCAGCATGGCAGAGAGAAAATATTTTTGATATTCATCTTTTATCAGACTTTAGAATAGAAAATTTTAGTACTATGGGGAAAATATATCATGATGCCCTCCTTTTCAGTGCTGCAGCGTAGGAGAATGCAATTTGATGAATGAGGAAAGGATTGATTTTGAACAACTTAAGATGATACAATTATGTTTGTCATTATTGAAAATTCAGTCTCTCTGTGAACCACCAGAGAATATAGCTTGTGAATTGATACAGCTCCTCCTCCCACACTTACCTTAACCACTTGGCTAACATCTGCAGTTTCATTTTGTGTTCTTAAGTGCTGATAAATAGATCTTAATTTCTGAGCTAAGCAAAATTTCATAGATGGTGTTTTTATTGTTGAGACTACGTATAATTACTTAGAAATTTTTTCAGATGCTCTAAGGAGATGACATTTAGATTACTTTCAGAGAAAAAGCAAGTAGTTTCATTAAAACTTGATGAATATTTTTACCAGAGGTCTGTAAATTCAAACAGAAGGCTATTCAAACCTATAAATCCAATAAGATGAGAATAAAACATAAAACAGTTTTTAAGTGACTATATAAAAAATGGGCTACTTTAACAATGAGTACATGTTAAAGGAGAGAGAATTTTACCATTATCAATGTCTTTTTATCATTAGAGACAAGCATTTCTTCATGACAGGGAGGATTTCAGTTTTGCCTGTTCATCTCTCTGTCCTAGGCCCCGACAGAGGGTTGCTCATCGTGTCTGTGTCAGAAAATATTACATGGAAATTGATATATTGGCAAAGATTCAAATAGTTTTTCATACATATTTTCTTGTTGTCTTCCTTTTCAAATGTATAAATTTTTGGATTAAAAGTTTTGATTTTTCCTTTGTTTGAGGGATTGAAGAAATATTAAAGACTGGGGAATAGTATAAAATCATAGTGGAAAAAAATTCCAGATTTCAAAAAAGTGTTTCACATGAAGAAGGTTGTAAATGTTCTAGTTATAGAAACCTGCTATATAGATTTTTTGCCAGGAAAGTACTTTTTTTTTTAGCGTTTATAGAGCAAGGTAACTTAAATCTTGTAATATCTGCTCCATCATCTCACTTCAGCTTGTAGATTGCTCATATAATTTGCAAACTTTAAACATAGTTTGCAGAAGCCTTTGCTTGCATTCTCTTTCTATCTCTGTGCTGTAATGGATATTACTATTGCTGTTGCTAATTACTAATAATAAGCACTGCTGTTTAAGCAGGGTAAGAAGAGGACTCTGTAATTTATGTCATCCTATGTGGTTAAAATTTTTGATCATTTGAGTTGAAAAATAATTGTAAATCCAGAGACAAAATGTGTAATCACGCTGCCTCCTGTCATGGCATCCCATCCCCTGCAATGTCCTCTGGACAAAGTCCAGGTTATAGAGTACCCATGCAGTAACTGAATGTCAAATTTTGTGCCAGAATGCCTGCTTCTGATGAGGAAAGTTTAAAATTTAGATCATAAATATATTTATTTCACTTCTGGAACCATAGTCTGCAGTATAACCACCTCCATCATCAGCAGCAACAAAGTACCAGTTAAATGCACACAATGAATATAAACAGTATAGCTTTCAGCTATACTTAAGCTGAAGAAACTCATGCTTTTGACCCCATTTTTTGAGTGTCAGACCTCAGACTCAGTAAAACTATGTTTCTTACATCTGGATTCTACACGTGCATAGGAACAGAATTCTTTGGGGTTTTAAAATTTATTTATTTTTTTTTCTTTTACAAGGAGCATCTATTCTATGTGGGCACTAATTTCCGAAGAAATTAAGGGTAAGGGCATGGTCCATGATGAAGTTTTATCTTGGTATTAGGGGAGTTTATCTGGAGGAACCCTCAGTACTTTCAGCAAAAACTATTTATTCGATATAAATATTTATTGTCTAGTGCCTAGAAGGATCATGGTCTGATCCAGCCCAGGATTGCAATTTGGACTCAGGCTGCTGTGGCTTGGTAACAGGTCCAACAAACTTGAGAATGCCAGAAGTGTGATGGTCTTTAGCTGACAGACAATCAATTAAATGCAATACAGCATCATTCTTTTTTTTATTATTATTATTATTATTATTATTATTATTATTATTGTAGTTCAATGAATGACTTCTGCACAAGCGCCAAAATCACATAGTCAGTCCCACTGTATTTTTTAATAGGTGGTTAATAAAAAAGCTACGCTAATACCAGCTAAAGAGTGAAAATACAAATCATCCATCCATTAGTGGAACACTTTTTATTTTCTCATACTTCTAGTGTAATTCTTTGCACAGGTAGGTTAAGCAGTTTGCAGTGTGACTTGTATCCTGTGGGCATGTTAAACAGTCCCTCTTTTCTAGCATTTCTGAACAGTGGTTTTGGTTGGGTTTTCTCTTTGTTGTTTTGGTGTGAGTTGTTGCTTTTTTTTCTTATTTCACTCCAAGGAGAAAGACAAAAAAGAATTTTTGGGAAGAGTTTTCTATCATGTTCTAAAGAGAATTGGAAAAATCTGTAGAAAACAGGAGAGTAGATGGTTAAGAAGCTGTTGTCCAGTTCTCCTTAGCAGCCAAAAAATATTCAGTGTTCCGGATCTGTGTTTCAGGGAGTACTTTAAAATACAGAAAAATTGTAGTTAATTTCAGAAAGCACTCTTCTTTTATTCTTAATGGCAACCCCCTAAAATTTAAAAGCCTATAAAATCTGCCATTACGTGAAAAACTTAGAGGAGAGTAATATAGTACTTCTAAATACTGCACTGGTAATTAGATATTGGATGGCATAGCTACTGCTGATTATTGACTTCTCTGCTCTTCATATACTTTAAGTGCTTAAAGAATAACAGAAAATGTCACTGCTTTCCCTGAAGGAAATTGGAAAATCTAATTTGTCTTATGATCTTCCAGTGAAGCTAAAGACAATAAATTAGGAATATATTTTTTCCTCTTCACAGACTCCTACATGGAATCCAGCTGCTTGCAAAGCAACTATCAGTGAAAGCAAAATTTTAAACTGCACAGTGCATGTGCAAAACAACAATGGATATTTGTAACATTTTACTTCCTGGTACAGAGCTGATTTGAAAAAAATACAGACTATAAACATACATGTGTTGGATTTATTTTATGGATTCTGTAAAATCTTTACTTGTTATTGAAATACTTTCCACATCCTACCAAAAATGAAATCCAAATTTCGCAGCAAGCAGAAATTGAATATATTTCTTCCAGTGTAGCATTTCCTGGAGCATCTATACCCAATTCAAAGTAGCAATTATGAGATTTACATATTTATGTTGCCTTCTTAATGCAGTTTTTAATACTATCTAGCAAAATTTAAATTAATGACTGAAAGGCAGCCCTTTCTAAGAACTGTGACTGTTTTCTGACAGTGACAACAGGAAAACAATAATTTACCTTTTTGTACTAAATTATAGTTAGCTGTGCTGTTAATGGGAGTTTTATGACCTGGAACATGATTCTGTTAGGGGTTGCAAAACCTCACAGCTTGACAGAGGCAAGGGTCCCACGGCAATGTATCACCACACTGAGCCAACAGCAAAGCTGTGCGTGTATTCCCAAGAGGCACAAGCATAGTCATGCCACAGAACAGAGCCCCTCACCCAGGAAAAAGTAGAAAAGGAGTTTAATGAGAAGGCAGGACAGACTGCACTGATCAGGTTCAGGACATGGCTGGACAAGCGTATTAACCAGATCTGCTTATCTGCAACTGTAAGGGTGTGATGAAATGCTGGTTGCGGGGTGTTTGTTTTCGTTTTTATTATTTTCTTTTTTTTTTCATAACCCTGATAATTCACTGAGAAGACATGCAAGAGAATTGCAATTCATTTAACTGGTGGCTGGCAAGATAGTTTAAGCAGAGAATAACTGAAAGCAGAGAATGCTAGAGAAATTATGAAGTAACAAAGTAATTTTTGTCAGACCTTTGAAAGAATAACAAGGCTGGAATCTGAAGGACAATGCATTAATGTTCTGCAATATGTGTCAAGTGTGGGACAGAAGATAATAATAATTTGTTTGCATGCAAAATTTTTATTTACCTTGCCCTGTTCTCTGTTTCTAATATTTATAATCCTGCATTTTCAAGATGCTTTGTTGTATGTGAGGAGCTTAACTTTGCCATTATGTGTGCAACAAATAGCTCTGTCCTTGAGTATCTCCTTGCTGTCAAATCTCAAAGTACCAACTATGCAGATGCTATAATTATTTGAAAGGCCACTTATATCCTAGGATTTGTTTTTTCCTTTCTCTGCTGAGTGACAGTAGTTTGTTATAACTGCTGAAGAAGCAAAAAAATTGTTTTTATTTCCTTCTTATGAAAAATATTCACTAATAGGATTGCATTATTCATAATAAAAAATTCTTGAAATGCTCAACACTTAGAAGACTACTGAACTTAAGAACTACTTGTTTTAAGCAATACATTTTTATCTGAAAATATATTGCTTAAAAACAGATATATGATAACGATAGTTTTGCACTAATGCTTACTACATTTTGTGCTAAGTATGCATATATTCTTTTTCAGTATGTAATCTATTAATTATGACCATCCACACTGAGAAATGTGCTCCTAATTTGTAAGTTGTTTCTATAGTTTTAGCAACACTATATTCCACTACTTATTTAAGAAGAAATACTGTAATTTGTCCTTAATTATTTAACTGTTGGTGAGCATATAGTATATGCAGAGGACAGCTGAAAGAAAACAGAGATATGGGAATTCTAATATAACAAAATGCCTTTTAACAGAGCTTTGAAAGATTATTAAGAATGAAATAAAAAGGGTTTTCTGCAACATTAACGTTTTCCACAGAAGAGCTTGTACTTTTTTGTGTGTGCATGTAGTTAGTGACTGCAAAGTAATGTGATGAGGACTAAAAGTCAAGGAACAAGGAGTGAGAAGCTGTGACGCCATTCTGCTACTCTTCCAGATACAGAAGTTGTGGAGAGCTGAGTGAGTAGGGCAGTCCAGGGGAGCTGGCTGGAAAGAAAAGGTGAGATGTGCTACTCCTTTGAGGAGCCCAAAGAAGATTGCTCATGAAATTCCAGAAAAACAAAAAGGACACTGAATTCCACCTAGCCAAAATTCAGTTTAATTATAAGCCAACAGGGAAAGCAAGCCTCCATCTCTGCCCTGAACTGTATTTTTATATGGATATGTTTACATGCATGTATAACACATGGTACACACATAATTTTGATATTTCATCGTTGGTTCTGTTAAAGCTTTCCAGTGAGTGCTTGTCTGGCTTCGGTGGTATGCTATCCTTTGCTTGGCCTGTGTGAACTCTCTTCTATAGGATTCCCAAGTTAGGACCTCCATGGTTTCTTCCTCAGAGAGCCAATTGAGGGAATTCACTTAGCTTCATTGCAATTATCTTGTCCTTTCTCAGGACTCTCTTTATGCCATGAATACCAATTGGCATTATGGACACTTTGTCAGGCTCTTTTATTCTGAGTTGTTAGACAAAGGATTGAGAATTATTTTTGATCCCTGTATCTGGGTGCTCCTCAAACTCTTTTTTTGCCCTTGCTAACTATGTTTTTAAATTTATTCTGCTGATGTTTATAATACTTTTATTTTTCCTTTGGTTAAAATTTTAGTATTTTATTGCTATCTTCTTATTTCTATCCCATGCATAGGATTCTAGCTTTTGTGAGGAAACATTACTGGGTAAATTGTAAATCTTACCCTATCAAATGAAAACTCAGGACTTCAAAATATTAGAAAACTTCTCTAAAAACACAAGATCAGATTTTATTTTGACAAGTATGTGAAAATCATGTCAAATTTTATGAATAAGGCCCCTCCCCTACCAAAAGAACTTTGGATGTTGAAAAATTGTGCAAAGAAGAAACAAACAAAATCCAAAAAGTCATGAGCATGTAAGCCTAAGAGTAATGGCATAATTAAAAATTTAAAAAATTATCTGGAAGGAAATTATATGATTCACTATAGAGAAAACAGATGAGGCAAGCCATAACCTTACAAAGTACCTTTTTGCATTGTGTCTTTTTCCCAACTTTATTTCCTTGAATTTTAAAATTTAAAACTTTTTTAAAAAATCACTTGCTAAAATGTCTTAGGGCTATTTTTGCTATTTTATCAGTCAATAAATTATAGCACATTGTCCTTTCATAGCATATCAAAGTGTGTGGGGGCTGTTTTCTTCTTAATATGTTTAAAACATTTTTTCAAATAGTTTCCTGTATACTGATATTCCTATGCTTTTAGCTTCATGAAATGCTGAATGCTAAAAATTCTCCAGTTTATTATAGTTTATGCTTATATTTATTATATAGTATAAATGTAATATTATGTTAATAAAACTATTGCCTGCAACATTTTCATAACTGTCAAGGGAACACAGTCTAAGATAAAGGTGTGAGTCAAAGTATATTCCTCCCTTTTCTACTGTATTGCATGTACCTTGACAGTCAGTTACCAAGTATCTTTGCAGTGCACTGGATTAGTAGTCTGAGTTATATAAATTGCTGCAGGAGACAGAAAAATGCCGTGAGTGGCCCTTTAAGACTGCAGAAACAATAACAGACCTTACAGATATAGCTGTCCTATTGTTGTCATCTCAGAGGCTGTTTTTTGAGCAGTGAATACATTTCAATACATCCACAGCACAGTACTCTTTATCTTTAGAGTTTGAGGCTTAAGTGTTCTAAGAATGTTCTATTATTTTGTAAAATATTACTGAACTAGATGGCATTGATATGAAAAATGCACATTATGCTGGAGAGAAAGCATATTTCCTGGGTTTTATAGGACCCATATTACTCATACTGATCCACTTGTACAAGAATAGGGAATTCTCTTTTCTGGGTTTGAAAAATTCTGAGTTTCGGTGTCATCAGTCCTAGGAAATACACTGATAAGCTGTGCACAGGGAGAGGAATTGTACTGTGATCAGCTAGTCCTAGTTGTGTCTGAAAACCAAGGTTACCTGATTTCATTGACATGCCTTGCAGTTTCACATACCTGCTTGTCTCAGTCTCCCTAGATGACGAAAGACAGAATCACATTGAAAAAGCCATTAAATCTTCATAGTTGGAAAAATTCCAGAAACAAACAAACAAATAAATAAATAAATAAGGGCTGTGGTGCTTAAGTTCCACTTTCTGGTCAAATTCCACACTCATCACACTGAAAGCATTAAACACCATGGCTTCTTGAAACTCTGTGCCCTTTTAACTTTTAAGTCAGAAGGGTTTTATTAGATCCTTCATAGATGCTTAAAATTTATAAAAATTGATATGAAAGAGTGGGAAATGATGTAATGAGAAAGACCTGTGAAGTACATTGGCTTTGTTGTTGTGAATTTATAGAGTGCTATGCTTAAAAGGACCAGGGCATTTTTGCATTGTAGGAGAATTGAAGAAGTGGAAGAAATGTTTACAAGTAGTCTGTAGTATGAAGTAAGTTTCTTATTTCTCTTATACTTCAGTAACCAAAATTATGAAACATACGTGGTAGACAAATCAGCAGATAAACTATTTTCTTAAAGAGACTGTGAGATCAACAGATAAATATGTGGAATGGAGAAGATAGAATAATAGCATTACTAATGAAAAATCCATTGTTACTTAAATGCTATTAGTTGTACTTCATGCATCTATGCAGGAAAGAAAGAGAATCATTCCTTAGAGATGCAAGGTACACCTTTTGTGTTCTGAACAGTTGGGACTGAACATCTAATAAAAAGAAAACCAGAGAGAACACCTTATTAGTGTGATGGTTTTCAGGGACTTAAATGGAATGTGTTAGAGCGTTTTAGTACGCTTAAGCATCCTAAACTGTAATATAAGGGAAGTTTTCTCTGCCAGTGCCACTATCTTCTGTGAGTATACGAAGGCTGCCTCATGGATCCTGTGACTTTCAGCATTTAACAGCACAGGACCAAAATACATTTGTGGACCATGTGTTGGAAATGCCTATAACTTTCTAGCTGAGTATCTAGGAATATCAACTCTCAGCTGGAAAACTGGAACTAAAGAGGGGTAAGGACAAAAGATTAGCCAGAAGGGGGAATTGGGAGAAGCAACTGTGAAGCAACTGTTATATTTTTGGAGAAATAATCTGTGCACAAGGGAAGGTATAGAAGAAAGCAAGGAAGGCAATAACATGAACATAAAAGAGAAACTATAGAGAACATAGCAGTAATGATATAGTAGTGTAATGAGAGGCTGAGTTATAGCAAAGTGAAGTTTTTGGTTTGCTGACCATTTAAAGTAATGTAAATTTTTCTTTTCAGTGTAGTTTGGTTCCCCATGCTTTGGTTTGGTGATGGGTTGCATTTTTGTTTGGTTATTTTTGTTTGTTTGATTGGTTTTGTTTGGTTGGTTGTTGTTTTGTGGGGTTTTTTTTGTTTGTTTTGTTTTTTTTTTCCTCAAGACATAAAGGCTAAGGCACAGCTGAGGTGTCTCTGGAACTTATTTGGGCTCTGACCATCTCAGAAAACAGTAGTATGGTGCATGACTCTCCGTTGCTCCAAGAGGAATCCATTCACATATTAACTATGCCTGGAAGAAACTGTGACCCAATCATGAGATAGAAAAGCGCTTAGTTTTTTTACACTCTCATTATTTGTTATTATGGAATATGCTTTCCTGCCTGCTGGATGGACTGTGATACTGACTGTATCACATTTCCTTTCACCCACTTGTGTGAAAATATTCAAAGAGTTGCAATTGTGTCTCAAGCCTGAATGTTCATTGAGGCGTGTATTGATAGTGAAAGCTGGCTATATTAGAACATAAGAGGGACTGAAACCCCAGTGTGGTCTAGCAGGCTGCCTGTGCAGCGTTGGATACTGTAAGCCTGACCCTGTAACAGCCTTTGGCATGGAGCTGTAGATTTAGAAATGCAGCTGCTGAGGAATTCAGTAAGCAAGTAAGCTAAAAAAAGCAAGACAGGATTCTGTTGACTTTTCTTCTGAGGAACCTCATCAGAATCAAGCCAGCAGCATAGAATATTGAACTGGAAAAAAACAGTAAAAACGTACCTCCAAAATTTCCAACTGACTCTAAAAATCGGAATTATACTTTTAGTGATGTTGTGTTGATGTTACCAAAAAGTGATTAAGGAAGATTAATGACCAGCAGTTTATACATTAGAGCCAAGGCTGATTTTCTGAGCTCTCTACAAAGGATCGCTTTAATTTTTTTCTTTTTTTTTTTTTTCTCTGCAAATTTTGTCAAGCATAAAATTGAAACGTAGAAGGAAGTGTGTTCTTTTTCCTCCAAATCCAAGACTGCATTTTCTTCAGGTGGTACCAGCTTACTTGGGATGATTTAATTCCAGTTCCCTAGATACGGAGGATTAAAATGTTTGGGTGAACTAATAATACCAATAATAGAGACCCTAGATATAGGTTTAGCTGTTGTATTAATATATGCATGCCAGATATAAGACAAGGTGTCTATTTAGATCTGTTAAATATAGTTAGAAATACAGATATATCTATAGCATTGTGGCAAAATCCTTGATCTAAATGAGAATACTAAAAACTATAGTAAATCTTTTAATTCTACCTACCTATTCTTTCTATGCTATAAGGCTACCATTAGGTTTCAACATGGAAAAAACAAGAAGAAGGAACCTTTTGGATATAATTTCTTTCCAGAATTTGGGACATTAAGACTGAACTGTGTAATGTTAAGAAATTTATAATTCATCAGGCTCGCCTTCATTCCAATAGATCCTACAAATTTTAATGATACAAGTGTAAAACAATCCTCCTAGGTACTGTGCACATAAAATCCAATTGTGAACACTTATCACAAAACACATGATTCATGAGTGCCACAGGCAAGGGAACACCAATTAGGCAAACTGTGTTCCAGATGGTGCATTCTCTGATTTTGGATAATTGCTGGAAATGATACATGTAAAAAAAATAAAGTGGAAACCTTGCTGCAGTCTAAACATATTATCTAAAAGGCAAAGGACCGTAGCAATTTTCCTGGGCTTTAGTTTTAGAAAACCCAGGCAATGAACAGACTGAATTCATGATACTGAAGCACCCATGGCAAATGCACAGTAGAAACAGGTTATTTCACAACTCTGCTTGAAAGGAGCAACTCAGCAGCAATTACACAGAACTTTCAAATGGCCTGAATGTGAAAGAAGCATTATATATCTCTGGTGTGCTTCATCATAACATGATTATAAGACTACAAAGATATGCATCTCTGTTTTCATACTCTGAGAGAGGCTCTCCATCTACACTTTGATCACTCAGAGCTGTGAAGTGATACTGTCTCTAGGTGTGGATTTGAAAAGTCCTCTGCTAGAATAAGCACAGTGCAAAGATCAAACAGCACAATGTCATTTTTTCCGTTCACTTCTCAGTTTACTGTGCATTGTGGAATTTGTGGTTTGTTGCATGAAAATTCTTACAGCCCTTGGTTCCTTAACCTAAAACCAGAGAAATGTTTAGAAACTGTTACAGAAGCAAACAAAGGGAAGAAACCCACTGGATAAGAAACAGTCCTTAACTGCTTATATTGATGATAGGCTTTAATGGGCAGAGGGAGAAACAAAATAATTTTTTTTATCTTCTTTCTTAGGTTCTGTGTGTAGAAATGGCATCTGTAGAAGCTTTTCAGCGCTGTAAATACCACTGAATTTAGGCTGGCTCTGAGTGCTCTTTTCACTTGAAATGTGCTGAACTTTGGTAAGGGAGAGGTTCAAGGGCAGGCTAAATTTCTACATCTGCAGGGTTATCATGTTGTCTACATTTTATGGAAGAAGCAATGCTAATTTTCTCTCTGTTGAAGGAGGGAACAGAATTTTGTCTCCACAAACTTCTACAATGTTTAGTTCTGTGGGCTGATACTAGGAAATGGATTTTCCTCTTCCCATCTCCCTAAACATAACTAATCTGAGTCCTTTTCTTGTTTTCGTTGTCTGACAACTTTGAAGTAAAAGTGTAAAAACAGAGCTGCACAATACAGTACAAAATGACTAAAGTTCTCATTTTTGTCACTGGAAATATTTTTTCACAGTGAACCAATCTTTCCATAATATGTATTGTTAGAATATCTCTCACACTATACAGTTTAGAAGTGAGGTTTGATTTTCAGAGTATACAGCACTTGGAAAACAAATCACAATGTTTCATCAGAAATACCTTTTTTTCATTCTGCAGAGTTGTCTGAGTAAATCCTATCAATGCATGGATGGCAGCAAGGGCTAGTCAATAAGCCATGTGCTCATTTCCCAGTCCCTTTTTTTCCTGTTTTGTTTTTGGTTTGATGAGAAAGCAGATGGAATATTATTTTCAGCTTTATTCATTGGAATATGGGTGTTCTTGCAAACATAAATCAATGGGCCAAACTGCCCATAGGCAAAGTGCCCTGGAAATGTTCTCTGAAAGTATGATACAACTGACACACAGAAAAGTGCTTGTGACTGGTATCCAGGGTATAGGGAACTAGTATATAGCAAGCCTGTGTAAGCCCAGACTTAAAGCTTGATGCTGACATTTGCTAGCATTGTAGAAGGAAGATGCCATATAAATGGGGAGCAAAGCTAAGATGGGGACAAAAGGTACATCAAGTGGCACAAGGAACCAGTGCTAAAAGAAATGATCTAAAGCTATTAGCTCTGTCACACCTATAGTATATAATAATGAAAGTTGTTCCCAATTAGGAAGACTTCAATTGAACTAAGCACTGTGTGATGAGCTACCTTTTTTGTCAGCTCTGACTCTTGCTCTAAATGGTTTTGTTTGATATGTTTTAGTTTTGTATTTGGAGAGGTAGTGAAGAATCAGATCCAATCCACTGTCTGCATGTTACTCATGATTTTGTAGACCTTAGTCATGGGGGTTTTGATCTAAAGGGCCCTAGTCTTTAGTTTACTCCATGACGTTATTGTAATTTCCAATTCTATATCATTTTTTTCACAATACGTAGTCTAGACTTTTACAGTGTATTCAAGCTGGGGCAAAACATTAATTGTATAATGGCAGTTACATTTTATTTTTATATTCCTATCCGTAATTAATATTCTCATCTTGCTTTTCTGATTGCTATTGAATAGTAAGCTGAAATTTTCAGATAATAGTCAATTATAACCTTAAAATTTAATTTCTTTAGGGGTAATGTTCATTGTAGATCCCATTATTTTATTCATGGAATTAGAACA
>JAWWLV010000144.1:30932431-30944035 GCA_035041135.1 Platyrinchus mystaceus
CTTAGATGGATGGCCTTAGGGGCTGACGAGCTCCATCTACCCGGGGGATTGTCCCTGAAGCAGGATCGGGAATTGAAACTGTGACCTTGGTGCTGAGAGCGCCGCATCTTAACCGCTAGACCACCAGGGGTCCCCTAAAAAGGGTTATATTTTGTGAAAAAACACATGATATTGGCACAATGTACCTCATAGTGAAAGTAGGGCATTTCTTATGGATACCAAGAGAAAAGTGATATGTTTTAAAATCATATCTTAAGTAGCTAGTAAACAATGTGCTTGTATGGCTATACCCTTTGATTCATTTGGTCCCAAATTATAGCCAAAGACTTTGAAACACTGGAGCCAAATATTTATCAAAATAGCATTACACATTGAAATACAAGGTTAATGACTCCCAACTTCACAAATGTGCAACTGTGTGTGTGTGTGTTTTTGTCTATACTTCCCAATTGTTCTGTTCTCTTTTAGGGGATCTCTATAAGTTTTTAACAGTAACAGATTGAATATTGTGGTGGCAACTCTCCAGATGTCTGAGGGCAGCAACAATTTGCATATTCATTTGCATTATTTTATATTGCTAGTACATCTGTTTGAATTCTGTGTTGGATACAAATGAAACTTTTCCATTAATGCATTAAGAGCTTTCACTATGTGGTAGAGGATGAAAAAAAAAAAAAAGAGAAGAAAATACTTAAACATACCTGACAGTATTTTTACTGTCTTTGAAGGCTGTGCTGTATCTTTTTCTCCTTTCTGGTGCTTTAACAGCAGTTAAAAAAGACAAACAAAACAAAAAAATATAGAAGTATATCCTCAAAAAAACCCTGTAGGTGATGATGATGATGATTTATCTCCCATTTTTTTCTCATTGTATTATTTTTTCTTTTCATCTACAGTATCTTATTTCACCTCTGTTGAACAGAGTATGTCTTCCTCACCTCTCCTAATGATTTTCTTACTCCTTGTTTTTTTTTTCTTAATATATTTCTCTATGACTGTTGCATAAAAGGCATATTAGACCTTTTCTCAGACTAGGACTGCTGTTCATATAAGCAAAGGACCTTAAACCAACTATGACTTTGGATGAGGTCTGAAGGTGCTACAAGTCTTTCTTACAGTCTTGATTTACAAATGCCCTCCTAACAGAAAAAGGTCAACAATGAATTTTTGACGGTAGTTCCATGTTTGTGATAGAAATTTCATGTACACAGAGAAAAAAAATAATTGTAAGAATTATGTGAGTCAGGAAAAATTCTTTAAGAAAGTTTGCTTTGTACTAAATTATTTTTAAGCCAAACAGTGTGGCCACAGGTGATAACAGATATTGCTGATTGGACTTAAAAAAATCAAACATTGCTGTAAAGAAAGTGCAAATAATATTTTATTAATGTCAGTTTTCTTTCTCTCACCTCATATATCTAATTATCTGTGAAAGAGAAGTAAGTCCACTTTTCATGTAAGGTTATTAACTTGACAGCGTCCCTTTAAGTTCTGAAGATGTGCAGAGTAGCTAGGAATGTGAGATACTGTAGGGTACCAAATGTGTGATGTGATGTTGCTAGGCAACTCCTTTTTGTTTTAAACAAACCACATAGAGCTGGCAACAGCTGTCAAAGCTCTTGGCTCTTGACAGCAACAAAGACCTCAAAAGAACTTAGAACAAAGATCTTCCAAAATAAGCTCTAATATATAACACAATCCTACAGTTCTCGCAAATGTGTGAACCTATTTGTTAAGTTAGCAGATACAGTTATCTGTTACAATTGTACAACAATATATGTCACGATAACTATGCCATTTGTTTGCATACATTTAAAAAAAGGTAAATGCTCGTACATCAATTGGACTTTTTAAAAGAATGACTTTCACAACTGCCAATGGTAGCAAATCTGTGTATTAGATGAGCATCCCATGTCTGCAGTCAAGAAAGGGAAATTGTTACATAGGGGATAGCCGTGTGCATGTGTCTGTAGATTTATTTATTTTCTCTGCTGTTGAGTTGTATATACTTTGACATCCCAGAAACAGAGGTGAGATCATTTTTGTCAGTATTACAGTCCCTAAAATAGGTATAGCACACTAACACCTATCAATGTGACAAAGCTTTTAAAACAGGAACCAGCCCCCAAGACTAAAAAAAAAGAGCCTAGATCTGTACTGAAATAACCCAAGATCTGTCAAAAATTTTCACTCTAGGAGATAAGTAGGTCTGTAAACAGACTCATAGTTTGGAATTATGTCTGGAATGTGAAAAATTTGAGAGCAGCTCCAGGGTTTTCCCCTGCCTCCTGACTGCTTGAAAGCAAACCCGCTCAAATCCACCAGCAGGACAGTGCTGAGCTTCTGCTAATATTTGTGTCTTGTTGCATCATCTCATTTTAGATGCAGAATCCTACTAGATCCTCTGCCTGGCTCTTGCATTATTCACACCCCACCGGCATGCAGGTGAAGTCAGCGTCTAAGTGTCCGGGTATTCTCCTCATTGCTGTGTTAATGATCTAACCATCACACTGCTGGCAGCAGCCTTGCTGTATTCCTGGTTGTAATTGTTCAGTTTTCTTCATTCTGGTCAAGAAAATGCAGACTTGAATATCTAGCTAGTTAAAGCGGTCACAGGAAACTTCTGAGACACTAGAGGCACTCTCTATGACAAAATGAATGTTTAAATATACAGAATAGCTGATTTTCAAGTTGCTGCTCACCCTACAAATGGCAGACTAGTAGAGATTAGGCTTGACTGTACTAGACCTAAGATGTATGCTTTTCTACTTTGATATTTTTCTGCATGTCTATCCAGTTTAGTTTTTTAATTCCACCCTGAAGGGAGTATCTTTTCCATTATAAGTTTTGTCAAACCTGTTCCTACTCTTTTGGAAAATTTCAGAACATGAAAATAGCTGTACAGGTTCGGACTATGTGTCTACATAGCATCATATCCTGACTCTAAAACGTGCATATCCTGATACCTGAAGAAGAATAAAAACCAGTGTAACGGGATGTAACACATTCTCAAGGTATTCTCTTGCTCTCTGACTATACCTTGTCTCACAGGATTTCCTGAGCTTTGTATCATTTACATATTTAGGTATTTAGTATTGATATGCTTCCTATTTAATAACGTTTAATAATTCACCTTGCACACTCTTCCTCTGAACCCACAAAACTTTATGCATCCACAACGTCTTCTGATTAGGAGTTACAGAATTCAGTGTAGCTCTGTGCAATGATTTGCAACTTCTTGTTTTTTTCAAGCCTGTATCTCTTTAGTTTAACTTTATCATTCTCAGTGCTTGTATAGCCAGAGGCAGTGAAAAGTCTAGTCAACTCTGTACCACGTCTATGCAATTTACGATTTTGTAGGCTTGTAACTCCTCTTCACTCAAGTTGAACAGTCCTAGGCTACTTAGTTGTTCATATGGAAAGCATTACCTACCTTTGCTTGACTTTTTGCAGTTCTTTTGTGTCATTTTTGGGAATAGGATGGAAGGATATTCAAAGGGTACGAGAATCATATTTTTTTACTATGGTGTAATGTCTTTCCTTCCTTTTCTTTCATAGTAATTCCTAGTATTTGTGTTGCTTTTTTGACTTCTGCCTAGCACTTGTCTGCTGTTGATCGTGGCAAATCATTATTTTCCTGCAGCAAGCCATTTCATTACAGAAATAATGTTCAATTTCTCCCCACGCTACAGATTTATGACGTTTTCAGGAACTTTTTCTAGAAACAGCCAGTCTAACAGTTCATTTGTTTTTGTTTTCTCTAATTTCAAAACCAGTGAAATATTTTTTTTAAAAGAGTAAGTATTGACTGAGGGAAGAGGAGGTCATCCAAATGTCTTTATGTGTCAACTCTTGTCTGTGAAGCAGGGTTTTCCCTTAGTGGGATCAAACGGAGGGCAGCAATTCAACCTGCAGTCTCTGCGGGAATGTTACAGAATATTTGAACATCTGCTTTGAGAACCTACTTGAAAAATAACCATGCCCAGTATAAGAGGAACACATGTGCTGCATGCTGAAGACCACTGGTAACACTACTGGCACAAGCAAAAAGAGCAAAAAGCTCATACAGGTTACACGGAGGCTTTCTATTTAATAACATATGTCAGTTTGCATTTTTTAAATAACAGCAGTATACTAGGTATGAAATTACAGATAGACAAATAATCACAATAACCCGAAAGTTGATGAAATTTAAGTGCCCTGAAAATTAAGCAGAAAATATGCATATATAATTATGTTTTCTCCATTGTTTATCTGGAACTAATACTTTGTGTGTTTGAATTTTATTCTACAAGAAGATAATTAAGCAAATAGAAAAGAATGGCAAAAATACTGCAATTCTTATGTAATGAAAAGATGGCTATTACCAGATGCTCTCCCCATATAAATCAGAGCCTATTTTTTAGTTTTGCTTCATCCCTTGGTTTTGGGTGACCAGCATGGACAGAAGTGTTGTGAGTTCTGGCATTATTGTGTCTGTCTGTCTACATAGCTGTTGCATGAGTTGACTAGGTAATGGAAAAGAAAATATATTTATGATTTTATTCTTATGTATTGCACTATCAGTGTTATGCCTGTAGATGTGTGAAGTCAGCAAATGTTGATTTCATGGCCTGAGACTGTGCTAAGTGAAAGAGTTTCTGAGTGTATTTCAGTTTAGTTATTCATGGGGTTTCCTCTAGTCAAATTTTTATAATTGACAGCAAATCTGGTATGTCTAGTAAATATTAAATCTAGTTTAACACTCTTTTAATATAGCTTCAAAACATAATATGTTTTGGTTTTTTATGGCACCAACACAATTGGACACAGAGTATAAATTATGTAGCTCTAGATATTTAATATATAAAAAAAATTGTACATATTTTAGAAATTCAGTGTCTCCTCTTACAGAAGGTAAAAAAGATTTTTCTATAACTTTTTTCTGCATTGCAGAAATAGTTTTATAGGCTTAAGGTCTAGGCTTCTGACCTTGAAGGACTGGTTGTGTAAATGACAGATTGAAAAGGATCACAGGCTGATATTCTCTCTGAGAAACTTTTGCCAGTTTTAAGACCAAACTGATCTTACAGTCAGTAAGAAAAAAAAAACCCATTTATCTAAAATACCAAGGTACATTTAAGTCTTCAGTGCTGCTACTTGCACAGTTTTCTATTTCCCAGCGTGAGTTAGAATCAATGTTTAACACAGACATCTCAGGAAAAGATGTACAAGAAGACTCTTTACCATTCTATCCTATACTATTTGCCATATTTGTTGTTCTAATTCTTTTTATTCGTTTCTGCCATGCTTGTAAAAAAGCAAAGGCTGGTATTATTAAGCTGCAAAACACCTTTTTGTCCAAAGCCCATACAATGTTACACATTGTCAAACTAAAGCTCAATAAGTAGAGGTAAATTTCAGGGCATGGAAAAATAATAGGAATTCACATGTCTTTTTCACTTGTTAAATGAACAAATAATGATCATATTTTGCTAAATTATATTCTAAAATATTTCGATTTCTTTACACAGCTTTCAACACATTACATCTTTTCCACTTCCCTATGCATGCAAATCCTGCTTCATGTAGTAGTAACTTTATTAAGTAGTTTATGAATAAACTATACTGCTTCCTCAAGTGATACAAACTGTTAGTATAAATGCCTGAAGTCTTAATATTTGACTTATGACTTCAAAAAGAACATCTTTAGCACATACTTGATATTGTGCATTGTAAACTTGTCCAATTAAAAAAAATTCCAAGGAACATAAAGTTAACTTTGAGTGAAATATAATTCAGTACTCTCAGAACTTGCTGTTTCTGTGATAATAATGGAAAGAAACTTCAGATATTTACCCTTATCTACATACTATGTAGACTGCAATAAAAACTTTAAAATGTTAATCATGTTCTTAGCCCCTTAGTAGGAAGTAAGGACCAAACCAGAACATACTCGTGTTTCAACATCATTTTTATAGCTAGATGGCTACAACAGCTTAAAATGGTTTCCCCATAAACATTACTAATATCCAGAGACAGAAGGGTACCATTTAAGGTGACACACCAGAATCATACTTGGCTTAGTTATGTTCCATTCCTCTAAATGCTATCCCTGAACGAATTGCCTGTTCAAAGTAGGAAATTGTGTCAGGAAAGCTTGCATAACCCACAGCCTGAAATGTCCTTTTCTATGAAAATAAATAGTAGAAGCCAAGAGATGTCAAAAGATCAAGTTTTTGTAATTATGGCAAAACTGTAGAAATAGCATAATATGTAAATATTACTGTTTATAAATGTTCAGTACTGTGAGGGAACCTACCTATCTCTGTGGTACTATGGTTCAGCAGAGTAATGATTGAGCTCTCCAGCTCTTCACAGCTCATTTTACTTCTGAGAGACAGTACGGTAAACACAGAGCAGTACAACAGACTAATTACACTATTTTGCAAGGCAGTGTTGAAGTGGGTAGGTAAATGCCTATCTAGCATTAGGTGAATGCCCATTAGCACTTCGGAGAGAAGTGAATTTTTTTTGTAAGGATGGAAAATGGGATGAAAAAGAGTGTATCAGATGGTGGTTTTCTCCTTTTTTTCTTAATCTTGATCGTTTCTTCACCAAGATAATTTGAAACCTTCTATTTCCAATTACAGATATTGATGTACCAAGTTTATCAGTGTTGCCCAATTCAAATATAGTGAAACTACAGTAGCATGAATTGTTACCTGTTCTTCAAAGCTCATTCATCTCCCTGGGTGCCTAAAATGCTTATCTCGTTTCAGAGCTGCTCGTATTGAACTCTTTAGACGAAAGAAGGCTTGGATATGCTAATCAGATATCAATCTACAAATGCTCTATCCAGCATCAGAGCTTCAAGTGTGAGTCTGTCAGTATTTATAGCTGTGCAACACTTAGGGCTGAGTAGGCACAGCAGTAAAGCCATTAAAGGTGAAAAAGTGGATGTTTGGATGACAATGTACCTCTGAAACTCCAGAAGTACAGCTTAGTTATGCTGGTTTGAATTTTGGTCATATTTCCTCATTTTATCTGCTTGGTACTAAACAATGGCAGTTTGACATTCATTAGTAGGAGTGCAGTAAGGGAAAAAACAAGAGAAAGTAAACCAGCAAAATTAAAATAGGTTTTCATTTTGAGCATCCTCTCAAATTAAAATGGCTCATTTTCCTAAGACCAGCTATAAGTACTAAATCTAAAAAATAGGCTGTTAGCAAAACTAACTAACTAAATTCCCAAAACTTGGATGAACAGGTAGAGGAGGACATTGGAGAAAGCACTTATAAAAGGAGAGTGAATGGACTTTTCCCAATCACTAATGAAGATAGTGACCAGTTGAGTTGGTTTGCTGAGCCTGTGAACAGTGAGCGGAGTTAGATGACGAAATGTCAAGATGTGTTGTCATATTAATTCTTTCTTCTAAAATCAAGATTTCTGAGAAATAACTGTAGTTCTTTGCTTCAAAGCTATTACTTGTAAGTCACTGCCATGTCACAGGGTGTTGAAAGACAAATACTAAGGGTTGTGCGTGGCTACACCCCAAAGAGCTAATTTGGATCATGTGGCCTTAAGTAACATAAGATTTGAGATGGCAAGTCTGTCATCTACTAGTGTATTTGAGCAGAATGTTTTTGTGGCACCTTGTCTTTAATGACAGTATTATCTGTAGGTACTGAATACCTTTAAAAAGTCTGGGACTCGCTGCTTTATGAGTCATCACAAAGAAGCCATGGAGATGGAGGGTGTGAAGTTGGCTCATGAAACATACCAATACCACTTTCTTTCTTATCTTGTTTATTCCTTGGTGTTTTGTTTTGGTGGGTTTTATTGTGTTTTGCTGTGTTGTTTTTTTTTTTTTCCCCAAAAGTAAGGTGTAGAACTAATACATGTACTAATAATTACAGAGGGAAACTCACTAAAGAGGGGTTTATGCATGCTGAGAGAAAGATCTCATGAAAGATCTTTACCTCACTGTCTAATATTGTATTTGAAGGATTCCAAGAGCAATGTGAAGGCACTCACTCCTGGTTTCACTTACACTTAGTCTGGCTGGTGTATATATTGACTCACATTAAATACGTCATTATTTGCACACATGTAAATTAAAGCAAACTGAAGCCTTTCATTTCTAGTTGTTTATTGACGTCATTGGTTGACAGTGAAACAGGGTGGGTGAAGTTTATTTCAAGGTGCCAGAACATGAACAGATGCAGGATGATTTCATTGCCTTTTGCTGCCCAAAAGACTGTAATAAAGCATTGCAATCATTCTGGACAGTTACCAATTAGACTCTGCTGGGCTGGTACTTTACTGAAGAAAACTGAAGTAAACTGCACTATTCTAAATCTCAACCTCTTTAAAATAGGAAACTTACTAAAGAGACTATTAATAACCCTGGGATATACATTTTGAAATGAGTCATTATACACATTTAGGAGGATATTGGTTACCACTTCTGCCATATGTTCGTACATTCTTGATTCACATCCATCTGGCACAGAAATCTGTTGGAGTGTGTTGAAAAGTGATTTGAAAGATCTTAAAAGCCACATGCAAATTTGTACTCTGGTTTATGTAGAATATAGGAGAAAAAACCTCCTTTTTCAGAATTTAGTGCAGTGTTTTAAATTAAATAGATTGTGCATCTTTAAAAATAGTCTTTAGAAAAAACTTAGTAATAAGTTGAAGTGATTAATTCTCTGTATTCTTTAAATGGCTATTTGAAAAGCAAGTAAAAGTAACTCTGAAAGTATCTTTGGAAATCTCTCAGGCCAGAGCAGCCTTGACTTTACTTTGAGTTAGTGTGCACAAATAATATTTGATATAGAGCTTTAAATATTTAAGAGAAAGTTTTTTCTTTGCAGAGGAATATCATATCATCATATCATATGTCAAGTTACATATTTTCATACTTTTTCCGTTTGCCAATTAAATTGAAACTAGAGTTTACTAATCTATATATGGGCTCCTATTTTAGTGTTTATGTACTCTAGCACAAAGTTAGATCTTTTTCCCTGTTGGAGTTACAAAGAATGATTTTTTATGGTCAGTTCAAGTTCATAAAATTTTTTTAGCAGGCATGCGTTTTGTATTTAATTTTTATATTCACCATTCTGCATGGAGAAATGTTATAGCTTATCCATTTAAGCTTAAAGAAGTGAAATTAATTTATTGGCAAGTATTTTTTAAAAGTTTTCAGAAAATGTGGCTAAATGCAGTCTACGGTATTACATAACTTGAATTTTTCATGTTTAAAAAATTAAATTTGTGTTGGTAATTTGAATTTTCTATTAGAGTTCAGATGTTTCCCTGATTTTGGTGGTTTTATGCTTTGAAGAACAGAAAAAGCAGTGAGCTCATGGTCATTACAAACATTCTCACAGATCCTATGGATTGCCAAAGAACGACTGTGTAAGGCATCAAGTTTTGGAATCATGAAAAGTGCTTTTTTTAGGACTGCAGAAGAGGAGCTTTCATGATAAAAAAGCATGTAACTGGATGTGCTTAGTGTTTGAGAAGCTTTTGTCAGAAGGACTTACCTAATCAATTTTCCTCTATTAGTTTCAGAAACATTGTCTGAAATATGTATTTGTGTTTATAGGATCCAAGTTACACCTGACCTTCACTGCAAAAATGATGCTAAAAGTAATTACTAGATGACATGAATGTAAGAAAAACATTTTTAGAAATAATAAAATTTAAACATAATTTTAATCCTCTGTGAGATCTGGAAGCTAGAATGTAATATTGTCTATTTACCGGCATAGTAGCTCTGCCTGAAAAACAGAAATGCAGATGTCTGCTCTGCTAGCTTGCTGCATGTTTACTTAGAGGACAGCCAGGGCATAGGACAGTAGCAGTGGTAGGTTTTTAGTTCCCTTAAGGACTACTTATGTCTCTCATTGCCAGACTCCAAGCTGAGGTCAGGAAGAGAATGATGCCACGTTCCCATCCTCACTGCTGAGTTAACAAGCAGCTAAAACCAGTATTTACATTATGTACTTCTGAGAAAGTAAAATGCCCCAGAAATCCTATGTGAATTAGCAAATTCGAGGACAACACCAAGTTGGGTCAGAGTGTCAGTCTGCTGGGGGTAGGAGGGCTCTTCAGAGGGACCTGGCCAGGCTGGATAAATGGGACAAGACCAGTGGCATGAGATTCAACAAAACCAAATGCCAGGTCCTGCCTTTGGGTCACAACAACCCCATGCAATGCTACATGTTGGGGGCAGAGTGGCTGGAAAATGGCCCAGTGGGAAAGGACCTGGGGGTGCTTGTTGATAGCAGTTGAACATGAGCCAGCAGTGTGCCCAGGTGGCCAAGAAGGCCAATGGCATCCTGGACTGTATCAGTAATAGTGTGGCCATCTGGACTAGGGAAGCAATTCTTCCCCTGTACTCAGCACTGGTGAGGCCACACCTGGAGTACTGTGTCCAGTTGTATGTCCCTCAATTCAGGAAGGATGTTGAGGTGCTGGAGCAAGTCCAGAGAAAGGCAATGAAGCTGATGAAGGGTCTGGAGTGCATGTCCAATAAGGAGCAGCTGAAGGAGCTGGGGTTGTTTAGCCTGGAGAGGAGGAGACTCAGGGGAGACCTCATCACTCTCTACAACTCCCTAGAAGGAGGTTGGAGTGAGGTGAGGGTTGGTCTCTTCTCCCAGGAAACCAGCAATTGGACAAGAGGACACAGTCCTAAGCTGCATCAGGAGAGGTTTACATTGGACATTAAAAAGAATTTCTTCACAGAAACGGTGATTAGATACTGGAATGGGCTGCCCAGGGAGGTGGTGAGGTCACCGTCCCTGGAGGTGTTTAAGGAAAGACTGGACGTGGCACTGAGTGCCATAGTCTAGTTGAGAAGGTGGTGTTTGGTCATAGGCTGGACTCAATGGTCTCAGAGGTCTTTTCCAAGTGATTCTGCGAATCTTAAAAACAGTGTTAACAGCATAAGGCCAATTTTAGATCAGTTATGACAACATCTCCCTAGTGGTAAGTTGCAAATGTTGCCAGTTGTATCATCCTCACATTCTGAAATGCTTTGGATGGTATTTCTTGTGAGCACAATCTATTGTGGAAAGATGCATGGTAAGTGTATAATTTAAAGTATCTATGCCACTCATGTACTTATGCAACACAGAATTCAAACTGTCTCCTCGATTAAATACAAATAATTAAAATGCCAAATATTAGCATCCTGTAATTTTGACTCTTACCAATTCTATCATTATCCACTCCTTTCCCTACATGATAATACCCACCTGGAGAGAACTTTGTATCTACAGTCTTCAGTAAGCAGCAGGATATTGCTTTTTTTCTCTACTCGATAAAAGAATATAAAATTAATAATTATCCTTCAAACATGGCTTGGATATCATACTTTCAGAAACTGTTTCACTCTAAAACAGTAAGAAAATGTGTTTGATCCAAAGTGAGTTTAAATCCTGTTACATGTAATTTAATAGATTGTCATTTTAACAAATTCCTGTCCATCTTCACATGTGTGTATTCAGTACAAGGAGAGGATTTTTATGCTGAGTGTAAGTGGCCAGTCTTTGCGAACGAAGATCTGGGAAAGGTGTTTTTACCTTTCAAGCCTGCGCAATGGATTTTTTA
>JAWWLV010000144.1:30944135-30969214 GCA_035041135.1 Platyrinchus mystaceus
TACCTGCTAACGAGCCTGTCCCACCCCTCACTCACCTCAGTGGTTCCCGAGGAGAGGCCAAGCCCAGGCAGGAATCAGCCAGTAGCTCTCTTGCAGGGTCTTATATACCCTTCTCCAGTACCATGTAATATAAGTGTAAATATATTTATATATATATATATTGCTTTAACTCTCTCTCTCTTTTATTTTCGGGGTTCTCTTGTTTTTTTTTTCTTTTCCCTTTGGTTTCGGTTTTTGGGGGAGGGGGGAGAGCCCTCACTGTGGGGTTTGGGGACTTGGCAGGGAGCCAGCTCCAAACCACCACACCAGGATTAATGAGAACCTGGAGAATTTAAGGCTAGAAGAACAAAAGCAAGAAGTAGAATAGATACAAAAGCTACATTTTCTGTATTAAACCAGGCTTTGATATCCACTGATATAAGTTTTGTATCAGTAAGGGGAGCCACGAGTCAAACAGAAAAGGCTCAATTTTGAAAAACAATTTAGAATCCAAACTCGCCAGTCTCTTTACTAGGAAGAGACTTACTGGAGCAATTGGGAGTTGAGATTAAATTTGAACAGGGCAAAATAGGCAATTAATTGAAATTTTAAGTCTTGCCCTAATAGAGACACAAAATTCAGGCACTATACTAAAAGAATGTGAATCAAAATATAATACTCCTATCTTACCAATAAAGAAACCTGATGGGAAGTATAGGGTAGTGCAAGATCTTAGAGAACTGAAGACTTGCACCCTGTAGTGGCAAACCTGTATACACTGCTGACTAAACTGATACCAGAGCTAGAATGGTTTACTGTCCTGGATCTAAAAGATGCTTTCTTCTGCCTACCTTTGAGCCCTGAAAGTAAATCACTATTCTCTTTTGAATGGGAAAATCCTCACACAGGAAGGAAAGTCCAACTTGCCTGGACAGTTCTCCCACAAAATTTTAAGAACAGTCCCACTCTATTCGAAAACCATCTTACTAAGGACTTAGAACAAGGGCTGTCAAACTTTTTAGACAGAGGGCCGGTTTCACTGCCCCCAAAGCGGTCACGGGCCGGTTAGTAGCCGAGAGGCGCCCCCTGGAGGCAAGTGGAGAACGAGGCGCGTATTAAGTCACTGCGGCGGGGGAGGGGGGCGCGGGCCGGGTTCAGCAGCTTTGGGGGCCGGTTCTGGCCCCCGGGCCGTACTTTGACGACCCCTGGTTTAGAATAACCTGAAGAGAACATGGTTATTCCTGCCCCCACTTTTAGTTAGAATGTTGATATTTAGGTTTTGATTAATATTGCATTTGCTGTAATTCTGGAATCTGACATTTTCAGTTGAGATTGCTTTCTTGTCTGATTTCAAGTGTTCAGGTGCTTTTGTGGAGTAGAACTTGATAGGGTGCTGCTTACTAATCAGGGCCACTGAGCATTAATGGTATAGAAAGATTTATAGTTCATCTGCCTAATGAGCCACTGAAAATATCAACCATCAAGCCCATCTTCAGACTCCTGTGTGCTGAATTTGAATAAGAGACGTGGCCCTACTGACTGTACTGATCCTATGGGACCCAAATAATGGTTGCCCTTTTTCCATCTGCTTACGTGAGTCCTTGGGCCGTGACATTTAGGCCATATCTCTTATTATAATGACCACTTGATGAAAGTTGCACTTTATATGCTAGAATTAAGAACCAGAAGAAATTTTTCTCCCTGTTATCTTGCCATTCAGCTGGGACAGTTCACATCTGGAAGCAACTGAGTCCCTTGCTATCCCACATCATGGAGCCCACATCATGACATCCTCATCCCACCTTTACCTTTCATCAGGCTGCAGCTGCTCCGACCTGTGACATCTTCTAGAGTTTTCTGGATGGTAACTCACTGGCAGTAAGTCAGCCTCAATATGAATTCTTAAATTTGCAGAACAAACAAGATAACTGTGGGGGCTCTGAAGTTATAATGGCATGAAAGTCAGGAATGTCCTTAAGAGTCACTGAGAAAAAACAAAGTGGATCTGCTTCAGGGCTTGTATCAGCAAGGGATCTTACTCAGAGGAAATGTCATTTGACTTCCTTAATTACCAACCTACAACTTATCATACCACATGAAATGTGTTCAGTAATCCCACCAGTGGACACTACTGAAATGTACCTAGAACTGCCAAAGGTGGGGTGAGTTCAAGCTCACTGTCATTCTTCCACAGAGACTGGTGGTGTAGAGGTGGAGGAGAAAGTACAGGTTGGGTGGCTGTCCTCCCGTGTTGGTGCTTATACATCTGCTGTTCCTCTTGGCTCAGTCTCCAGCTGTTGTCTAACTTAGCTCTGCAAGTAGCATTCTCACCACCTGCTTGCACTCTAAGTGACCTCTATGGGCGCAACAGGAAAGTAGTAAGGGGTGTCCTTTGTGAGGATCTGAAGAGAAGGTCAGAAGGTGATGTTAGGGGTAGATGGATGCACAGTAAATGCTTCAGGGTTTTCCTAAGACTACTATGTATGGTTATGGGGTAACTTTTTGGCAATGATTTGGCATTCAGAAGAGGCAATTTAATACTGTAGATGAATGTGGAATATTCCAGCTTGTGGCAGCTTCCAGGAGAGATCTAGTACAGCAAGAGAAACACAATTTTTGTGCCACAACTATTTAAACAGGAGTACTTCAGGTATTCCAATCTTCTCCTTTTTTGACAGCATCTATGTCGGTCTATCTATCTATAGATATGTATCTCCCTTCAGTTTTTCACAGAGAAAGAACTTGCTGTAAGAAAGGAGAGTCTTGGGTCCTTTCATTATACAAAGGTGAGTAGGTTCCTTGACCTTTTCTGAAAAAAAAAAAAAACATAATAGAAAGGAAGAAGATTTACTTACAAAGTTGGTAAAATTTATAAATAGAATCAGTGAGTTTGTGCTTCTTTCTTCCTCCCACTCTTTCTCTGTTTCTTTTTGTCTGTCCTTGTCTCTTTTTTCCCTTTCACTATCTTAGAGTTTTTTATTATTCTTATTCTTGGATTCCTTAAGTGCATTTCAAGTAGTTGCAAATGTTGATAAATGCTAAAATGTGAAATAGCTTGTTGAATTCTGGGAAAACTAATGAACATTTCAGTAGTAGCTGGACAATTGACTATATAAAGCTTTAATGTCATAAAATGTACTTTTAAATTAGTACAAAATGATATATGAATGCTGGAATTTCCTAAGTATCCCAAAAAGCATTAATCAGCACAGCCTGAGTGGGAACAACTTAATTTTTGTCAGCAGTCCTTTATGTGCTTTAATTTGCTCTATACATGTTTCCATGTCAACTAAGGGAAAAATAAACTCTTAACCAAAATTCAGTGGAAGTGGGACAAAACAACGTGCTTTGCTTCATGAAGCTCTGATAAATGTGAGTTTGGCAATCAGCTGTGGCTAATTTTTTTTTTTTTCTGTAACAGACAGATTTATTTATTCTCTTACCTTAAGAAAACAAAAGAGGGGGCATTCATGGAAATCAAGATTTTTCTTTTTTTTCACAGTCTTGTTTTGAAGCCTTTATATATATAGATTTTTCTTCTTTTAAATGCAAATGATTGTTGTCTTGGGTTTAGAGTCCTTTCTACTTTATCTGGTTTTCTAACTGTGTGTTGAAGAGATCTTCAAATACAACTGAGCTACATAAAAGTAGAAAGTTTTGTGCCATGATGTTATGTTTCCTTGAGGAGATGCATTTTATCTTTGCCTGGGTTTGTTACGTTTCTCCCAGTTAAGTAGATCAGCACCATCTGGAAAAAGTGGTGATGCTTCTGACTGGAAGCACCAGATCTCACACTCATTGGTAGACTTACTAGGTTTAATTTTATTGGGTCTTCATACAAGCTAACAGCACATGCAAATCATTGCAGTGTTTTGTCTTTGATTTGCTGTGATTAGTATCTATTTAACAAGTTTAAAGATACAAACTTCTTGTATAAATACAGTTTCTAAACATCTGAAAAGAAAAAAACACAAAAGTAGAAGCAGTAAGTGAATCTAGAACCCAGGTCCTGACTTTAGGATTTGAAAAACTACCTGTTTTTCAAGGTAGTATTGATGTGAACTGTTATTTGTCCACTTCACCTCTGTCACAAAACTTTTGCTACTGACATTTTAGTTATATTTTTAAATTATATTATTTGGACACATACTAGCCCAGGAAAATAAGGTTGCTGGTCTGTGGAATTACTTGTCCTATGTAAAAAAACCCGCACAAACAAAACAAAACCAGGTAATTTGGGTAGATCTCTTGACAAATAGAAAGTTTGATAGATTTGGGGTTGAGAAATATTTTTCTTTAAAAATGGGAATTACTGCTTTCTCAGATGCACTTATTATTAAAATCTACTGAACATGTATTTTTGGGAAAGGATTTTATTCACATAAATGCATTTGCAAACAGCTTGCTGTGAAAATTAAATATTGAGTATTTGCCGTCCTCATTCTGACTTCTTGCCAAAATCATATGGTAGTCCTGCTGTCTAGTTACCTGATGACTTCAAAATGTAGCTTTAAGTAGACAACATGACTTTAGATATTAAAAAAAAAAATAAATTGAATTTTGTAGTGTTTAGTACTGTTCCTTGTTTTCTGACCACAAAAGTATAAAAATTAGACTGGTTTATGATTTAATTTGTGAACAGATAAACTTTAAAACCATGTTACTCAAAACAAGTATATTTGCATGTGTAGCTATCTTACTGTAAAGTCTGAGGTCAGATTATTTTTTGGATTAGTGAATCATATGTGATGATGTGGTGTCTTCCCTCACTAATTTACCGCTATGTACAAGGATCTTCCTGCCAAACCTGCCTTATTCATGTATACAGATCCATCTGTGTTAAAGAGTTTGCTTACAAATGTAAGAATTAATCCAAGAAGCCATGTCTATGGTAAAGGAGAAAGAGTAGTGCTCAGTGCAGGAGACACCAAAATCCCTAAGTTATTCTTCAGCATTTAGGTATTGTTTCCTAGAAGTAAAACTTGATGAGCATTTAGTTTTAAGAAATTGAACAGATGAGATACTTCCAGAGACAAAGTGAGTTCATTTCAAGTTCAGTAAATAATTATTTTATGATATTTTTCACTGAGCTCCACAGGTTATTTTGGCTAACTTAATCTTCAGATATATTTCTCAATAGCGTCTTTCTGCTGTACTTTCTTGTTCCAAAAATATCTTTTTAAAGTAGTTCAACCTAATTTTTGTGGAAAGTCAGAAAATGCAGTTTTAGGGTAGCAAAAAAGTAATTGCAGACCTACATGGGCCATTATTTGAAAGGCAAAGTGCAACTATTGCTAAATGCTGGAAGATGTTGAGCATGCCGTCCTCCTACAGCAAGGTGCTTGACTATGGGATTGATCTTGAACATGTGAACAGTCTGACTGACTTTGGTGAGATTTGCTCCAATGTTTCTGCAAGAAACAAATTTCTATGAGCAGATAGCTATGCTTAGCAACACAGTAAGACCAAGGCAATTGAGGCATAATGGGTTATTAGTTCTGCGTGATGAGAATAAACCTCTGGCTGCTGACCAGATATTGTGAAGAGATGTTGCTGGCTGCAGGCTGGGTTGCTGTCCATGTATCCTTGTAAAAATAAACTGCTAGATACTAAAGATTATAAATCCCTATTCACAGTGTCTCTTAGGGCAATATGACCACATGCTGTGTCTCGGTCTGGGTTATGCATTATCTACATAATTGAGCTGGGCTTTGCATACTTAGAAAGTTTTTAAAAAATAATTTGAAATTGGAAGGGCACATGGATGTCATTCAAAGTATTGTCACCCTTTGCTGTCTTTGGTTTCTACTGGAATTTTATTAATAGACATCCTTAGAGTGTTTAATTGTTCATTTTAATTCAGAACATAAACCTGCATGATTTATTCAGATTATTTAAGATAAATATCTATTGTTGTCTGTAAAATCAAATGTAAATTATGTATTGTTTTATACATCAGTAGCATTTGATACCTTAAGAAATAAAATAGATACTGAAAACATTTTTCCTAAAACATGCTTTCACCTTGTAATTTTCTCTGATCATAGTAAATATATACAAGTCATATAATGTAGTTTGCTTTCTGTGGCATCATCTGTAGAAATATTACAGGCCAACATAAAGTTAGGCAAGACACATCTGACAGTCATATTTCCCTGCTACCTTTGTTGCCCATAGATTGCAAGATTTCATTAACAGTTTTCCTATCGGTACAGTCAGAATATGAAAAAAAAGCACCGGTACTCATTCTCCTCAATAACACCCACAGGACCTGAATCACAGGCTATTCTTACTTCTGCTCCCTGGCTCAAAGCCAAAGGAAAACTGCTTACATTTCTATGCAATAGAATGAACAGTTACTCTGATTGAAGCTAGACAGAGAGTAATTGATGGCACATCCATGTAACACCTGTTAGTTCTTGTTATTTCTACTACAACTAGTGTTCTTACTGCAAGCCACTGCATGTACTAGGTACCCTTCAACTCTGTCGTTTGTGTTCTTGGAATTCGGCTTGGGCAACCAAGCTGTGCTTCAGAGGACATTGTTTTGATTAAATGTGTGGTTGTGTTTACAGAAAAAAGGAACAAGTAAAGCAGCACCTTACCTTTGGTTTTAAACTGTGGTTAAGGTTCAGGTGGTACTCTTATTATGATGATGCCTTGGTTTAAAGTTAAGATTGATACAAATTGTACCTTTCACACTATTATGATGCATTTCTGGAGTTTTTATTGCTAGCAGCAAGACTGGTTAAATTCTACTCTTACCCTGTCACATCTGTGATTTCTGGGTTGTGTGCATTTGGTTAAAAACAAACAAATTGTACCCTAATCACAAGCTGTAACTTAACATACATTTTACATATGGAAGCACTAGATGGCTATAAGCAACTATCTTGGTCCTATTTTTCAAGTGTTTGGAAACAGGATTTCAGCCATAATCTGTCCCATAAAGAGGACTGGAAATAAGAAGGAAGCTGAAACAAATCCAAAAGACATCTTTTCTTTATAAGGGTTTTCCATAAAGGATGAAGAGTGTCCACTGTACTGGATATAGCAAGAAAATTATGGGGGAATTTTGGTTTGTGGTTTGGATTGCCTCCTTCTAGTGACTTCTTGTGTAAAATAAATTTAGACTTAGAAAATTATTGTGAGCTGGAAAGTAGGAAGGGAACAATAACAAATAAAGCATATGGGTCTTAGAAGGACATAGAATTGGGAAAATTGTGACCACTGATGCCTACAGGAGAGAAAAAAAATTAAATGCCCAACTGTTCAAAAGGGAGTGAATTCCACAGAGGTTTAAGACTTATTCCTAATTTTCCTGTCAATTTTTTCTGCAATTTTTTCTGTTAAAAGGCCAAATTATTCTGGCCTCTGTTTTTTGTTTTTGTTTTTGTTTTTTTTCCCCCCCCCTGTCATAAGGCAAAGCTGGCGAAACATCATGCAAGTTATTTTATATGTGCAGAACACTTTTTAGAATTTCCTGTGCTGCAGCAACATATGGACTTCTGTTTAGAAAAATGGGGAGAGACCAGGACTGATATTCAGAAAGAGGAGCACTGTTATTCTCTACAATTGTTATGATGGCTAAAAATACAACCAGTTGCTATAGCAACTGGAATTTGAAGGCTCACATATTGCTGCTGCTTCTACTCCTTTTCAAAAATTATCAAAACAAACCTTTTCTTGCCTGTAAGTTATAATCTTTAGCTGTCATATTAGCTGTTTTATGTAATGTTTATTTCCTGCCTGCTCAGTTACTTTAGGAAGAAAACACAGTAGAACATACTTTAGTAAGCATGCTCTATATAGGTTACTTTTAAATGTCAGGGATCAAATGATTTCAACAATCCAAAGAATTTCTTAAACACTGTAATAAGCGCATATGTACTTTAAAATGTTCAGTATTAAAGGTGTGATATAGGGTGAGTATAAATACTGTTAAAAATGTTGAAATACTAATTTTTTTCATCATCTGTTCTCTATGTCTGGCTGATTTTTGCTTTATTTTGAGCTCCAGAGATTCATCCAAGTTGTCTTTGGCATTCTTCAATTTTGAAAATTCTGATCTTTTGCTTTGTGTCTGCCTTTTGCTGACTATGTCCTGTGTCGGCATTTTTAAAAATTTCTCTCTTATGGCTTGACAATATTTAATTAGTATCTTTGGCAGTTTCTTTCATTCTGATTTTTTCTAGGGCATGGCATTATGAAGTAAACTAAACAACATCTCACTGAAAGACAAACCCATCTTTATCAATTAGTAGCCTTGATTTTTATAGTGTGTCTGCATGTCTGTGGTGTCATTTCTAGAAAAACCATTCTCACTGAAATGTTTCAACATTTCTTGCTGATCAGGGTTTTCCTCCACTTGCTGTTTCTCACTAGTGGTGTCTGCATGCAATTTTGATTAACTTTTATTAGATGATTGGCGGCAGTAGGACTTGGTAGATTGAAGTTGGCTGTAAAGGCAAAGTCTCAGAGAGGCCAGGGACTAAATGATAGCATGAGTAGTCCAAGCTAAACAAAACACTTTCTGTCTACAATAAATCAAAAGGCTGAGTACTCCAGAGTAAGATTCACTTTTTAGGATGTGAATACTACTTAATAAGCATACTGTGAGACCAGATATTTGAGCTTAAATTTTCAGGATGGTTTTGAGAATTGTGTCCACAGATTTGGATAGGCTAATAAATTGCTTTATTGCTTTGGCTGAATTTTTAACAACTGCTGAGTTTCTTTCATCCTAGAAGGATTAAACATAAAATGGCAACTATCCAGATTTCCAAACTTGGACAAAATTCCCTGTATGATCTTTTTAAATTAATTTTTTCTTTTATTTCTTGCTATCTGGAAAAGGAAATAATGAATATGGTGCATTTAAGGCATTAAGCTCATCCCATACATAAGGAAAACTCAGTCCCTTTTGTCTATATAAGTTCAGAAGTGTTCTATCTGCCTCCTGCTTACATCCAGTTTACTTGGTATGTCAGAACGAAATTCATCCGAGAGCTCAGGACTGACCTAGTGCTGCCCTTTCTGAAGTCAGAGGTACTTTTACCACTGAGAGACAGCATTAGGAACAGATATTATCAAATGCAGAGCCGTTTGGAAGCCATTGCAAAAACCTGTTTCTAGCTTTGTCTGCACCCTAAAATGGTGAGCCTGGTAGCAGAAGCAGGCTTAGCAAGGCTGTTTTTATTCCGCGCCGTGGATTGCAGCAGCAGCACAGAGCACAAAGAGCTGCAGCAGGCAGGCAGGAAGGGCTGGTGTGTGCTGAGCTACTGTCTGTGTCTGCCCTATGTCTACCATGTCCTCTGCCAAGTACTATGAATTAAATTCCCATGTTAAAACTAGTATGTTTTATGTATCTGTAGTACAGACACGTCATGATTTTGCTGGATAAACGTAAATTACTGTTGAAAGAATTTTAGGATTCATTTGGTTATAATAAAGAGTAAAAAGCAGCAAGAATATGATCTTTATTTGCTGCTGACTATTTATGGAACTTGAAAGGAATTGGACATATCAGAGTGATGCACATACTGTGCTCTGTTTGCAGGACTGGTACAAAAAAAAGAATAAACCCAAAACCATTTAATAAACTTTTGCTGTTATCTTAGAAATGAAATGTTTAAGAGAGCTGAATGAATGTGAGGATCTTACATATTTTATCAATGATTAGGAGCTTATTGGATTTATATTAATATAAAATGTGAGAAATTATCTGCAAATGTCAATCTTTATTTTTGTTCTTCATATATTGTGACTGAGCAATCATATAGTGCTTGCTTGCCACTAGATTAATTAGCATATTTTTCACCTTTCTTTTTATAAAAAAATTAACCAGACACCAAATACACCAAATCTCCATCTGACTCAGAATTTAAACTGTCCTCCCTGAGGCAAAACTCCCTTTTAGTTTTGAAAAGGAATTTCATAAATTGCTTTTCTGTTAACAACCAAGAACTAAAATGAACAATCAAGAACTTAAAATGAAATAAATGTGTAGTTCATTAACTACGGTTCTAATTGGATGCAATATTTTTAAAAGCTTTTTAAGAAGTTTTGATATAATCTGGTAAGTATTTTGGATAAGTTGATTGTATGATTTAGAGTTGTATAGAATATTAAATCTGAATCACTACACCATTGTGGAAGAACATTTGAAGTTTGATATGTCCAAAGCCAGAGGACAGTTGCATTTCAGCTTCAGAATACCACACAACTATTTTTACAAGAGTTTGCCCCAAAATAGCAATGATCTATTAAGAATGGGTTATTTTAATGACTAAGTCTAAAAAGTTCCTCTTAAAAACCAAACAGATTGATACAAACTTGAAAAATACATCAGGGAGAAATTCCAAAATGCTGTGAGTGGTGAAATATCCATAATCTCTTTTCTCCATCTAAATTAAATCAATAAATTAAATTTAAAAACCTCACCATTCAGATACAATCTATTATTTCCCTTTTTAGAAATTGTCATTGTTATATGTATAAATTTATTTTGTATTCCATATACTTTATTGCACATATGAACCTAATTTTGTTTGAGGGTTTAGTTTCCATGACACTTTAGAGGAAAAAATAAAGAAAATAAAATTTTAAATGTTATCTGACTGGAGGATAAAACACCTTGTCTATTTTAAGGACCACTGTGGTTTCCATGGTAACAGAAGAGAAACCTATCAGCATGCAGTGCTTAATATTCCTTTCTATTTCTGTTTAGTATTTATTTAATAGTAGGACACTTAAAATTATTCATAGCTCTGTAAAATATAGATGCCAGACTGCTAGTATTTGCACTTTTAATTGCTATGAAAATCAGAACTGTACCTGTAAGTTGCAGATCAAGTTGATAATCTTCAATATATTGGCATCTAAGCCACTGTAATTGGCATTTGTTATTGAGCTGTATGACACTTCAGTTTTGATGTAAGAAAAGGGTCTTTAGTTTATAATTTTATCAGTGCCATTCAGTGACTGAAATCATGTAGGATTACTTTGAGCATGGGTAGACCCATTGTATGCACAGTATTTTATATTCTATTACACAAAATTAGATATCAGGTGAATTTCCTATGGTGAGACATATAACCTCTCTTCAAGCTGGCCAGTGATACAGCATATACTACACCAATAGACTACACCTTGAAAACTGAAGAAGTTTGAATGAAATAGGAGCAAAATTATTAGAATGCTTTCCAGAAGAAGGAACTGAGTGAACTCAGCTTATTTGATGCAAAGAGAAAAAAGACTCTCAGAAAACACTATTTTTAAATACGTAAAAGGCAGCAGCAAAATTGAAGGGAACTGTTCTTCATAGTGAGGTAAGATCTGGCAAGAATTAAAGGGTTCAGATTGCAGCAAAGAAGTTTTCTACTACATATTATTGGAAACTTGCTAAGGGTGAAGATAATAAAGAACTGAAATAAATGCCTACAAGGCTTTGGACTTTCCACTTGGGAAACCTTCAAGAAGTGATTGCTTGTAGATCTGTAAAGTTGATTGCTGCCTTCAAGCACAGTTAAAGACAAAATAAACACTTTCATTCCGACCTGCAATGCTTCCTGGATAATTTTAATTGATCAATTAACTGTGAGACTTCTAAACATAGTTAATATATTTCATCAGTAAATGCCTCCATTTTAGCTAAAAGAAAAAAAAGGAACAATATTAATGAAAGGAATAAAAGACACAGTGCTGAAAATACAACTTATCTCAGAACTGGTTTTATACTACTACTACAACAAAAAGTGTTAAAGTTTTGCCGGAGAGTTTTATGAAAGGTAGTACTAGTACAAGTGAAAGTGTACTTCTGAAATGCCTACTTCTGACAATACATACTGTAATTCAAAATAATAATAGAATATAAAATAAAATGAATAATTTTCAAAATCAAATTTATCAGACAGCAAGTCTACTATTTTATTTAGATATATGTACTAGTTTTGTTGCTGTTACACATTGTAAGTTTTCAGCTATACATATATCTAGGTACCTCAGTACAAACAATCCTCTCTTCTCCACAAGACCTTTGTATATAAATAGGTTCAATGTGTGTCACAAATTATTCACAGATTGTCCTGGAGGCACCATCACTTGATTTTAGAATATACTTCAGAATCTGTACAGCAGACATCACAGATCTTGACAATGAGTCACATTTCAGCTGTCATTTCATAGTTATTGACTTCTCATCAGCTTCTGAAACCTATAAAGAGATTTCTCTGTGACTATGAATATTTAGAACAGCATGCTAGGATCTGAACATGTGTATGATCTCCAAATAACGGTTGCCTCCCTATAAACTCAGCTAAGTTAGGTCATAGTGCACCTCTTACCTAGTTCTGTCCTGCTTAATAATGCACAAACAACTTGTGGTAACATTTATCGTCTAAGCAATGAATAATAAAACAGCAGATGGAAATAAATGTCAGTGCAAGCAGAGTAATACGCATCTAGGTAACAAACTGTAGCTGTCAACTGCTTTGGAAAGGGGTGCCTCTAGAACACCTTTTTAATGCAGAGCTATTCAGCATTGTTACTAGTTCTAGTTTTTGTGATTCATCAGAAAACTCATTCCCCTTGGCTTGCTTTTGTGCCTGGTCTTCAAATGGTCTTCATCTCCTTGCTCATGGCAGGTTCTCTACTGCCTTGATGCATCAGAGACGTGAGAGAGCAGAGCCAATGGAGTAAAAGAAGAGAATGAATGAAGTAAATAAAGCTAGGGAAAGAATTTTACCTTGGACACTTATTCCCATAGTTTCAGCATTTCCACCATTCACTGTTTTGTGACTCAGGTGATGTGACACACACAGATTGAATATGACACCCTATTTCTTCCATCTCAAACATCACAAGTGGTTAAAGTTATGTGATTTAATCACCATTTTGCTTTGCTAGCCACTTATTCCTCACATCCATGTTTTCTTCTGTTGCGACCACTTCCTCTAGTTTCTAAATTCTTCTACAACATGCTTTTTGAAACTGTGTGGAAGTCAAGACATGTCCAGCAGAAGTAGTTAGAAAAGAGGGGCTGGGTACCTAGAGAACAACTGGTATGACTATTAAAAATTGGGGCAAAGAAGGCAAGTACATTTTCCTTACCCTTTGTCACTCTGTTTCCCCCTGCATCTAATGAAGGACAGAAATTCTCCTTAGCCCTCCTTTTGTTTGTAATGTATTTATAGAAACATTTTTATTGCCTTTTGTGGCAGTAGCCAGATTATGTTCTGGTTGGACTTCATGCCTTCTAATTTTCTCTCTGCATAACCTCATTTCCTTGTAGTCCTCCTGAGATGCCTGCCCCTTCTTTCAAAGGTCATAAACTGTCCTTTTTTTTTTCCTGAGTACCAGCCAAAGCTCTGTGTTCAGCCAGGCTCTTCTTCTTTCCCACTGTCTCATGTTTTGGCACATGAGGACACCTTGATTCTGCACTGTTAATATTTCCTTCTTGAAGAATGTCCAGTCTTCCTGGACTTCTTTGCCCTGTGGGATGGCCTCCCAAGGGATCCTCTAAAGCAGTCTTCTAAACAGGTGAAAGTCCGCGCTCTGGAAGTCCAAGGTGGCAGTGCTGCTGATGCCCTTCTTTTACTTTTTGAGAGTTGAAAACTCCATCATTTCATGATTGCTGAGCTTGAGACAGCCTCTGACCATTGCATCACCCTCCAGTTCACAAAAAGCAGTTTCAGTGGCACACCTTCCCTAGTTAGCTCACTCAGCAGCTGTGTCAGGAAGTTCTCTGCCACACACCCCAGGAAGCTCTTGAACTGTTTTCACTCTTCATGTTGTACTTCCAGCAGACATCTGGTAATTTGAAGTCCCCCATGAGAACAAGGGTTTGAGATTGTGAGGCTTCTTCCAGCTGCTTAGAGTGTACTTCATCTGCATCTTTGGGTGTATTGCTGAACACTTACGTAGATATTGCTGAAAACTTACAATATGTAACAGTCTCCCACCAGGATATCTCCATGTTGGCCCATAAATTCTCAACCCTATAATCATCACCATCATTAGCTCTAGATAGTCAAAACACTCCCTAACATACAGGGCTAACCACCGCTTCCTAAAAAATAAAATTTGCAGTGGAAAACCTGAAATGATAGCTTGAGTCTAAATTCAGAAGTGTAAGTTTCTGATTGTATTATGCTTTCATTGAAAGTGACTAGATTTGGGGTTTGAGAACAGGAAAGTCGCTGTTATCAATAGCCTTTAAAAGTGATTAAATCTTTATGTTGGTTTTTTAATTTCTCTCTCCTGTCTTTCCCTCAGATGTTTATTCAAGTGAGAAACACAGACCTGATTTGACACAAGTCACTTAAGAAAAATGCATAATAGTATAGAAGCATTGTTACTGTGGTAGAGTTTATTATCCTGCGCTCTCATTATTCAGGGAAAGGATTGCCTGTTATGAAAATTTTATGCCAAGACTGTACTGGGAAAAAAAAGAGAACTTCTCCATTAATGTTTTCAGTGCAGTGCAGCTTAGTGTGATCTCAATAACATGAAAAATGTAAAAATATTTAGAAAAGATAAGTGGATGGCAGTAGTTTTTACGGAACAGTCTTGACTTATCTGATATCAAAAGATTTAGCAACTGTTCTCCCTAGAATAATACGTGCCAGGACAACTAATTTGTTCTTCCTTAATATTCAAGAATAGCTCAGAGATGTCTCTGTAATGAATGCTACTTCGTTAAAGATATACTCTTTTGTCTTTTGGATATCACTGAAAATGAAGTGAAACAAGAAACCTCCAGGACTGAGACAAATGCAGGTACTGTCATGTTCATTCAAGTGAGATGAAATGGCCAGATGTGGTAAACAAATTAATGCACCATTAATGCAAGAAAAACATGTGTGGGCTGAGGCATGATAAAACTGTTTATCTTTCAGTTTGATAGTTAAATTTTTATTTTTTTTTGTTCTAAACCCAGTAAAGTGTTGTTTTGCTTTCTGAGACTGCTAGGAATACGCTAGCTTTATTGTGGAATAATTTGTTATTTTTTACAAATTGCTGCTTGAGTGTTAATGTTAAACAAAAATGCGTCAGATCTGTGAGTGTAGATGGTTAAAACATAGCTTACTAAATCAAGAATTAATTCTCAACATTGAAACTAAAACCATGGTAAAAATAAGAGCAAGTGATTTTGTTACAATTATAGACAGAATGTTAAATAAAAAAAAAGTTGAAGAACTACTTTTGCAAGCATACAGGTAAAATTTACTGTGTAAATAGCTAGGAATATAAGGAATCATTCATAGAGCAGCAGGAAAAGCTCCTGATAGTAGAAGGTAGATAATTGTAACAATCTGTCCAAATATTTCACTATAAATTAACTGAAAATGAGTTATAATGAAGAGAGACTAGGATCACAGTTCATTGAACAGTTCAATGTAATTGAGTTCCTGAAGTGATATGATATGGATTAATGGCTCAACTTTATTGGGTCAAAGGATTAATTGTACTTTTAAGGTGAAATTTCATAAGGTTACTGAGCCAATTTAACAGAGAGGGGGGTAGGAGAATGAGTGCCACTTTTAGCAGCAACAATTGCCTATTATCTGGTGAGGCCTCCCCTTTCTAAAACTTTAGCTATAGTGCCTTAAAGCTTCTAGAGAAAAATGGGGAAATTGTGTAAATCAGGAGAAAAATCCCCACAAAATTCTGAGCAGGTAGAACAGGATCTAAAAAAAGGAGAATTTATTTAACCTAAGTGGGTACCACAGAAGTTGAAAACCTCACTTTTCCATTACTTAATTCTTTTGGATGACTTTCAAACTGAAACACGTGTAAGTGTTGTTATGTTTATAGATACAAATGTATTTACAAGTGATTTAATTGTGCAGAAAAAATATGTCTGCGATATCTTTCTTAAGATTCCTTTATGACATTTGTAAGACACACAGTGTTTTTTGGGGTTCTTTCATATATTTGACTCCTTATTTGGATAGATAACCATTAGAGAGTTTTAATAATTGAGGAGGATAAAAAAGAATACAAGTTACTTTGAATAACACCCATTAGTTATCAGGCTGATGACCAAAACTTAGGTCTTCTGTCACCCAAGTGCTGTACCCCTACACTAGTTTGCTTCTAGATAAATTTAACAGAACTAGTCCTGTTGGTATGACTAACATAGCAGCTACAGAATTCTGATTTTTTAAAGAAATAAATGTAATCTTATGCAGTACTACAGTTGATAATGATGGGAACAGAAGTATAGCTTACAAATGTGAATTGCAGCTTTTGGCATTATAAAATGCATATTGAGGTGAGGAATTCAAAATTTACAGTGGTTTTTTTTTTACTCCTTTTTAAAAGCTTGATCTTGTTTGGTGGCATGTATCTTGTGGGTCAGAAGATTCTCTAAGCAGCATACAATGTTTTGAGATCTCCAAGAACATGGAATGTATTTTAAGACAGGTTGTGATTATACAGCAGGATTTCAATTAAAATGCATCTTATTTTTTTTTTTATAACTATAAATACATTTGGAAAAGCAATAGCCATACTGTTAAAATTGGAGTCCCCAAAGTTTGACGCCAGAAGCATTTTGTTTTCTGAGGCCAAAGCTAATGTTTTAATAAGACTTAGCACATTCTTCAGAATTTTTTACCATGAAATAAATCTGAATTATATTTGTGAACAAATGGTGATGCTAAGTTTTTCTCCTAGCCAGCAGGAACATTTGTAGTAAATGCACTATATTCATATGTCCATTCAGGAAAAAAAAACCACTTTACCTACCATCTGGCTTGACACAATTAAAAATCTTAGCTGAAACAGTGCACAAAAAGCTGCTTGCAACCAATCCACAAATTTGTTTGAACACTTTTCTGTATAACATTGTGCTCAGTAGAAGCCCCTTCAGAATTTGTAGTTATGATTTCAAAAACTTAATTTCATATCTTTTTCTAGATATACAGCTTATATGTTTTGGTTTCTAGTGGTGTCTTGGATTTGTTTGTTTGTTCTGTTTGTGATTTTTTTTTGTGTTGTGCATTTACTTCACAGTATAGCAGTATTAGTAGAGGAAAACAACTTTAATTTGCCTGTCTGAAATCTATGCCATATAAACAATTTATTTTGGCCCACATCTGCTTAGTGTTTTCACCTTTTCAGAATAGGTTATTAGAAGAGCTACAGCACATAAATGTCATTTATGGAGTAACAGGGGAAAGAACCAGACGGTATTTTGCTGTAACAATGTGGTTACTTCAAAGCTCATGGCATTACTGCTACTGTGTAGTATCCTGGTTATGTAGCTAATGACAACACAGAACCCTGCTGTGCTTCATTTTTTGGGGGTTTCTATAAATCGTGCAAAAAACTCATTAGAATTATAATGCTGTTTGCAGGCCTGAAACTTTTGTATACTTTTCTTTTTCCTGATAACCTCTTCGTGGACAGATTTTTAGTACTACACATACACATATTTTCTGCTGTGTGTACTGTCTAGTGTATTTACATAACATGCTTCCCAAAATCACTTGGTAACACTGCAAATCAGTAAGTACCCATGCAGAGTTTTTGCAAGTTTTAAATTATTTTATCAGAATAGATACACATAGACTCTTCTGACATGTAGTGTAATTGAGAAAAATTCTTCAGTTGTCTGAGGAAATAAAAAAGTCAAAACACGTAAGGAGGGGCAGTGGAATCATTTACAGTATTTTTCACCATTTCAGACAATGCAAAAAATGGGATGAAGTGTGGACCAGAGAGTTGTGTTGCCATTCAGAGGTGCATTGACAGGCTGGATAAATAGAGATGACTGTCATGAAGTTCAACAAAGGGAAATGCAAAGTCCTGGATCTGGTGAGGAGCAATCCCTTCAATAGTACAGGTTGGTAACTGTCTAGAAAGCAGCTTTGCAGAGAAGGTACAGGTGGACAAGTAGTTGACCATGAACAAGTGATACACTCTGGTTGCAAACTACTCAAACAGCCTCTTGGGTTTCATAAGGAATAACATAAGTGATGTGATCCTTCCCCTTTACTCAGCCCTACTCTGCATAGATGAGGCCACATCTGGAGTACTAGATCTGGTCCTGGGCTCACTAGTAAAAAGGAGGTATGAAAATACTGGAGTGAGTCTAGTAAAGACCACAAAGATGGTGAAGACACTGGAGAATCTGTCATACACGGAGAGACTAAGAGATTTGGAACTGTGTAATCTGGCAAAGGGAAGGCTCAGGAGTGTATAAATGTGTATAAATACCTGGCGGGAGGAAGGAAAGACAGTAGAGCCAGATTCTTCTCCATGGTGTCCAGTGACTGAACAAGCATCAGTAAACGCAAACAGAAACAAAAGAAATTAATTCTGACCATAAGAATATGCTTTTCTGCAGACATAAAATGGAAGACCAAAGGAGCTGAGTTTCTCAATGATATAGTGAGAAGGTGACTTGGACATACCTTCTGACAACTCATGCTCACAGTCTCTGTTTCATGTAATTTTAATCTGTATGCTCTATGCTATTCTCTGTACTCAACTGTTAAGAGATACAAAAGATTATTTATTAGTGCTTTGAAAACTGTCTACTTGCACAGTAACATATTGAACTATTTTAGCACTAGAAATATCAAATAGTGTCCACCAATATAGTGGAAATGGTATTCTAATACTACTGTGGTTGTAATCAGGTTTGGGAAATAACACCAAATCATTTTTTTTTTAACTTCAAATGCTTTACACCTGAAAAAGATCTCTGCCTATGTATGGCTGTGGTGATAGAATTGTTTTAGAGTCTCAAATAATCAAGGGACGTGAGAAAATTGAAACATGCAATGTAAATCTCTTCACAAGCTACATATACAATTCCTCAGTTCTTTTGAAGATTTCAAATACAATTTTTAATATCTTTTTCAGGATATTGTTTCAAATGTTAGTTTGAAATAGAATAAAAAATGCCTATTTTTTTATCATGAAACCACTGTGTCTTCTTTTGGTAGCTTGAATAAAGATACTGGCATTTAAAGCAAGCTGTATCTCCAGGAGGCAATCTGCCTTTCACTTGCACTTAATATTTCCTCAAAAGTAATTTGAAATAGGCAAATAAACAATCACAAAATTTCAAGTAATTGCTCTACTTAATTTTGACATTTCCTGTTAATTATGTTTAATAAGACATAACAGGTTTCCGTTTGTTTCATTACATTTAATTTGATAAACTTTTAAACATTGGAGAGGTTTCTGAATGGAGCACCAAGTCCTAAACATTTGAGAATGACAGATTACACACTTTGCATTTGTTTTTCTGACTCACTATATATTATATATTTTGGCTTATGAATGTTTTTTCCTTGTCTAGAGGTCTAGCAAATAGAAAAATCTGTGTTAATTTTGAATTTTATATGTAATTGTCTGTTCGTCCTTACTTTCTCTGAAGTCAGTCATGGACAGCTTAAATATGTGTAGCAAATTTTTTACACAGAGGACTAGTACTATGACTTTGAACTAATTCCCAGTTGTCTACTAAATGGAAAGAATTATTGGGCAACTTGATAAAGTATTATTTAGCACTGAGGCCAAAATTTTGCCTCTCTGGGGTAAACAAATCATTAGGCTGATTTGAAAAGCACCTCTTTCATTTGTAAAACCTGAATGGTGGTCTCCTGTGTAAATAAATGAATGGCCTTTCTAGAAGCAAGTATATATCAGCAAGTTGTGTCAAAGCTCATGTGTATGCTGTGTCGGTGTATGTCATAATTATAGACGGATATAAGATGATGGAGAGCTAATAGCTGACTTTGTGTTATGGCACTTTTCAGTATGATGTTACTGATTCATGTCAATTGAAAGAAACATTAATTTAGCAATCCCAGCTTTAAAGAATTGCTATTTTTCCATGAGTTGCAGAATTTTTTTCCCAAGATCTCAGCTATTCACTTTCTCAGTGTGCCTTGTCATGTGGTACTCATCTGCAGGATACCCATTTTTTTTGTCTCATTCTGTACTGAATTGTACTGAATGGGTAATTCTTTTAGATGTGCTGGCATACATAGACTATTACTACGTTTAGTTGGTGCATGGTTGCTTGTAAAGTTGTGGCAACTGAATTACATGTCTTAGTCCTCAGTTTCTTTAACAATTGTCTTTTAATCAATCCGTGGTTCCAGATTTTCAAAAGTGGGGTAGTTATTTTGCAGGAGTGAAGCACAGGAGTGGTATTGCTATGTTTTTGTCATGTGTCTAGTGTAAAGGAAGTTTTTTCCAGTGTAAAGGGAGTACTTGGGTGCTGCTAGAATACAACTGGAAACAGTATATTTTTTCTGGATCACATAAATTTATTTCTTACTTATATAACACACTACAGAGATGAGTGTATGGAATCCATAATGTAAAGACAGAGATTGTGCGGAAAGGAGGATGTATGCTTGCAACTTCTGTGGGGAAAAAAACAAAAGGAAGATAATAAATACTGAATACTCTTAGCACAGTTTAAAGAAGTAAATAAGGATAGCAAAATTTTCTTTTGCATTCCCTTTAGATAAAAAGAATATTTTACCTAGTTGGATCCCTAAATTCGGCTTCAGTTGCATCTGATGTTTTTTTAGATGTTGACAGATATTTTTAGCAAACTTGTGTATATAATTTCACACATCACCAGTATCTTAAAACCACTGAATGATGGGCAAACTGCTATAAGAAGCATAATAAACATTTTGCAAACTAGATGTTCTCCTGGTATAGAACAGTAATTTCAGGTAATAACATAAAACTTATAAGGAGGAATTTTCTAATTATCCAAATTGCAGTAACATTTCAGGTACTCTCCAAACATGATTTTATGCTGATACTTGAAAAGGAAGAGGATACATAAGAGAATAACAGTCTGAGACAAACTGACATACAAAGGGAATAGCTGTTCTCCTTTGGATATTGCAGATGAATGCATGTGGAAGAAAAAAAGAATGATAGATTACATTTCATCTTTGAAAATATTTGACAAGATGAATATACAGGAACCGTGTAGTATTTGTAATTGCAAAAAATCGTGTCATTTATAAACATTTAAGTCTTGAACATACAATCAACTTGGATAATAATCTAGTGAGAACATGTCTTTTTATTGTTTCTGTCTGACATACAGCTGTAAAATTGGCCCAGAAATGCTATTTATCAGACATGAAAATATTCTTCTGAAAATAATGAATAAAGCATATAGTGTAGATAGCACATTCAGTGTGAAAATGAAACATATTTTTCCTTCTGAGATTCTAAGAAAGTGGAAGATGTGAATGGAAATGTCATGCTTCCATAGTGCTAACATAATTAACATAATTGCCTAGGATAACTATGTTTTTGAATATCTATGTTCCTCAAAGGTTTTTAAAGTGCAGGGAAGTTGAAAACAGGGTTTAAAATGTCTTGAGAGTGTTTGCAATGGTCAACACAAGTTATGTGACTCAATATTTGGTTTCTCTGATTAAATATGCAGTTACTGGTCTGTGTCTAACAGACACATCAGTTTATTCAACTGCTGACATGTATGTCTGGTATTATGGACTACTGCAAATTAGATGAATCTCAAGTTTTAAGGCTAGCATGAGTTAGAGCACTTCCCTTTCTGACTTCAAAATCTTCTTAGCATTCATCTTTCCAGACAAATATTCTTTTAGATAGCTGATGTAACAATGCTGCCTGGTCTTTCTATTTCACTGAGGCTTATTCACTGTGAGGTCTGTAGACATTTTCCATTCAATGTGAGGGTGAAGCCTAATCTATGCTTTTTGATTATATGCCTCATGGAAATACTGTAGTGATTTGTCACATAAACCCTGACTCCATAGAAAGCATTATAGTCCTTTATGCTCCTACCAGATGTTCTGTACATACTTTTCTGAAAACTAGTGAAATAATGTAAATAAAAAAAGATATCGTCAGTCCTAGAAATCTGTGTTTAATCATTTGATGCTCTTTCAGTTTATGAATCTGAAAGATCCTTGAGTTGTCACTAAATTAATTTTTCTTGTTTCTTGTTCTTCAGCTGCCAGTTAAGCTGAACAATTCCAGGTACTAAGCCAAAAAAACCCCAGTAAAATATTTAAGTCCAGAGTGTCTTCTCTAGCATGGCTTGTACTGTCAATGAGACTATGACATGCACAGTATTTTATACTTATCTTAAGGTTCTGTTGATTAGATTTCCTTCAGATGCAACTTAATTCGTCACTAAATTCAAACAAATGGGTTCTAATGATATCCCAAGGAATTTTCTAGACAAGTTGGTCTAATGCTTTTAGATTGTCATATGTTTTGCACTGTATTTGTATTGCATTAAAAGCAAATAGTCTTGTGTCTTTCTGATAGTTGAAGAGTTCCAATGCAGTAACCTTTGCCTTTACTATACCTATAAATATAATAATGCTTGGGACTAATTCAGGAACCAGTTTCCTTTAATCTATAGGATGCCAATAGACAACATATGGATAGCTTTGCTCTTCTTTTACTGTGTCACCAGCATTTGTATATAAAAATATTATAACTGAAGCAGCCAGTAATTAAGTGATAATATCTTGAAGAAAGTGTTTTGTTTTTTTTTATCTTTATCTTTTACTAAGACAGGCTTCATAGGGTTTTTGGAACTGTCATTTTAATGTACTAATTTTCATGCAGGTATCCACCATCACAAGATCATATAGATTTTGATCCCATGGCAAGATTATGTATGATTGTGGCTGCCATTGGTAAGAGGGCTGCCATTGCCTGTGAGAGGTAGCAGGAAACTGGCAGCAAGATTTATTCAGATTGCAGCCTGCTTTTATCTGGAGTGCCTTTGGGAAGAGATTGACAAAGCAGCATGTCGTGAGCTGCAGGAGTTGTTCTGATGACTTGTTGCAGTTTTCAGTTAGGAGATTGTATGTTTCTTTTTTCATGTAATATTGGTACTTACCTGTCCATCTGTGATTCAGCTATAACCTGGTCTTTGAGGGGTTTTTTTCTACCATTAGTCTGCTCTGAGAGCACGTTGTGAAATTGCCATGTTAGGTGATTCCTCATTATTCACACTTGACGTGACCATTGTTCTATATTATGCTACTTTTTGTCTCATTACATGATGTTCCAAATATTTCTTTCTTTTCAAATGCGAGAAAGGTCATGGGTATCTAGAAGTGTGATATTTCTCTATGACAGTAGAAAATGTAGGTGTGAAATAGTTTGTCTGCATTAATATCCCCTGGGGGAATAAAGTCTGAACTAGAAAAGCTTGTGATGAAAATCACATTGTTTATATGCATTTAAAGCAAATTCAGCCTTTTAGCACTGAAAACATCTGCAGCTGCAGTTTTTGCATACAATAAATTGCTGTTTGTGTTATTATTTCAGTCCTTACGGACCCATTCCCATCTATTTTCCAGAAAATATGTTGCTTTTGGAATTGAAAGTTTTCAAGCTCACTGTTGGGGTCTTCTTGTGTCCTCAGATCATGACTGGACAGAAAGCAATAGCATACCTTTTAACACTATTTGTACTTTCTAGTACTTTGCATCTTAACCTGGGATTTTGTATTCTGAGCATGTTTTGAAAACATGAGTTATTTCCAGAACTCCTTTCTGGGAAGCTGGGTAGTATTATTACTAATGTGTGGAGTACAATATTAAAACATAAGTATACACTTTCTCATATGGAAATTGCTAACCTTCTTGGCAGGTGATAGGTTTTGACCTCAGGGTAGCCTGAAGTCCCCTTCAATAGATTATTACATCTAATGGAATGAAGTTTGAATAAAAGAAGTTCCTCAGCATTCCCTAGTGGTAGACCTGTGGCAGAAGTTGAAAATATTAATTGGTGACACTTTAACTTGAAAAAGAAGGAGCTGAGATACATCTATAAAGTCAAATACACACAATCAGAAAGTGGATTCACTTATATTTCAAGATACTCGGATTCAAGCTAGTTTTCTTCTGGCAGCCATGTAGGACTGTACAAAGCCTGAGCTAAGTAATTCATCTTTGCATCGTGACCATGTAGTCATGTCTACAAAGAGATGGGCTTGTTTACAGAGGAATAGATTGCACCCAGGGTAGTAACTAACTCCAGCTAGTATCAAAGGAATTTCATATTTGACACTGAGTTTTGTATGTGGCACAGAATTTGTGCTCTAAAGAAAATATCTTTGGCAGTTCATCATTGCAAAACTGTTCCTGTGTGTTTTTAGATTTCTGCATACTTTACATATAGGAATCTGCTGTATCATTAATCATATGTAAAGTTTGTTTCCTGGAGCCTTGGCTGTCTTAAAGTAATGAAAATACCTGGTAAAATATGAACACATCATCCGTTACTGTCCTAATATAAATGATTTTGATAAAGTTTGAAAGAAGATGCACCAAAAAACCTGTTATATTCTGAAAAAGTGCAGCTCTCATCTAACTCTGAAAAGAGCACTCACGATTTGCATATGAAAAGAAATGGTCTTTGTCAGCTTATAAAAACAGTCATGAAATTTTGTTAAATGTTGGTGACAAGCTCCTACCTAAGTCAACAATGTAATTCTGTGTATGAACAAATTTTTCAGATTCCTTTCTGTGCAAGAGTGTTTATCTAAAATTTGGATTGTGAGCCCGGCGCTAAATGTCTGTGGTAAAGTGGACTCATGATAAAACTTTCTTCTTAGAGAGTGGCAAAATCTATTTGTGTTAATTCTGTCAAGTTCAATCAATTATACATGTGCAATATTTTGAGTAGAGACACATTCTACCAAAGATGCTCAAATTAAATACAAACCATAATAAGTAGTTTTTTTCTCTGATTTCTTGTGTTTAATTAACAGATTAATTTTGAAATCTACATCTGCCTGGCTACATATTACACCTCTGGACTTTCAGGTAGGATCTGTAAGATCAACACAGCTATTTTTCACATTTCTTTTCAGACTAAAACTATAGAAACATGTAAATATGGGAACTAGAAGTGAGTGTATATAGAAAAGGACAAGGAGGAGATTAGAAATGATCACTTAAAAAAAAAAAAAAGAGGATTTCCCTGCAAAATTATTTACCCATTTTCCGGGACAAATTACAAATATATTGACAAAAACAAGGTCATAACTATCTGAAGAGAGAGTTCAGTTAGTCATCAGTGTTTGGTGC
>JAWWLV010000144.1:30977186-30988564 GCA_035041135.1 Platyrinchus mystaceus
CCAGTGACTGGCCTAGAAGCACATAAAAACTTTGTGGCAAACTGAGGAATAAATGTCTGATTTTGTAGTGTGTTTTACTTCTGCTTGACTCTTCAGACCTTCCTTTTTGTATCTGCAAGATTGTGTCTGACTCATGACACTGTAGCAAGAAGTAACATACAATAAATAATGAAGACATCCTAGAAGAATGCCTTATTTTCTGTATTTTTGGTACTATGTCATACCCAGTTGTAAGTGACATGCTATTATTTAAACAGTCAGTCCTCAAAAAGCCTGTGATTGAAGTGTAATTTAGGACCAGCAGTGTGAGTACAGTAATAGTCACCTGGTTAGACAACAATTTCAGTAGACTCACCCTTTTTCAGTCTACATTTGTCAAGTCCACTATAGGCACGGTGAATACAGTGCTCAAAGAAAGCTTTTCAAGTAGATGGTAGGTATTTCCTAAGTGCTACCTCCAAGAATGAGAAGCAGGATAAGACAGACTTGTTTGAAAATTTACCAAGTGCACACTGAAAGTTAGTTCTGTGAGCTGTTTGAAAACAGGGATCACCCATCAGGAGTGAATGAGAGATGATAAGTAAAGTGGTGGGGCCATGGATGGTTTTTAAAGTGAAAGCAAGTAGCTTGTGCGATTTTCAGAGAAATCAGAGTCCATATATCAACCAGTTGCAAGATACTGCGTAAACAGTGCTCCTAAAAGAGGTCTTAGAGATTAAGGAGGCACAGGTGCTGATGCTTGTGCCCCTCTTACTTATCAAATACTTATTAGATATCAGCAAAGAGTTTGTTACTGTACAAGCCACCAAAAGTATATGGAATTATTTGTCTAACATGAGAGATGTGCAAATCAATATTGTAATTGGTATGTTCCTGAAAGACAAGGCTGCATGGAAGAAGTTCTGACTTGTTTGGGTTGGTGAATATATACTTGTGGGGAGATACCAGAAGAAAGAAATGGTATTTGTGTCGAAAGCAGTAAGTCTGACTACATCTGCCAATATCTGACTTTGTTGCTCGTGGAGGAGATTATTTAGGTAAGGCTGTGGAGAGGGAAGAGTAATGAGCTGAGAGACCTATAGTACAATCATAAAATGTTGGAGAAATGCATTTTCATGGAAGAGGCTTCTTAAGAGGACAGCTGGTGAGAACAAGTGGATAATAAAACTTCAAATTTAATCTGTGAAATCAGAGAAGTTGAACTGGAGAAATGGTAGGTGGAAGAAGGGATCTTCTGACAGTGACTTTAAGCTGAACATTGAAGGCTTAAAAAAATATAATGAAGATGGACTGATAACTGCAAGCAAAATAGGCAAGAAATGAGGTTGGTAAGGATAAGAGGTTTTTGCATCCTTAATTTGACAAAGAAGGGACAAAGAGAAGGAGAAGACAGAGAAGAAAAACAGAGGGAACAGATATGAATGGGAGAAGAATCAGGAAATGCTTGAGATGGGAGGAGATAAACTTTCAAATTTATAGACTTTGGTTATGATTCTATAAGGGATAGGAAGAAAGTGAAGCATGTTTTGTAGACTGGGAAAGTGTTACCATCATTCTACCACTTTTCTCTTTTTAAAAAAATTAGCTATATTCATTATAGTATTATAAAATGAAGCAGGAGAAAGGGATAGTTTGAGCAGTGAATAAAAGGTGACAAGAGACAGCTAGAAACAGAGAAATCATATTGTCAACTGAAAAGTCCTTCAAGGATACAGAAGTGCCTTAGCAACACAATTTCCCTCCTGACCTGCGTTTCAGACAAAGGAAGAAATACTGCTGCTGTCACGGCTGTTGAATTCAGTGCTGCCAGCAGCCCTGAAAGCCTCTTTTAGGAAATAGCAAGTCAGTAGCAAGTGTAAGAGAGAATATTTTCAAAGCAAGTCCACTCATAGCACACTGTGAACACACAGTGCAAGAAATACAAAAGTGTGTTGCATCATGAATCACATCAAAACAAATTAGTTGTGATGAAACAGTGAGATAGGAAATGGCAATTTCAAAATAATAGCAGGTGCAGTAAATTAAGCTGGAAATGAGAGAATCCTAAAATGCAGTTGGCTTCAATTGCAGATGCTGGGCTGCAGTCTGAATTTTCAGGTTGAAAAAAAATGAAACCTATGAAAAATAGATAGAAAGAACTGTAACTTTCTGCTAGATGGAGGACATGAAGAATGGAAACACGCTGTGCTTTACAGGAGCTCTTTTCAGCTGTGGTTAAGACTGTAAGTAATTGATAACAGGTGACCTAACTCAGCATGGACAAGCCCTAACCCTACTCTGGGAGAATTTTGATAATTTCTTTTTTTTTTTAACATAGATTGAATTCAGGAATAGATATTTAATAACCAATTGCACAATATATCACTACATGTCACCAATGGAAATTTAATTAATCCTAAAACGTTTGGAATAGTTACAGTAATGTTGTAGCTGCTGTAAGAACTCGGTTGGACACAGGGCATTTTCATCTCCAGCTGTCTCTCTTCCAGTAGGCAAGCCTGCAGTACAGATGGAACGACAGCCAGACCAGGCTTGGCTATGCTGTTGCAGAGCTTCTTGGCTACTTGTGCTGCAGGGAGGAGGTCTGTAAAAAGCCATGTTGAGGATTTGGCACCAGTATCTCAGTGGTGTGAAATACACTTGCTGCAAGCCTGAGGTAATTATTGTGAGTGTAAGGGTTTGTAGTTTAAGAGCAGAGACTATCCTGGAAAAAAAGTGCTTAGGAAGTCAGAGGTGCACTGGTGTGATATAATCTGCATGGTGCTGGGAGAGGAAACACTTAGGCTGTGTGTTTCCTGGAGAAGTATTTACAGAGTGAAAACTATGTCTCAGTTTATCTGTGGTGAGAGCTAGCTTCATATCTGATTTACATGAATTGGAGGTAGATGCTAGATACTGTTCAGTTTTGAAGGTGTTCTGGACACAAAGAGTTTCCTCAAAGGGCTCATATCAGAAGCCTTGTCTGGCTTTCTATAAAGTACATGACTGTTTTTTTAACTGTTGAATGCTCTCAATATGGCTCCTCTGATGTGTGCTTCCTTAAATCACATCCTACAAGGGACCCAGACCACTTTCTTCATATTTCCTTGTATGGAAGGGCCAACATTTGGCCTCAAATTTGCCATGTCAAGTTGATATCCATATACAAAATTTTTGCCTAGAAGTAAGAAGCCGAACAAAACACAACTGTGAAAAACAGAAGAATAGCATTCAGTGGCTCTTGCCAACACTGAGACTAAAATAATCCATGTCTCAAGAGATAGGTATATTCTATTGAGAGATATTTAAGCAATACATCACATACAATTATACTTTAACGAGGAGACTGTTATGACTAATACATAATGTGTATGGTCTTTTAAGGCCAAAAATATGTGCTGAACAAATAAGTTAGATTTATAGTTTAATAGTTGCTTTTGAGGACATATAACAAGGTAAATTTGAAAAGTTAAACTATACCATCTCCTGATCACTAACAGGAAGAAACGAAAGAGATGCTTCAGTTTAGAGGAAATTTCTGTTATTTATTTAAAATCTATAACCGTAGCTGTTACTGTGAAAAAAAAAAAGTCAGTGCAGAAATCTTTAGTGCATTAGTTGTATTTCATAAATCACCAGGAAATTAGAATATTTCAGCTTCTGGGAAGTAGAAATGTCTGCCACTAAGAAAAAAAGAATCCATTGCATAGCAAGGTACTGTGCCTTTATTAAAACTGACAAAACTATCAGTATGCAAAGTCAATGTATGACTTCAGGACTGTGGTATGAGTAATGAGGAGCCAATAAAGACTATCCACAAACTTTGATAAGGAATTGGAAGTATACTTAAGCAATTTTTAAACATGAATTGTAGTTTTTGATGTTTTGCATCCAAACATTTTAGAAATTTTGTTTTGCATTGGTATTATTGTATTTTTTTTTTTTTTAAACTAGAATTTCATGTAATTCTGGAGCTTCTCTGTGCTAGAAATGTTGCTGTGTTAAAGTAAGAATTAAGTGCAGCTGTCAATTTACAGCCTTTAGGTTCTGTTTGGTAAAAGCTGTGAAAAATTAATCTGTAACTTTGTGATTGCTTAAGTCCAAAGCATGAGGATTTGTAAGACTAAGAACTAAATATGTGTGTGATATGGTAGTTTTGGAAATTAAGGGATAATAGGTATTATTGCTAACCAAAATAAATTTTCAGGACACACAAAATAATGCAAATACAAAATAGAAAAAATAGGCTGTCTTTTTAAATTCTGTTTTCTGTGCCATATTTTTATTTATTTGCACAATTATGAAACATTCTCTGCCATCACAGTTATTAAGAATTAACAGAAACAGAGGCTGATCAAGAAATCGGAGAATTCAAGAATCACAGAATGGTCAGATTGAAAGGGACATCAATGGGTCATCTGGTCCAACCTCCCAGGTCAAGCAGGGTCATCCTAGAGCACATTGCACAGGATTGCATCCAGATAGCTCTTGAATATCTCCACTGAGAGAGATTCAGTATTCCATGAGCTGGGAATTCCTTTGTATGTGGTGGTATTTTTAGTCATTTCTGAACCAAACTGAGAATTTGGTAACATAACGGACATCATATGCCAAATATTTCAGAGGGTATGCCACCTTCTGATAATTTCCCTAATTTCTAGTCCAACAAGCTAATTTTGCTTCAGAAGTCAAGTCAAATCTACACTGCAGTGGAGAACTTTAATTACTCCTTTTGTCAAACCAGCAGGGATAGGTAATAGAAGCATCAGCAGAAATTTTGGTGTGAGTTAGAAACAAGAATGCTTGTTTCCACACACTCCTCTTGGCCATCCTACAGTGAGGCTCAAACAGGTCAGTCTATTCCTGCTGATGTCCCCCTGACCACAGTGCAGTTGTACCTCGACAGCAGTTTGGCAGTAGCAGTTCTAAATCTGATGATGGACAAACATCCCCCAGTGTCTACTTTGGGAATCACAATAGTCTCTAAGTGCCATCCTACAAAACCGAGTCATATTGTTGCAAGCCCTGAAGCTCATAACAGGAAAAATAGCGTTGTGTTTTTGCCAATAGAATTTACACTTATAAACGGTTTTTATATGTTTTTTCTTTGTGCCTAGATGAAGCATAATCAATGCAAAATGACAGTGAAATTCCTCCTAGCACGTTTGAAATTGTATGTGTTTATGAGGATATATCTCAAAGTTTTCTATTTAATTAGAGCCCAAAGAGTCTTTGCTCAGGATGCATTTATTTTTCACTTATGTGGGTGTGTATGCATGTATTTTCCTTATGTTGTATTTGGGCAATCTCATTTCTTTAGTGAAAGATTTTGAAGCAATAATGTTGCAAGTGTTACCATAGCAATATCTTAGAGTATCAGAAATAGTATCTTATTAAATCCCACTGCAGGGTTGTTACCCCTGCAGTTCCAGCATCACTGTCTTTTGCTCAGTGAATTTTCTGGTTTTTCTGAGAAATATGGAATGATTGTGACATCATATGGGACTCACATATGAAATGGAGATGTCCATCAATAAAGATACTTGACAGGAGAGTGAAAAGTGACTGGAGATGAGCATAAGAAGCATCATTCCAAGTTTCAGGAAAGATACAGGATGTGACAGTTTTCTAATTTTTACTGCAGTAATCTAAGAATATTTTAAGGCCAAATCAATTATGTAGGTGTTAAATTAGTAGAAGAGAAAGGAGCATATTAACAAAATCTTATGATCCCTGCGTGCCAGTTGTAAATATATGGAATTATTATAAGAATCAAATCTACCAACAATGCATATACTCAAGTAGGAAGGTTTGGAAAAAAACATTTAAATATTTGGCTATTAATATTAAATAACTAGGGGTTTGTAACACTGAAGAGATACTATATGTGTATATATCTGACTTCCTTAACATTAATAGTGTTAGGATATTTCAGTGTGCCAAGATTCTGTTCTGTAAAATGACATAATATGACTTCTTTTAATAAATCAACCCTTTGTCTCAGAAACTTATTTCCAAATGTTGGACTTGACATTTGAAATGTGAACTAAATTTATATCAGAAGATCGAAGGACTTGTAACATTCCAAGACAACCTGCATATATCCTCAAATTTGATTTGTCTATTTATTGTGTAGAAATCACTGGACATGAACTGAATGTTATTCTGCAATGAAAAAGATGTCATAATCATAGTAGGAAAAAAAACCGTCGGTGATTGATTTCAAATTTTTTATTTTAAATGTTATATATTGAAAATCATTCAGTTTCCTTAGAAGATTTTTAACTCATGCATAAGTCTTCAAAAGTGAGGTTTCTGAGACTGCCTCTTGTTTTTCTTCCCTTGCAAGCCAAATCACCTTTTCTGTAACAAAATGTAAATGTTTTTAACATTAGGTTAAAGAAAAATCAGCTCCCTCAGATCTCTTCTTTCCCCATACCTTTCTGTCTCTGAGTGGTTTTGAAAATCAACCTCTTTTCATGTTTCCTCAGGTGTTCCATAGCACGACTGTGAAAGTAATGTTGTGGTTTCACTCTTAATGCAGGTCTCAGATATTTTAGTCTTTTCCTGTGGACAACATGAAGGATAAAAGATGTTGGATTCTATGACAAGACTTGGCATGACTTACAAACCCTTTTCACCTAATCTGCAGGTGTTTGGTTTGGAAGGCAATTAGGCACCTCTATTCTTTGAAGTTTCCTATATTTTATTATTTCTGTCTATCTCCTTGCTGTTTACATTTTTTCTGTGTTTCATAACACAAAAAAATCAATATTGAAAAGGGATGGTTTCTCATATTTCTCCCTGTGGATTTGTGATGATTTATCAAATATAAATCATTAACCTAATAAAGACTGAGAGCTACACTAAACACATCTAAAAATTCAAATTAATTTTTTAATGTATGTAGTTACACTGGTGTTTAATACTTCCTTGTGGCATAGGTGTTTGCAGAGTTTCTCAGAATTATTTACTGTATTAACCTCCATGAAATTACTATATGTTGGTATATCTTTGCCTAATAGAACTGAACTGAATTGCATATGCCACAGTTCCTTCCACTGTGGCAATTGAATAGGGTTTAAACCTCTGCTGAAGTTCCATTGCTTAATCGGTGGTACATTTGAAAGTAACTATGTTGAAATAACAATGTTGGCTTCTGGGATAATAGTTCAGTAGGAATTACATGTCTGTGGTTGTATACAGTGATGCTACACCTCACTGAAGCAGTATCTCAGGAATAAGAGTTTATATCCAGGAAAGATATCATCTTTATGAAATACGACACGGTGGCTACCAAACAAATAAGTTGTCAGATATCTGCATTACAATCATGTGTTATTCTATTTAGCAGTAATAATGTAGCAGCAAGCATTTACTAGCTTCTTATTCCACACAGGTGCACCATCATTATGATAAACCTACAGATATCTTTAGAAGAGTTACTAAAGTAATCTATTGTCTATGTAATTATAGAAAGAACATTTTTCCAATTGAAATAAATTTTATATAGATCAGGATATTTTCTATAAATATCAGAGCTGATAATTTATCGTAAGTTTCAATTAAATTACCAATGTATCAGAGTAGTTTTAGAACTCTACAAATGTTTCAATTAATAGTTTATGAAAAAAATCAGTTTCTATGTTCTGATGAGCTGTACACTTTCCTTGTTGTATAGGATGTCACATATTAGATGGTAATGCTTCTGGTTTTATTGTTTAAAGAAGAGGAAACGAAGAAATAAATAGCATAGAACACATGAATTCATAGTTTAATAGAACTTTGTATTTTTACTTATAAATCAATAGTCATCTTTGTAGTAAGAACTGATAAGTAGGAACACGGCTGAGATTGTGAATATTTATTAATTTACACATGGATTTATTATTTTTTGTATGTTTAGAAGTAGGAAGTATGCTTTAGAATTTGGATATATCAGCATTACTTTTCTGTGTCACCCATCTAGTGTGCCTTCTCTGGTATCTGAATATTCGCTTGACAAGAGATATATTGATATATGTTTAAAGTGATCTGATGTTCCTTTTGAATCCCATATTGATTAAGCCTGATGAGTTATTTGAAATGTAAAGTGTCTTGCTGACAGGTTATGGGAATGTCTGCTGTAAAAGAAACAATGACATTGCATAGAATGATTGCTCTAAATTGTATGGAGCATGCGAGGTTTGTTTACAAACTCTCAGAAGGAAAATACTATGGGTTTCCCATTGCAGATTGATATCAAAAGAACTCTGTGATGCTCCTATTATGGTGTGGATTATGATTTGGTTATGTCATTGAATCATTTAGTGTATGTGATGAGAAGTGGAAATGAAAAACCAGGAACACGCCAATAGCATTGTACTTACAGTGTTTTGTAATTCTTGCTTAGTTAGCTACAGGGCAAAACCACTCTGCTGCTGAAAAAAAACCCAGAGGATTTTAATTTTACCAAGATGATATCTAAACAATGGTTATGAGAATGGCACTGGAAACGGGGAGTATAGCTTGTTCCCTTCTCATGTGTCATTTCTTATTAATTTTTAAAAAGGGATCTTTATTCAGTTGTTGCTTCTAAATGAGGGTTCAAAATATTCCCAAGTGTTATATTCTTTAATATCCAGTATATTGCAAATCAAAAAGGGAGTACTCTCTATTTTAAGAAGCCATGCCTTCACTAGGGACTTTTCTCAAATTCTTCAGTAATCTTCCTCCTGAAACAATATATTTTTCCATTAGGAACACTTTTTTTCCCCCCCAAGAGATAATAATAAGTCCAGAATTACAAGGACACTAGATATTTATAATCTACGGCTCTTTGGAGGTACTTCATTATAATTTTTAAATTCATAGCACTTAATTTCAGGAAAAATAGTGAATTTTCAATAATTTCTCACCATAGATATTCAATTTACTGTTACATGCAAATACTTGCATTGATAGAAGAGCTAAAGATTTGCTTATAAAAAGACTTGTTGTTCATGGTAAGAGATGCATTAGGAAAGTAGGTTAAAAATATGTTGCTAGGAAACAGAAGAAGATCCTAGCAACTGCTGCTGCTGAAAATGAAAATTGTATGCCTGTGTTAAGGATGAAGCTTCAACCCAGAGAAATTCAGCTAGCTAATACTGTTCTTAAAGAGGCATAATTTTGTAGTCATGATCTCTGCTATTTTATTAGTAAAACAGTATTTCTTATTTAGAATTGTGCTCATAGAAAAGGAAAATGATTTTTTTTATCCATTATAGTATCTTACAATTTACTGGTAACACGCTCAGTATTCAGCTGGACCAGAATTGTAACCTTTGAGATCCACATTCCTCATCTATATGCAGGACTTACCAGTTAGAAAGATGCACGTTAACCTATGGCAGTAGGCAATCAATACTCTGACAGAGTATTTGTTTTATTGAATTTTTATTGTTATGTTCAGGGATTGAATACCTTGGGAAGGAAGTATGCAGTTGTGATCCCAAGCTATTTTTAGGAAAAGAAAAACTGAAAAGGGATTTTTAAAAATATATGTAGCCTGCTCTTCTTTCTGCACTAGTTTCATTTTCTTCCTGGACTTTCATTCTTCCATCTTCTTTTCCCTCTTGCTGTCATTTTCCACAAAAGCTCACCTCATATCATGAGTATTTTTGCTTTTTGGTCAACCCTTTTCTCCTTTCCTCTCTTTCTTTACAGTACTTCTATTTTGCCAGACCTTGTCTTCTCTTTCTCTCTTATTCTTCCCTCTTCCCTGATTCACATGTGGAAATTGAAATTATATTCATTCTCTCCAATGAACCTTTGCATTGGAAAATAGGGCATTAGTTACAGGACGCTGTAATTCTGTGATTCATTTTCGTGTTGCTGAATACCTTCAAAGCACATAGGCTTTTACTAGTGAAAGCAGCAGAATGATAGAGAAAAGCCCTTTTTATTTTCAGTATGTAGGCTAATACAGTGCAAGCTCAGGACCACTTGATCTACGCCCATGTGACTTCTCGATATATGTATAGATGCATAAATATATTCATTTACAGATAGCAGATTTGTATGTGTGTTCTTACCCAAGTATGTTTAAGGCTGTCTTGATCTTTCCCTTAACGTCAAGATAAGTACTGATATAGGAGTATTATAAAGTAGGACAACGTGCAGGCCTGGTAAGGGCTAGGAACTCTGAAGGAGATTAAAAGGACAGAAATAAGGAATGACAGGTGAAAAAAAGACAATCAGATGTGATTGAATTTCCTCTCTGTAACTATCTCAGGTAAACTACGTATGCATAAAGGCAAATACTGCTAAGAGTAGCTTCGGAGAGATAGTCTCATAGACTACTTAAGCTAAGAACAATTTAGTTAATCAGTATTAGGAACTGATATCTCAGTCATGAGAGGACACACAAATAAGAGTCAATACATACGCACTTATTCATGTGTACGTACACTTTAAAATCAACCCACAGGCAGTAAACTCATTTGGCTTTTACAAGGTTACTTTTATTGCCACTAACAGTTAAAAAGAATCAATTTGCCTCAGGCAATTAAATGCAACACTCCCTGATGTAATAGTGACTTCTCACTCCCACTAATGTTAAAGAGTACTTTTCATGTTATTTCAGTTTAATCAAGTTAGTGGGTAAAAGGCAATTTGTCTTCAGCATACATTTTTTCTTATTGTATCTTTAATTTGGAAACAATTTCTGGACCATAGAGTTTGTGTCCTGCTTAATATTCTTGTAGAAACTTCTACTTCATTGAGATTGAACTTGTTTGTCCTGTTTGCAATGGCAGTGCAACAGTGTCCCCATGGCTGCACGTTAGGTATTTGGAAAAAACTTGCATGGGAGCATGTTTAAATGATGTGGTTGTAAGTAAAACAGCAGAAAACTGTTACACAGAATTAAAAATAAACAAAGTTCTTCCTGACAATAATAACATTTTAGAATTTTCCTCTGTGTGGAAAGCCATGTTAAACTACATAAACTCCTAAACCATTCTTAAACATTTAATACTTAAAACCAAACAGAATTTGATGTGGTGTACAACTATATTTTAATAATAAAGCATTTGCTAGTCTGTTTACGGAAGAATGTAATGTTAACTGTCTTGTATCCCTCACACCTGTTCTTAGGATAAAATAGGATAAAAAATTGGGTTCCCAGAAAGTATAGGACCAAAGAATGTGGGATATAAGTTTTTTGGAGGTAATGAAACTCTTTCAACTGTAGAATACTGAAGATTCTACTAATCTTTAGTCAGTTGCTAATCAGGTGACCTCTATTGTTTCCAGATTAGCAAGCAGAGAGAAATGCTGGAGTAAAAATAATATTAACTGCTTGTACATGCTTGTATAGCCTAAGGGTAGATATTAAGGAACTACCTACATGATTACAAAGGTGGATGTAGGGAAAA
>JAWWLV010000144.1:31001652-31027768 GCA_035041135.1 Platyrinchus mystaceus
GCTGGAAGGATGTGCCAGTGAAGTGTTTTTACATACTCACACCTCTCTTATCCCTTAGATAATGGTTGAAGATACAGAACTAGATGGACATTTGCTGTGACTCAGAAAAGTTGTTCTTTTCTTAGACTGTTACATGCCACTGATATGTGCATCTCCACTTTTCTCCCCTGGTAATTTAATCAGCGAAATCAAGGCTTCAGATGACAAGGCTCCTTGAAACTTCTGATACATCAGTACATTATTTGAATAATTTAATATTGCTGACATGAGATGAGTTGTTTTAAGGATCAATAGAAGTGTGCATTTGTGACCTTAATGTTTATCATATCAAAATAGAAATGAATTGCCATTTCACTTGTTCATCTTGACTATTCTTCTAGAATATTGTTTTACTACCATAATTCTTTGAAAACCCATGTTCACTTTTTAAAAATAGTCCAGTTAAAAAAAATAGGTGTAAGATTTCTCTCACCAGGCTGGCTAATTAAGTGAAATAATTAATTTCAGTTATTTCTTGCTTTTTTTTAAAAAAAGTTAAGTGATATGTCATGAAGTATGGCACATCAGAGTGTGTAAATTTCATTCTTTAGCAAAGGACCTTTACAACATGTCACAACTGCCAGTAATGTCCTATATTTCTATGATAACTAACGAATTTCTTCTATAAATACATTGCCTGTGCCTAATTGTAGAGCATATTCCTATTAAAGTCAAAGATTATCTGGCAAAGAAGAATTTTAATATTTCTTTCATAATGACATGAAAAGATATGTAAAATATATTAGTTATTTTTTTCTTTATGGTTGTATGGGTATAAATTAAGAAGTCTACTGATAATGTTAAATATTCCTGATTTATACTGAGTTGACTTAAAGCAAAATTTGGCACATATATTTTTTTACTATCTTACAGTAATATTCGTGCTGCAGAACAAAATATATTTCCCAAAGTTTCAGGCCTTGCATCTGAGCTTTTAAATGTTCTTTCTTGAATTCTCACATTTATTAATAATTTAAAATTCTCTAACAGCCCTAACAGAGGGCAGGAGATACTAGATCTGATGGTCAATAATACCAGCTCTTCAAGGAGATAGTCAATAGGATCCCCTGGGAGACTGTCCTCAGGGACAAGGGAGTGAAACAGATCTGGCAGATCTTTATGGAAGTCTTCCATAGAGTGCAATCCCCAGGAGGAAGAAATTGGGATAGGAAGAAAAGAGACTAGAATGGCTGAGTAGGGAACTGCTGGTCAAATTAAAGGGAAAGAAGCAAATGCACAGACAGTGGAAACAAGGACAGGTGACCTGGAAGGGTATAGAGATGAAATTCAGTTGCGTAGAGATGGGGTCAGGAAGGCCAAGTTGAAGCTGTAATTGAACCTGGCAAGGGATGCAAAAAATAGCAGGAAGGGCTTCTACGGGTATGTAAACCAGAAAAGGAATTTCTAAGAAGGTGTATCCTTCTGGTAAATGGTACTGGCAAACTGGAGAAGGCTGAGGTACTCAACAACATTTTTAACTGAGTCTTCAGTGGCAACCTCTCTTCCCACACCTCTTGAGTGGATGTACAGCAGGATGGGGAGTGGAGGAACAAAGTCCCTCCCACTGTAAGTAAAGATCAGGTTCATGACCACCTGAGAAACCTGAATGTACATAAGTCTGTGGGACCCAATGGGATGCATCTCAAAAGCCTGAGGGCCTGCTATACTTGGCAAGTCATTCTTCGTGATATTTAAAAAAGTCATGGCAGTCAGGGGAAGACCCAAGTGACTGGAAAAAAAGAGAAACATTGTACCTATCTTTAAAAAGGATGGAAAAGAAGACCCTGGGTACTACTGACCTGCCAACCTCACCTTTGTGCCTGGGAAGATCATGGAAAAAATCCTCTTATAAGCTGTGCTAAGGCCCATGGAAGACAAAGAGATAATTTGGGATAGCCAGCATGGCTTCACCAAGGGCAAATCCTACCTAAATAACCTTGTGGCCTTATATCATGGAGTGACTACAGAAGACAAGGAAAGGACTATGAATGTAATTTATCTGGTCTTCTGTAAGGCTTTTAACGCTGTCCCTCACAACATTCTTCTCTCTAAATTTGAGAAAAATGGATTAGATAGGTGGACTATTAGGTGGATAAGAAATTGGTTGGACAGTTGCATCCAGAGGATAGTGGTCAATGGTCAAAGACCCTATGGACATCAGTGATAAGTGATGTCTCTCAGGGGTTTGTATTGGGACCAGTGCTATTTAATATCTTCACAAGTTACATAGATGAAGGTATCCTTCAGCGAACTTGCAAATGATACACCTGAAGGATGGGATACCATCCAGAAGGACCTGGACAAGCTCAAGAACAGGGCCCACAGGAACCTCATGGGGTTTAACAAGACCAAGTGCAAAGTACTGCTTCTGGGTTGGGGCAACACCTGGTATCAATAGAGGCTGAAGATGCACAGATCAACAACAGTCCTGCTGAGAAGGACTTGGGATGCTGGTGGATGAGAGGCTGGACATGAGCCAGCAGTGTGCACTCACAGCCCTGAAAGCCAACAGTCTTCTGGGCTGCATCAAAAGAATCGTGGCCAGCAGGCTGAGGGAGGTGATTCTGCCCCTCTACTAATGAGATCCCACTTGAAGTACTGCATCCAGCTCTGGGGTCTGCAGCACAGGAAGGTCGTTGGCCACAGGAAGGATGACCCTGCCTGACCAGGGAGGCTGGTCCATATGACCCACTGTGGTCCCTTCCATCGTGACCTATTCTGTGATTCAGTGACCTGTTGGAGCAAGTCCAGAGGAGAGCCACCAAGAATGATTAGATTTCAAACTAAAAGAGGACAGGTTAAGATTAGATATGAGGAGGAAGTTCTTTCCTGTGACAGCGGTGAGGCTTTGGAACAGGTGGCCCAGAGAAATTGTGGATGCCCCATCCTTGGAAGTGTTTATGGCCAGGTTGGACAGGGCTCTGAGCAACCTGATCTAGTGGAAGATGTCCCTGGCCATGGCAGTGGGTTTGGAACTAGATGGTCTTTAAGGTCCCTTCCAACCCAAGACATTCTCTGATTCTATGATTTACTTCAGAGCAAACTGTCTTTTAGATTGCTGTCCTAAATACAAGAGAATATATACAAAAATCAGTATTTCCCACAACCCAATGGCACTAAGCATTACTATCACTCTCCTCCTTAAGGCCAGAAGCTTGAGATTCAGCCTGACATTAAAAATCAACGAATATTGTGCTCTAGAGAATCACAGCCAGTATCTTCCATTTACCTAAGCTATGTTAGCTGCTGGCAGTGAATAAAAGCTCCCAGAATGACACACCTCTTTGAATCAAAAAGATCCCTCATCACACTAAAAGGAGTGTGGTTTTTCCACCTGGCATTCCTGCTATACCTTCACAATCTCTGGACAGACATTACAGCCTCTGAAGCAAAGCAGTTTAAAACCCAGCAATTTCAAATCCTGCCTCTTCTGATATCCATGGCAAAAATCCCAATGGAGGCAAGATTTCATCATGTTTATCCAGGCTCTAAGATATTCCTTGATGTTTATGAGACCCCATTATGCAAACGGAATACTATAAAAGTTCCTTTGACAGCAATTTCCCATCCATTGGCATAAAAGCAGATCCTGTCTTTTTTTGGCACAATTATGAGAAGCTAGCACAAGCCAGGGTTGTACCTGCCAGTCCCAAGACTAGAGAGGCACGAACATGTATAACACCACCATTTTATCACGTTTCCTCATCCTGGCTTTTATAACATAGATCTCAGCTGACCATAAGAATCTGCACAGTTTCTTCCAAAAACCACTTAAGCAACTTAAGCACTTAAGTAACTACTTCTCCAATATACTATGGTTTGGATAGAGAATTCACATGAGTGTGAGGTGTTATGGCTTTATTAGGACTCATTTAGGATGACCTTACATTACTGACAAATGATAAAACCACAAGTGAATCAGATGGGTTACCCCACAACACATGGCCATCCTAAATGCTCACCGAGAAAGTCTTCATGCTGCACTGCACCAGGAAGGCCACAGAGTCATCATGAGGCACATATTAAGTAGCTGACAAGAATCACTTGCCTCTGGAATGTAACTCTGGCTCGTTATACCTATTGATTTCCATACTCTGCAAGGACTGGCATGTTTCTGAAGCAGACTAGCATACCACAGAAAAATAATGACACTTGCTTTTGTTTCTGTGAAATGGAGATGATTTGATTTGCAGCTGTTTAGGTCTAAACATCTGACAGGCAGGCTTAAAAAATTTTTGAGCATGGGAAAAATGGAAACAGAATACACATTTCTGTACTCTAGTGGTGTGCTCATGTATCAGCCAAAAGCCCCAATAAAGACACAAGTCATAGAACAACAATTTTAATAAAAGTTTATTCTAGACTGTGGAATTTACCAGGATATAGTTGACATATCTGATATGTGAAGTTACGTGGCTTTCAATATGGCTGGCTATATATTCAAAATAACAAATTGTTGAATTTATATCTCTATACAGTTGTTGAGGGGATGACCACATTAACAAATCTTTTGCCTTCTGCTGTCCTTCTAAATTCCATATACAGCTCTTCTGCTGACATCCTGGATGAGATGGTGACCTGTGTGAGATAGCTGCTTTTGAAAACAGATATCAGAACAGTAGTTTCAACAGGTTTGTCTTCTTTCTTTGCTGATTCCTTCTATTGCTTACTTACATTTCTTGGTACATTTTGATGTCCTATTTTGAATCATGAGTTTAGAGTATTCCACAGCTTTGTCCCAAACAGCATAGTTGCTAATTGGTGAAAGGAAGACTGAAAAGATTATACCTGCAATTTTTTTTGTGATTGAAAGGAAAATAAAAGTTAAATTTATTGTATAAGCTTATTATTATACCATGGTCATGCAATTAATCCTGTGATAAAAAGGAATAAATTTAATGTTATGAATGTAACTGTAACTAGATCTTTGATAATGAGAATATCCTGTGACAAAAATCTAATCTGTTCACTTCTATGCTTGATCTTACTTGTGATTTTCTCCTTTTTCCCTACAAAGGATTTCTTTCTTGCTTTTTTCATTTTCAGTTATTTCTGATTTTCTCACTTTTGCAATCTTCCCTGTAACAATTTCGTATGGAAATCTTGTTCAGACTGGTAGGTTTTGTAACACTTACAATATTTTACTTTTTGTTGCAGTTTCATCCAGAATACTTCACCTTGTAGAAATAAGACACCTTTCAAAAGCAGACACTTCTGAGAATGAGGACAGGAGGCAGTAGAATGAAAAAAATGCTACACAGTGTCAAAGAGCAAATGATTATTGTTTAAAAAGGTGTCACTTAATTGTTAATATTTATGCAAATGTTTAAAAAAGATAATTTCTATTTTGTTACCATTTTTTAATGATGCTCCTATTCTGCAAGATTTAGTCACAATTACATTCACAACGTTGAATTTATTCCCTTTGATTGATTAATATTTGGAGTGGCTGAGAGAGAGTGAGAACATTTCACAGAATCACAGAATATTCTGAGTTGGAAGGGATCCACAGGGCTCACTGAGTCCAACTCTGAAGATGAACCTGTGGTGCCAGACAGTCTAAGCTTGCTGTGTTAAGATATCCTTTTCCTGATTTCTTATTCCTTTTTTATGCAGAGGGGTTTTTTTAGATTTACTTAGAAATTCCTATCTCTTGTGCCAGGGTGTTTGGCAGCTACTGGGATGACTTTTACTGGTAGAACAGTTGTAAATTTACTTAGTTGTCAATTTGCTACCTTTCTTTTAATTCCAGTCAAATGATCCACCTGCCTGATATTAATTTCCCTATTAGTTTCTCCAATAAATCTCAGAATTAGGATTGTTATACTGGTTTCTGTGTCCTGGTGATATTTTTTTCTTTAAGTCTGCTAATGTTTCATATTTTTTTTTTACCTTTGCCATAAATGTGTTTGTTCAGAAAATATGCAAAATGAGTCATACTCTATCACCATTCCTGAATCATAGAATATGAGATATAAATAAACAGAGTGACCAAAGAACTCCGATTAGGCTGGCCAAGGGAAATTTAAATGTTCTCTGTTTGTAGGATGAACAGAAAGCAAACAAAAGCTACTGTACAATACAATCTTATTATATGTTTACAATATTTATAGAGAACTCTGTTTTCAAAATGTATCAGCTCAGCAGAAATTTAAATGTCTGATGAGTTAGTGTATTTAATCAGATGTGCATAGGCCCGTGTTTTAGGAGGAGAGGAATCATGCTCCAAATCATAGAGCATGAGCCATACTACACCATTCTAGAGCAGCTAGAGCTCTGCTGATGATCAGGAGATTCATGCGCATCCATATTTTTAGATAGATGAAAGATTCCCTGCTCAGAAGGTCAGAGATACAAAGTGAGTATCTCATAGCTCAAGGGATGAAGCAGGATACTTCAGATGATCTCCCTCAAGAATCTTAAGTGTTTTAAGACAACCTGTGTAGCATTTATCTTAGGGTACAATATTTTTCTAAAAATATTTCTTTGAGTGTGTTTTTATTATTCTCATAGAAACTAGAGTCCTGGATTAAGTAAAATACGTTAGAATGATATCTGTAGAAACCAGTAAGTTGAATGGATAAAGTATAGTAGCTAAATTGGAAGTAATATGAGATTTCTGCAGTCAGTCTCCTGTATCTTTGTTGCTTTGGCATGTAGCTGTTGACTTTGAAAGCAATATGAATCTCTTAAAGAGCTTTGGAGCTATACACTTAAGTGAATAGATTTGTTTTCACAAAAGTTCAGCAGTGCAGATACTTACTAAAATGAAAGAGATGTCATTGCAGTTACCTTCTGTTTGATTTAGAACAAGGGCTTGAAGTTATGTCTGTCATGTCTTAAGAAACAGCAGGTGAAGTGGGCAGTCTGGGAACAATGTCTCACTCTCTTGGATGGATATTGTTAAATTTTGTAGAAATAAATGCTAATTTCAGGAGTACTTTAAACCTCTCTTTTCCATGACATTATTAAGCATTATGATTATGAAACTAAAGAATCAGTTTCTCATATTTGTTGGTGTGGGTGTCTCTATTTGTGCATGTCTGTCTCCTCCAGTCATTCAATGACTGTTTTAGCTTGGGCAGAGGAGGGACAGGAAAGGATGGGTGAGCACTAAACCACTAAGTTGTTGTGTAAAATAAGAAGCAGTGTCTTCTAAATTTGGCTTTGCCTCAAGCTTTTTTTTATGGAGGTCTCACTAGTGAGTATGGTTTCAGAGCATCTTAAGGACTCAAAAGAACAAATGAGTACAGAAATCTGTTGGGGTGATTCACACCAACAGCATCAGAATTTGAGACGAATTGCAAATATGTGATGGCATATGGAGAAAATACTGTGTTAGACAAGTGATCCATTTTGGAGCACAGGGAACCAAAATATTTATTCTTCAGAGTACCTGTGCTCCAAACTTTCTACTAACCATGAATGCAGTTTTCTGTAAGTCAGAGGGGACAGTTTTTCATTGCCTTCTTCACTGATGCATTACTGTTAGATTACTGGCAACTGTCTTAATCACAGTAGGTGGCTAACCTTGGACAATTTTGTGTTGCGATTGACTGTTTTGTGTTATTTTCTCCAATATAACTTATAAAGCAATAAAATATGGCCATTTGTAAAAAAGAATAATGTGACACATATTACAGAAAAAAGCACTTAAAATTTTAGTCTTCTGAAAATCACTGACAAGGCAATACTGATTTTACTGGGTAAAAAGAAGCAAGTCAAAGTGATAAATCATCACTTTTAAGTTTATTGCTGAAGATTGGATCTGGTAGACAGATACATGACACTGTACAATAGTTGGTAATAAAATGGTGAAACTTCCTAGGAAGAGAGAAAAAAAAAATTACTTTGGAGAGACTGACTGTGATAGCAAGTGCTTAATCCAGCAAATTGTTGCACATTGAAAACAATTATAACAGATGATAGACCGGTGACATTGAGTCTTCATAATCTTTGTTGTCTTTGAGAAGGTGTAGTACAAGCTCTGTGATATTTCACTTCAGAACATGTAAGGTTTGGTCAGTGTACTTATGGGGTCTAAGATGCAACTTTCAAAATATGAAAACAGTAATGTTTTCACACTTTTTATTAACATCAGGGAGATTTTTCAGAGTGGTATCAGCCTATTCATTAGGATTTTTTTAAAGTAAATATCTTTTTATTTCAACTAATTTCAGTTCAGTTCTACTGTTGTTCATGGATAAATATTGTTGATATTTGGTATCCAGAACAACGTAATGTGCAAACTAATTGGAGGAAAAAGATGTATATATCATATAATGAGTACATATACATCTAGTCAGATAGTGACAGCAACACTCCTATTTATAATCCAGATTTTCTTTGCTTTTATCTTTTAACCTTTGTTTCTTTTACTTTTATGTACTTACGGCAAAGTTATAACAAGGTTTGTGTCTTCAGAGGAACCTCTTTGGTTTTGAAGTTCAGTCCACTCAGAAATGGATGACACATTACTGGTTTAAAGGCAGAGTTTCAAAGTTTTTAGAATGAGAAACTTGATTTTCAAAACATAAGCTCTTTTGGTGTGTTCAGAGAATCAAACATCTCTAGCAGAACTGAAACTTTTCTTTTTATGCTGGTTTTAGAGACACTAAATTATTTCAGTCTTTTTGGATGATTTTATGGTGAAAAGCAGCCCTGGCTGAGGACAGTGTCATGCTTGCATAACTGTATGCCATATTTTTTCCAATTTACACCACAAGAGAAGAAATAAAATTTATAGCATTTATCAGGCACTGGGTAGAGTGCCAAATCCCAGACAAGGTTTTTCTGAAGTCTGCACGTGCCAGGAAGGTAATGGATAATGGACCGGTAGTAAATTATCAATGCCAGGGGACTGGCCTGCCATGAGAGTCCCAAAAGCAAAAAGAAAAGCTCTAGCATAAGAAGCGTATTGCCAAAAACCAATGAGATCAAGTAAATGAGTGCAGCTGCCAAGCAGCAATGTGACATTTTTATAGCTGTGAGCCTGTTTTTCTAATTCTGACTTTCCCAATTGAATAATAACGCACTAATGTTAATTCCTCCCATCAGGCATACTGAGGTGCTCTCTTCCAGTGTTACTATGATCACTGAATAGGAGCTGTAGGCAATGACCTGAGGATGAGACTTCTCTCAGCAAAGTCGCTCACAGGTTGGATAAAACAAAAAATCCCTGTGGAAGAGGCAAAGTTCATTTTCCCTCCTTGCATAGTTCTTTCATAGAGAGTTACATTTGTCTTCATATTCACTCTTTACATGACACAATCATATTTCAAATTTCTTATTTCAGGTACATTTACTGTACCACAAAACCACTGCTGAGCCTGCTGCTAAAGTGCGACTCAATAGGTTGCTATTCTGTGACTTGAAAGAAATAAAGGGCTTATGACTGATCTGATCTATGCCACTTCATTGAAGAAAATTGGAAAGACAGAGAGCCCTAAACACTTAATATGGCAATAATTCTAAATTTTTTTTTAATTCTATTTTGGTTCACTATGATACAGTAGTGTATAAGGTGTGAACTTGAATTATTGGTCTTTATTGCATTCTACAAATTTTGCAAGGGTTTTTTTTTTTGCTCTTTTCTTTTCTTAAGAGAGAATTAAAAGGGTTATTCAGTACTTTATCAGCCAGGAAAACCAGAGAAGAAAAAGCAAATTCCATGGGTAGGACTCTGTCTAGAATTTAAGACACAAACTTCATTTGCTGTGCTACCAACTACTTCCAATACATTCCTGAATATATTGCTCAGTTTCTGTTGCTCAGCAGCACTCACATACCTTACAGGTCTATAGTGAGGCAAAGCTGCAAAAAACGTTGTGGAGCACTCAGCTCTACAATTACAGGCACAGTACAAACATCCTCGACAGAGTCTTGCAGGTCTAATGATGTGATAAGGAGATATGTTGCTTAGTAACCAGATTACAGAAAAAAATGTTTCGTAATCAGATAGTGTGGGTTGCAGAAGTTCTAACATGCATTAATAGCGTGCAAACAGTAACTCAGGGTTTATAAAAATGAGTTTAAACAATAGATAACAAGCTTTATCTATATCTCATTAGGTATCCCAGGTGTTATTCAATCTGGTGCTTGCAAAGGACCCTGGATACACAAATGTCTCCACAACTAGAAACCAAATGAAAGAGGTTGTTGTATGTTGGTTTTAACACTGAAGGGTAACAGAGTTCCTAAAATACCATAGGAAATCACAGTTTATTAATATTTAACCAGATAATGCAGTTCACTTTGCTGTGATAGAATCTTGCAAATGCTAAAGATGCTGAGTTGAACTTTCAATGATGAGATGGACAGGGGTCATTTTACATGTATTCATAACAGCTGAAGCAGTTCAGCTGCACCAACTGTTCTCCTTGAAAGAAAGGAAGGTTTCTTCCTTACGTGCTGACTCACCTTTGTGTGCCCATGCAGGTGACAAACTGAAAAGTAGGATTTAGTTTACCAGATTAAGCTACTTTTTAAAACTCTTCTGGGAACTGGTGCTACTGTGCCTTGTTCTGAGATTTCCAAATAATAAACACTCTAACTTGGTTCTTTGCAAAGTAATTTTTCTGTTAAAGGGAATATGTTGTAATCACTTCTGTCATCAGCCTGTATTTATCCCTTGTTAAGCCATGGTAGTTAGTAAAGTTTTCTAGTGAATAATTTTGCCTCTAAATATCATGATAAAATTTCTGCTATATGTTCCTTCTTTTGTTGTTGTTGTTTTTAATTACAATCTTGCTTCTTTTTCACTTTTAGTAGATAGAACTATGTTCTGGTGCTTATTTGATGTATTTTAACTTAAAGGGAAAAAGTCTCTTTTAATACATGATGCTAATGTAATTTATAATGTAATGCAATTTATTGATAAAATATTAATTATTTCATTTACTCCTAAGTAAGCAATAGTGGATCAAAGTTTCTTTTAGAATGCATGATATTGAAATCACATGAAAAAAATCCTAAATGTTAGTGCTATATTTTTATGATAATTTATTTATCATCACAGCCTAACTTTAGTCTTAGCCTTACCTTAACCTATTGTAATACCTTGGCTGTTTCCTTAGCCCAAACATTTGTTGTTTCATATTCCATGGTTATTTTTAAAATAACAAAACACTCGCTTTAATAATCTCTTTGGTTTTGTTATGAACCATATTCCTCACAATCTTCACCGAGTTATTTTTAATCTCAATGGAAATGTGAGAGTCATTGATGAAGTTTATCTCCCTGAAGCTGCTTAACTTTATTTTTTAGAAGTGGTTAGGAACCTGAAGGAGTCTAGAAAAAATACCACGGTTTAAAAAGATGTGAAGGGTTACACAATTTTTTATTTCTCATTCTGTCTAAACTCAGGTGCCAGAGGTTACTGGTGATTACTGCTGGTTTAGGCTGCAGGCTCAGGGTAGTTTTCTCCAGCCTGACCTGGGAAAGGCTTTTCCTCTCACTCTCATCTTTTATACTGCTTCTGGGATTAGCAGGAGAGAAGACTTGCAGTATCAAAATGTTTGCTGTGAAAAAGTTGTAAGTTAGATTTATTTAATTGTATTTGGTGGTGATTGCAGCTTGTGTTATTCCTAGGAGGCAAGGGGAAAAAAGAAGTCAATGTTGGAGAGAGATCTTGAGACTCACAATAAAAATACCATAGATAAGAAGAAAGGAAGATCTAGGTTACGCTTGGCAGGTACGTTCTAGAGGAGAGTGACTTTCTGTTTGGTGTGTGTAATGCTCATGTGTTGGCAATACAGTAAAGGGTTGGACTGTAGAGTTGTCTGGAAAAGAGAAATCCTAGCTTTTGCAGGTGTCTTGTTCTGGCTTGGAAAGCCTTAATATACCTTTGGGTTTGTGAAATCAAGTTGTTTTGATCCAAAGTTTACTTTCAGTCAAAATCATTAGGGGTAAAGGATGCAAACTGTGAAGGACTATCCCCACACTAGGTGCTGCTTGTTTTAATACAGAGCAATTTCTTTATTCCCATATAAGCTGTGTCACTGTTTACTAGTATGTGGTGCTGTAATTATATAATTAGTGAAGGTTTTTACTTCTTTGTCCTAGAGCCAAATAATTTTATGTAGTAGCAGTATTGCTCTACCCTCCTTTGCTTTACTGAATATTGAATTTTCATTCACTAATAGAACTGTGCATGTGATCTTAAAGTATTAGAGCCTTATTTTTTTTTTTTTTTTTAATTTTCACTTGGAAAATTTAGAAACAATTAAGTAATAGGTAAAGTTGTGGCTAAAGAAAATCTGTTCATACTGAAAACGCTACAGCAGAAAATAATAATTATTTTATTTTCCTTTTCCTCTCTTCTGAAGTGTAAATTGTATTCTTCATTGTGAGTTTTGCTTCTTGGTAAACGTTTAGATAAACCCTTACCAATGGCAAAAACCAAAGATGAAGAATATCCTATCTAATCTGTCAATCTCTGAAACCATTGAGTAGTCTGCTTATTAGATTAGACCTTTTTAATCTGTAAAATATATAAATTGTTACTTGGTTCATCTAGCCAAAAACACTGCAACGCTACTCCTCAAGATGTAATCACAGTTCTCTTAAGCCCTCTGATATAAATGGATTTCCTATTATGTCTTTTAAGAGTTATTAAAAAAATCGAATTACCATTTTCATGGGGAAGTAATGTGAGCTTAAAAAGCACAGGTTGTCTTCTAGCTTCTTTGTTTCTCTGAGCCATGGTGATCTGGCAGAATTTAAGTAGCTGGTAAGTGAAGGCACCTGCTAAAAATTCCCTTTGTAATTTTTTTTTCTTTTTTTCCCCCTAAGCTACTCTTTGGTTCTCTGCCAGGGAGCTTTCTCAGTCAGTCTGGTTTTGTTCAATTGAGATCAGACATGTTTATTTCATGCATTTTCCAGGTTGAGGTGATGTGACTTACAGACTGCTCACTGAAAACAGCGAGGCCCCAGTCATTAGTACTGTCTGAGGGGAAAGCACATGGCAGCCCAAGAATTTGGATGGGAGTTGAGAGTAATTTCAGACATCCATCATGATTTTGTGATTTTCAGTTCTGCAAAGTAAGCTGAGGATTCTGTGGTGAGTATATGCTGTTCTTGGAGATGCCATGTCATTTTGCGAGTGAGAATGGTCATGGTTTGGTGTTTTTTACTTTGAGTACATGTTTGCTTTGGGGTTTTTGTTTGTTTGTTTTTCTAGACTGCCTGAGAACTAGATCTGGGCACATGATGAAAGATTGGAGAATTGGGATTTGTTATCACTTTAAGGCATTAAATATAAATAGTGTTGGTGTCTTACATTACAGAAAGAAAACAGTAACAAATATCTGGTTGTGAAGAATAATAATGAAGTTTTGGACAGTAGGGAATGTTTTTAAAGGTAATGTTGGACTTAATTACTGTGCTTTTGTAACAGTGTGGGTAGTGTGCTATACTCAAAATAGCTCATGAGATAGCTTTGAGTTGTTTGAATTCAGAGAATTAAAAAAAACTTTTAATGGGAAAGTAGCCTGACAAAAGAGTTGAAAAAAAAAGTGAATTCTTTTGAATTTTTTTTTTTTGGTCAGGTTAAAATATACAAAACTCCTAGGAAAGTATAGTAGTGTTTGTGTATATATCTGCATATCTATATCTAAACACTTACATGTATATGTACGTATCATAATGAATTTTACTCAGATTGTCAGGGGTGGATGATACTTCTGCTGCTTATTGGAATGACCAATAAAAGTAACATCCAAACACAGATACACTACAGGGCTTATTTAGAAACTTTTGAGAACTTTCTCAAATTATAGTTTTTGGTTGAATGCTGAATATGTAAGCTTTGGCATGGAACAACCTTACGAATTTTCATGCCGTCTAAACAATTGCAGCAGCATGTAAGAATTAACCAGTCATACATTTTCTTTTCAAGCTTCTAAAAGAATTTCAACAGCATGAATTGAACTGTCACAACAGTAGTAGATGTTCTTATAGGATTGAACTTTGCAGTAATTTTCCCTTTGTACTATTACGACATTGGACATTGTAGATCTCAGCAGGCTCAGTTAGTGAAAACGGAACATCAAAAAAACTAAATTCCAGAGCTGTCAAATCAAGACACGGAAATAATAATAACTCTTGTATCATCCTACATTATAGAACTCTTTTGTGTAACACTGAACATGGCAACAACTTTCATGATGGCTAAATGAAACCATGCCATGGTTCATGACCCAAAAAACCAGTTAATGCAAACAACCTGAGCAGAGAGAGAGATGACTGTTTGCAGAGAACTAGAACACTTAACTGAAGATTTACTAGTTCTTATATCAGTGATCACCAAGGTTTCCATGAAAACAATGTTGCGGGCTTTGAAACTGAACTAAGCTTGACCGGTCTAAGTGTTAGGTGCATTTTAGCCTTCTGTTTTATTAGGAATTGCATAGCTTAATGAATTTAAAAAAAAAAAGGGCAGAAATTTAAGCATGTTTCTGAGTACTGAGTTCATTGATCTGAATCCCAGTAATTTCTGTCAGAACTGAGAGCAGATTTATTGCTGCAGGCCTTCCAGTTTGGGTTTTTAGGACCAGCCTAGACTTCCAAATGGATGTGCTGGTGACCTTCCTGTTGCCCCTAGAGATGTTGTAAGAGGCCCCTAGATTTTGATCAAAATACAAAGGTAAAAAGGATAGAAAAACTGACTATAATGTGAAATAGTAACCTTCAGCTGAATATTCAGAGAAGCTTAAGTATCTTGGCCAGTAAGGCTCTTGACATTTATGTTATTCTGTTTGTCAGCTTTGAATCTGTGTCATCAAAATCTTGCAAATCACTTGCAAATGGATATATTTTTCAGGCAGGTTTCTTTAAAGAGAAAGGACTTTGGATTTCATGCTTGCAAAAAATCACCAAACAAGATTGCAGTTGCCAGAAAAATTTCTCTGAAAGGTTAATATGGTAGAAAAAGTAACATGAGTTTGGATTAAAGGAACATGATGAAAACTATTTGTCATATACAGTTTTAAAGGATAGATAAAAATAAAGCCTATAGAACAATCATATAAGCATACATTTTCCTTTGGACCATCTATATAAGATGCAAAGAAGCCAATATAGGCCTGGAAAAATTCCATTTGCTAGACATTAAAAAAGAGAGGCCTTTTACTGTTAGGTGAGTTATACTCACAGTCTGGGGAGGATCTTATAGGAGGGTAAGCAAAAGTTGCTGAAAGTAGACCAAGAAATGTGTTACACTGCTTTAGTCATTGGCCTGTCTTATTTGAAATGCTTTAGTTTCCACAGAGCCTATAAATTCTTTCTTGAAGGTTCCATAAAATTATGTAGCCCTATAAACATCTGAGCTGCAAATTAGACTTTGTTCAGAAGTTTGGGTCTGTGACAGGAGGAAAATAATTAAAATGATTGCTTGAGAAGAAAGAGCAGACTGAATATTTTGGCAGAACCCTAGATACTTTCATTACTGGTATTAAGGGATGAAGGTCCCCTTTTCGTAAGTATACCTTGCCTTCTCCAGCAAAAGTGACTGACAATGAAAATTCTAAGGGAATGAGTCTGGAAAAAAAAAAAACAACAAAAAACAGAGAAAGAAAGGCAGTAGAGTACATAAAAAATGCAACTGAATTTCCTTGTGGATATTAAATGACAGTGGAGGAAGTAGGATTCTTGTTACAGCTGAATCTTTTTGCCTGGGAAAGACTAGCAAAAGCTATTCTGCATGTTCTTCCCAGAGCTCTGATTGTGCTGTCACCCCGCTCTCCTCACAGAGTCTAGTGCTGCGTTTCACATAACTTGATCTGGGACCTATAAAGTCTTTTGGAGAAAATTTTTAAAATTACTTCTGCCTTGTTGTATGTGGGTTTACTAGTTCATTCTAAATTTTGGAGAGTAATGTTGCTACCATGTGTAGAGATTTCTAGGTGACCTTATAAAACAAGAGATTGGAGCTATTATTACACTACTGATAGCACAAGAAAGAGAGGGAAGCACAAAGTAGCATAATTAGCAATCAATATGCTTTCTAAATGGGGAGGTTAACAGACCTAAAGGGATTTAAGGTGAAAATCCTTGCCATGGGAAGTACTCTCCTTACTGTTGCAGTGAAGAAACATCCCTTTCAGTTCTTAGCTCTTCAGTAAAGTACATAAACTCCATCACGCAATACACTTAGATCACATTTTATGAAGTAAAAAGTGCCAAAATGCTCTGAAAGGAAAATGGAAATTACTGGCAGATCCTTCTGTAGAGCTTCCAGTACTGAAGCCAGTAGCGGTATTTGCTCCTACTCTCTTATTCCAAGTTGTTGCCCTTGCCCTTCTCCTCCCCACTCTCTGCAAAGCCACAGTTAAGTGCTAGAAAGAAACTCTGTGTTTCAGACATCTATGGGATGGTGGGAAAGAAGTGATCTATGATTTAATCCAAGTGGCTCCCTGGCTAATGCAGAGACCTCAAAGTCTATGTAGAATAACAAAAAAAGTCATCTGCAACCTTTAAAATGATTTGATGCTTTTGCAGACATTGCAAGTTGAATACTGCGTTCTCTGCATCTTGAATGTTCCGTGTAGCACAATGTGTCTTGAAGAACCCAAGACATTACCTCAAGTGTATTCATGCTTGTATCTGAACTAAGTATCAGTTGAAAGACACATATCTCTGAAATCTGTGACCTTTTATCCAATATAGAAGGAAAAAGTTTGATTTTTTTCCCCCCCCCCCATATGCACTGCTTTGGTGAATTGTACCTCATCCAGGAGCTTGGAGGAACTGAAGACATTTGCTTTATATCACAAGTTACTTTGTTCCTTCCCTTGTTAATAAAAGTTATCCCAGTAGTCTTTCTGTAAAAATCTGTACATCTCTGTGTTCTGTGTGTCAGAATTTTAGAATGTGATACAGAAGTGCCTGGTGTGGATAACAAGCTAGGCTGGTAGTAAGAGTATCTCAATGCTGTGCACTGTGGCTATGGTAATAAACATTAATTTCACCCTAAGAACAGAGCATGCTAGATAACCTTTTTTCTTTTTATTTTTCTTTTTTTTTTTTTAATTTTCTTTTGAAGTTGCTGGAAAACACCATGTTTTTCCTCCTATTTTCAGTCAGGACACAAAACGATGTGAAAGAAATAAACTTTGCACATAAAAATATTTAAGTAAATATTTTGGCATTAAGTTTAAAATTGGAGCATTATTTCATCTCCAATTACGTTTTCTTCCCCTTCACTTCTTCCTCCTTACTACTTTCTGAACTTGCTTGTCTTCAGCTGACCTGAATTATGACAGTGTTCCATACAGGACATAGTCAGGTCTGGTGTCACAGGCTGAACTCCTTCAGTAAGATAGTGCCTGACATCTATTATTCTCTGTAGTATTCAGCTCAACACATTGTCAGAAAGTAGGACAATGTATTTTTTTTAAGTCCTAATATATCTAATATGCTATTTATATTTTTTATTTTTCTGTGGGTTGCTTTGTCTCAGATTAGTTCATATCTAGCCTTCCCAAGCACACCACCATCCAGCAACTGAAATTATTTTAAAAAAATAAGGTTACATTCTCAGTGTAAGTATCTCTTGATGCAATTTCAGAAAAATCTACATGACCCCTAAGTAGAAAATAAAGTCTGTTTCCAACTGGAAGTGTCAGTCATTGCATGTGTGAGGTGGGAGAGGAAATGGCACTGAATGTTTTTTGATCACCATTTCCCTGAAATTTTTCATATGCAACATCCCCAGAGACCATTTGGCTCAGAGCAGTAAGTATGCAGTGACTTCCTCAAGGAAAAAGTTCCCAATTTGTCTGTTTTTGAGAAGTTATATTGGAGTACATATGCCTTCTTTTTTTCTCCTATGCTTTCATACTGCCTCCCAGGGCAGAATTTTAATCAAAATTTTAAAATATTTTTTCTGTTGTCTTCAGTAAATGTGATTGCCCAAGTTATTAATCTCCAAAGGATATTATTAATCAGTAGAAACTTTGTCTTTCATTTGTGTTCATGTCTTTCTCTTTTAAAAAGTGAGTTTTGTGGATCACCTGGGACAAAACTGTTTCTCACTTGAAGCCATTTACATTAATTACAACAAAGCCTTATTTGTGTAAATTTTTTTAATTCACAATAAAATAATTAAATGAAAAGTAAAAGGGCAGCAGATGCCAGAAGCTATCATGTTTTGTGTAACACTGCTAAAAGTCAAGGTGGTATACCATGATTTTGCCTACAGAAATAGGAATTTTTCTATGGGCAAATATGTCTATAAATTCACATTCATATGTGTTATCATCACCTCGTTCCTGCATGTCAGCCAAGGCATTTAAGGTCTTAGGGACAGAGGGTGAAGAAGAAATGAGAGACAACAGTTGCAGAGACTACAAGACTAGAGAAAAAGAAGTCATGATACTTATTGAGAAGTAGCTTGTAGATGGGATATTTCTTTTTTATTATTTTTATTATTTATTTTATTTTATTTGGGAGTCTCATTCTGTAAGATGTGGAACTCTATTGCCTGAAGAATTTCCAAATACAAAACTTAAGTAAAGTAATGTAGACTGTAGACTGTAGTAAGTGAGAGAATGGTGAATCATTAGACTTTCCAGAGACGTTGTTCTCATGCTGCAGCTCTGTGTCAAGTGAAAGTTCTCTGAAATGTGCCGTTGCCACAAACAAGGTCTGGGTTGCTTGCGAGGCTATTCCCGGTGCTGCCAAGGGTGTGTGTCTGTGATGGGTCTGTTGCTGTGGGAACTAATGAAGTTCTAAAGTCAGCAGTAAGATTTCCTTCTGCTTTGATCCCCTGGAGAGGATGAGCAAGTCCTTTTCAAATGCAAAACTTCAGTGTGTAGCCTTCGTAGAGGGAATAAAGATGGGAAGGAGAATAAATCTGTATTAAGCTTCAGGCATTTTCAAATTGCCTGTGCTACTGGTGCCCTTTTTTAACCTTTCTTTTTTCACTTCTGCAGAGCATTACCTTGTGTAACTCTGCTATCCTAAATCAGTCTTATGTTTGGGAGTGATTTTTCTTTTCTGTGTGCAGGAAGTTGGTGGTTTTGTGGGAGTCTAAATTCTTCTCTCCCCAATGATGGGGAAGTAAAAAGCTTCCTCAGAGTGACCATGTGCAGCTTTTTAACTTTTCCAGTAATACACGTTGTGGTGGGTTTTTTGTCTGTTGATTGGTTTCTGTGGCTTTTTTTTTTTTTTTTCCACAAGCAGATAGGAGCCCAGGGTGAGCCATGGAGGGAGGAATTCTGACAGTGTCAATTTGTAGCTCTCTTCTAACTAGGCTTGGGGAGTTACCATTTTCCTTGTTCCCTTCATTTCCTTTGCCTGTGAGAGCCCCCAACTTATGGTTTCATCATTGCCTAATACTTGATTGCAGAGAATTAATTTTAGATTTCCTTTTTTAACCTTGCAGAAGTATTTTGTTCTGCAACTTGTCATCTCTGCTAAGTTACTAATTACAAAGTACATTATTTCAACCCCCCTGAATGGTTATTTCTGCAAAAGCCTGCAAAGCGCTCAGCACCTTACCTTCAAGGACATGCAACAAACCTATAATCTGGGAACCAAACTATGGTCAGTGGATGTTTAATCAAAAGTTGAAACTAAAAGCTCACCTGTTATTACTTGCAAAAAGATATTCTCTGCTTGATTACTTTAAAGTTGCCTTCTCCCTGAAAGGCTTCCAATTTACATGTTTTAGGAAGAACTCTTAATGGCTAGGTCAAGATTCCTGTAGTTGGAGAGAAAGTGCTTCAAATGTTGCTTCTGTGTTCCCTTAAGCTGGATCAGTTAAAGGGGGGACAAATATCATCTGTCTTGCAGATGGGACAGTTGTGATGTATCTATTCAAATAAATGATCACTGAATCAAAGTAAAAATTTTTGTTATTCAGTTACCACTATCGAGGCTATTCAGCAGTCTTAATTTGGGGGTAACATTAGGATTTCACTGCTGTAGTACCATTGACTTCAATGGCATGACTTCTGCTTCTCAAGGGAACCGAAAAAGGAGCTGGACCCACTATTTTCAAAGTTTTTTTTTAATTCTAGTTAGTAAGTAGGTCATGACTTTTGCTTACCATATGTTTCCCATAAAAGCCCTGGCTGCCTTGAGTGCTATATGATAGGATGTCTGGAAGCTGGAGACAAAGTGCATGCACTATGGTAGAAAGACTTTCTGAAATATCTTGTATACAGTAGCTGTAACTGCCACATGCTGCTTATGCTACAGTGTCTGCCTGTGGTCACAGTTACAATGTTCACACTGAAGCATTCTCAAGAAAACTATGTAATGATGAAAGGGCTTCAGTGCATACAGGATGATGTAAAAACAAGTTAAAAATACATCTGTGCATCATCTGAGGAGAGGAAAAATCTGAAAGGCTGTACAGGACTATGCAAACCTGTGCTTTTGTGGACAGTGGCAGTGAACTAAAAGCACATGTTAAAACAAATACACTGAAGGATATGAAAAATATCCTGTCCTTCCAGATTTCTCTCAGTATTAATAGTGAAAAGAAAACTAATCTCTATGTTGTGTCAATGTAGAATGGCATGGTCTTCAGCTTGTAGAAGGGAACTTAGTGGTCATCCAAAGCCAGCACTTTGCTGAGCCATTTTATTAACTTACTGTTTAATTTACATGTAGCAATATCAAAATACCAGGACTTTAATGCTGGGAAGCGTGTGTGGGAGGGGTTGAGTTTTATGTTGATGCATTGCTAATGGTTATAAACTTTCTAGTCTGGAAACTGACCATTTGTGCGTAAAAATCACCTTAATGAAAAAAAATAAATTTACTAGTTTTTTTTCCTTTTTTTCCTTTTTTGACAAACTATGTTTTTTCAACCCTGCTGAATTCAATACAAAATCTTCCAGTTTCAGTTATCGTAGGACACTATTTAATATTCAGATCATCTCCCAGTCTTTTGGTGTAGTTGATCATGTAAGAATTACCAGTGTCTCCCTTCATGGGGCAGGAAGGCTTATGCTGCATGCAAAGGGAACATCACTGTGACAGCATAGCTGTCTTCAGTGATATTCCAGAGGGGACACAGGTGACTTGGTAATGTGTTCAGGAAGGGAGAAACCTTTGCAGAAACTATCGCTGCAGTGTAGTTGAGCTGTGTACACGACAGATGAGCTGTGGGGAGTTTGATGTGTTCTGCCTCAGAAAAAGCTTGGTGCTAAGGCATGAGAGCATGGACGTTGTTCATTTCCCAAGGTCTAATGGACCAGGTTGGTAATCACGCGTCAGGATTACCACATCTATCTTAAGAAACAGTTTTCTGCAAAGTTCAGAGGCAAATTTTGATGATTGATAAATTGTAGGCACACAGACTTGAGGATGAATCCTACAATTCATTGCTTCTGTAAAGAGGCAACTGAGTAACCACAAATTCTGGGCCTGTCCCTATACTGGTTAAAATCTGTGAACTTTCCGCTGTGGGGACAAAAAAATGGGTGATCTTTCTCTTTTTTTTTGGTCACTTCTGTACAAACTTTTAATAAATTGCTCTGTAATTTGGGAGAAGGGGAAGAGAATAATCCTTGGTGTGGAATGGAATGAAGATAATTAATCTGAATGAAGATGGTGACCAGAAAATCTTCCTGTCTGGGTTGTAGTAGGGCTTCAACCATCTGACATATAATTATGATAACTGAGGAAACTATGTGATGTTTTAAGTGAGTTGTGGAATAGGAAGCCTTTTCTGAGCAGACAGAACCTTGGATGGATGGATCAGGAAAAAAGCAAATGTCTTGCTGAAAAAATCTGTCTTCTCTGCATCTAAATGAAGTTGGGACTGTAAGGCTTTTATGAGGAAAAGCTGATGAGTAAGTCTTCTGAATGCACATAAACATGTAATAAATCTGAATCTAAACTCTGCAATGTGACTGACTGTACAGCAGGGTGGATCTGAAAAGCCATAACTTTGAAATGTGTGGAAGGATTTTGCAGTACATTCTCCAGTTCTGCACCTTGAATTAATCAGTTGCAATTTATAATTCTGTTTTGATTATGGAGCACTTGAGTAACTTACATAGCAGTACAGGAGCTAGATTTATAGTGGAAATTTATTAATCCTTGTGAGATAAATATCAAAAATCCTATTTGTAGTCTACATAGAAGGAAAATATGTGGGAAGGTGAAAGGGATCTGGCTGTGTATTTAGTCTTTAGTAACAGTATAGCAAAGGCGTTCATAGATTAATAGGAATAGTCTTCTTGGCTATGAGGAAAATTCTAACTGGGTTGTATGAATGTCTTTGTTCCATGGAATTATTTTGACCTTTTCATTAATGGATTTACCTCGAATAAATGAGATTGAGGTCATGTTTTCTGTAGTAATCCTAATCTCAATGTTAATAAAAAACCACGTTATATCCAGGTATATTTAATCTGAATTCATTATATTAGCCAAACTCATTTAAAAAATATTGTAAACCTAAGGAAACTATTTGAGGGTATGAATGGCATCTTATTTTTTAAGTGAGCAAATCTGAACTTTGGTTAAGTATCAGGGAAAACTTAGAAGTAAATCTAAAGGAGATCCTCTGGACACAGCGCAGGAGAAAAATACAGGGAAGTACAAGGGTCCTGTGCTGTCAAGGTGAGATTTATGAATTTTCATGCACCAGTCTTAAATAGGAAAGGAGAAAAGAAAGCAAAATGAATCCAAGTTTGCTGTATCTTTTTATCCTATATCTTTTCATTGGATACATAGAATCATTTTCCAAATGAGCAGAGAGTTCAGAATTTGACACAGGGTGGGTGATGTTGATGGCAATTGAGAAATGAAGGTGCTTTCTGGTAGAAAGGGTCGGTGGTTTAATTTGGATGGTAGTTTAATTATTCTCGCACATTCTATCTTTTGACAGGGCCAACTCTCACAGCTCTGAGTGTGCTGTTTATTTGATCTGCAAATCAAGATTCCTTCCTCTTAAATAGCTACTGTAGAAATGGTGCAGGGGAGAGATGTGGCCTGGAGCATATTTTAAGGAATATGAGATTCTTCAAGCCTTAATTAGAGAAGGGGAGAAATGAAAGAGCAACAACAGTGCAGATTAACTCAATTGCACAATCAAAAATTTTATTTTTGTTGCAAAAGGTAATAAAATAAATCTTTGTAAAAAAGTTAATGCATTTTTGCAGAAGTACTAAGACCAGAAAAGCTAATTGCAGGTGTTAGGCAAACTGCTTTTAACAGTTTTGAAGGGTGGGGATGGCAGGTTCAGAAAATATCTGTACCAGGATGGGAAAGCTTTTGATAGCCTTGTTTGGTGGTGAGTTTTGTTTTGTTGTTTTTTTTTGTTGTTTTTTTTTTTTTTCTCTGTTTGGGTTTTGGGTTTTTTTGAAGGGGATTGGGTTGTTTTTATTTATTTGGCTGGTTGTTGCTGTTTTGGTTTTGCTTTTTTCTATGCCTTTATGGCACAAGATATAACTCTTGAAGGAGAGTTTGAAATTTAAGACCCAAATAAAGGCTTAAAGGAAGAAGGAAGGCAGGATGCAATGCTCTAGATTTTTTTGTTGTTATGTAACTAGGAGAAGAGTGTCCATTTTTCTTCCTGCTAGATTTTGTGTTTCTCTAGTTACTTTATTGAAATAATTTCTGTGCTAACTGTGTTATTTGTTTTGGCTAGAGTGGCTGGCAAACCATGACTGTAATATAGTAGTATAAAGAGTAAAGCAAACTTACAGATGCTATTCCAGAAATTGTTGCTGCATGTGCTGCAAGTGTCCCTGACAGAGACAAATTGAACTTAGAAGCTCTCTCACTGGTGTTAGGCTCACACGAAGGTGAAAGCGTTTGTCTTGTTTTTCTTCTTCAAAGAGTCAGTTAGCCACCTGCCATTGTCAACAAGTGAAAAGAAAATATTTGGGTCTTCCCTTGCTTAACTGGCCAAATTGGGGGGTTTTGTTTGTTTGTTTGTTTGTGTTTTTGTTTTGGTTTGGTTTTTGTGTGTTTTTGGTTGGTTGGTTTTGGTTTTTTGGGCTGGGGGGTTTGGTGTTTTTTTTTTTGGGGGGGGGGGGGTTGGTGTGTTTTGGGTTTTCTTTTTTGTTTGCTGGTTTGTGGTGGTTGGTTTTTTTCCCCTGCATTGGTTGAAAATTAATCAGGACTCCTTTCTGAAGGAGTGTCAAGAAACTTTGACTTATCTGTGGTAATGTTTTCTGTCAAATGCACATCATGATGTGGGGAATGATTTGGTTATACCTTTCCCCATCCAAAATTTCTCCTTACTCCTCTGCCTATGACTCAGACATTTTACCATTTCTGTGTGGCAATGGAGGCATATTCACAGTTGTCAAAGCTCTTAAGGCTGTCCCCAACACATTCTCCCATGTCACTGGTAAATGTGACAGATCTGTTGTCTAGAAAGTAATGAATGCAAGGAGACAAGAAGGAACTAGCATGTCCCTTCCCATCTAAGTGACAGCAAAACCTACCAAGAAAGATGTTAGCTTTATGGGCTAACAGATTTATGCAAAGCAGCTCTTCACATTGCATACCCATCTCCCTGGTTCTTTTCTCAATAGATACAAATCATCTCCCTTTCTGCAAATTACCACATGGAGTTGAGGGGCCACGCGAGATACAACAGTGTGAGATTTTGTAGAGCAATATAATTAGCCATCTATAAACTCTATTCAGAATGTTTTGTAGATGTTATACTTGAAGATAACTGTATAGCAAAGCTAAAAAATTACTTTTTTTTTTTGGTGAATGACACATACTGCTTTATCAGTCTTGATTCTACCTGTTGGATTCGTGTGCACGTATATAGTTTAATTAAGTAGTTAGGATATATGTGCTGCATATTATTTACCTGTTTGCCTGAATCAGTTCTTTATGGTTGTATTTATCTTTTAATTTAAATTTGGTTTTCAGAACTTGACATCTATCCTGAATAGATCCGTTAGACTGCATTCAAAATCAAGAAAACTAACTTGCTGTGCTATGAAAACAGGCTGTACATAAGACAGAAATATTCATATGTTTCATCCTCTATGTCATTTTCAGTTTACGCAGCAGGCTGCATCAGTTTTATTCCATTCATTTTTAGTAAGTCTAAGGGCCATTGTTAAGCTGTGAATACAGTTCTTTAAAAAAAAAAAAAAAAACAAACCAGTCTGAACTTTGGCTCTTTTTTAGGTAGAGTTTTGGGTTTTTTTGTGAGGCAACTCACCAGTTAAGTACTCTATTTTTCTCTTTGATAATGAATTTTGGAAAAAGCAGATTGGGTACTGGGAACTAACTGACCTCCTTGCCCTCACCAAACAAATTCTAAAGGGTTTTTTTCCCTTTAAAGTGTCTTTCTACATAAACAGATGACCTACCTGTTTACCAGACTCATTCCTGGATGTGAAATAAATTTCAGTGACTCAGTGCTTCCTATTAAGTAATATTACCAGCATTTAGAGAAAGGTGGAATTTTCCATGCTCTCTGTGGCAAATAGTCTACTTCCAACATGTCTGAAAAACTTACTGCAGATGCTTTTTTGATATCACTTCCTTTAAGAGATTGAAGGGATATTTTTGATATCTCAGGACCAGATAATATATGAGTATTTATGCATGAATAGTATTACACCAATTACCATTTTCCCAACTGTAAAATAATGGAACAACTACAACTGTTAGAACTACAGTAGTTAGAACTACAGTTAGAACTACAAATAGTTCTAACACCACAACAAATTACATATTCAAGATTCCAAGTATCCTTTTCCAGTTAATTGGTGTAGTCTGTGTTAGTCTGTGGTAACACACTATGTCCCATCCTTATATAATATTTGAGCCTTTTTCTCTGCTCATAGAATGAGTAAAAAGCATAAAATCAGCCCTATTTCAAGTATATCTTTTCTTCTATGGCAGTGTTCAGTTCATTAGTTCTACCAAAAATTGATAAGGAAGTAATTTATATTGTTTGGTTGGTTAACAAACACATTTGGGAGACAAGAAGTGTGTTGAAGAACATCCTTAGTTCCTGAGGATATATATCTAAAGGATGTAATAAGTCTATTAGTGTCAAGTGGCCAGTCTTTGCGAACGAAGATCTGGGAAAGGTGTTTTTACCTTTCAAGCCTGCGCAATGGATTTTTTAGGT
>JAWWLV010000144.1:31027868-31060289 GCA_035041135.1 Platyrinchus mystaceus
TGGCCTTAGGGGCTGACGAGCTCCATCTACCCGGGGGACCCGGGATTAGAACCTGTGGCCTTGGCGCTGAGAGACCAACATCTTAACCGCTAGGCCACCAGGGGTCCCCTAGTGTCAAGTAAAGTTGTTCAAATTCACGTCTGAGTGTGCTTTTAACCACGGTTGGCTTGTAGAGGTGGCTGGGCCTCTGACGCTGACCTGGTAAGCTCTATTCCACATTTGGGAATTTTTTTCACCCCTAATCTGTTTACCCATATAATGGCATTTTATTTTTAGACTGTGAATTCTTCTGGAATTGTCCTTTTGCAGTGTACTCATCAAGATCCAAACAAATTATTAGTTTTATATCTTGTGTCTTAAGTCACTCACACATCTCATCTCTGCATGCACTTTCATAAAGTTTGCTTTGTTAAGAATGTTAAGAGTGTCTTACAAAGCATTCACTAAGTTGATATTGCAAGATCATAACATTATTTTATTATTTTATTGAGTCTTTCTCTTGTTTTTATCAAGTCAAATTCAACAGTCACGGCATTTCAAATATGGTTTCCAGCATTGGTAATATCAACCACAATATACATTCACTAAAATTTAATTATTTTTACTGTCAGATATGCAATAAGAAATGTGAACATAATGTGAACAATTTTCTACAGTCACAATGAGGAAGGCTGCTGCTCCCAGAGAATATTCTGTGGACTATTCCATGGTCCAGTGTTATTTCATTTAATCATAACCTTTGATCTTCTACAACACCATTCAGAAATTTTTGGTGTGATCTTGCACTTATCTGCAAGGGATGAGTTAGTTCATTCATAGAGTCCCACATGGTTATTGTCAAGGCTGTGTCTATATGTGTCCATTTCCATGACAGAAACAGATCCAGGCAGATACAAAATCTTGAGCTCACATGTTACTCATGAATCCATTTTTGTTTCAGGGACTAAGGTATGAGTAAGATACTATTCTGCCCTTGTACGTCTGCCCAGTTACTGCAGTATCTTTCATCAACTTGAAAACGAGGTCAAGAGCTCAGTAGGCAAGAAGACTGAACTTTAAGATTTATTTTCCAGGAGAAGAAATAAAGGCAAACAGGAACATAATATTTCTATAATCTCTCTCAGTGAAGATTCCTCAAAGAATCTTTCCTAAGAAGTATGCTAAACAGTTGGAAGGGAATTGGTGTGTATGTGTATGTTTTTATGTGTGTACATATATGAACATCACTGGATATTGGGAGCTATTTCTAACTTTTTTTTAATGAAAACTTTACAGAAATTAATGCTGATTGGCTACTTCCCATAAATATGGTTTCCATGTACAGAGGCCTCATACCTGGCTGAATGTAATGTCAGGGTAGAAAAAGAAATGCTAAATAAACTCCTTGGTTAAAAGAGCTTATGTGGAAATCAAATCCTTTTATATCAAATCCAACTACCTGTACTTCAATTTCTTTTGTGTGAGTTCAAACTTACCAACCCCTGAGCTGGAAGCCAGTGAAGTTGTATGAGTCTGCCGTAACTAAGATATCAGGATACCCAAGTTTGCATGCATGTTGTGTATCATCTCATAGCATAGTCAGTACCATGATTGGTTTCAGTGGAAGTTATCAGTGTCCTATTGTAACTGTCCTTCTGTCCTTCAAATTATTTTCATAGCTCCAGTGAAGCATAAAAGACAGTTCTCTTACACGATCTGCAGTGTAACTTTGATTGATTTATATGGTTGAGTCGTTGATCTGGCTTACAGTTACTTGAGGCTTGATATGTAAAGCAATGAATGGAGAATAATTGAACTGAGGGCAGTGGAACTGGTATAAAAAATGGATATGGAAGACTAATGAAATCCAGGAAACCAGAATGGATTGATATCTTGAAAAACATAATTACAAGACTGAACAAATCTGTTGGAAAAGAATTCAGCTGAACTGTTTCTATAATACTTTGGCCACAGCCAAAGAAATGGTAATTTTGTCTTGGTCATGAGTTTATAGTATGGTACTTTTAATGCTAAATATATAGAGATATATTTATCAAATACATAGAGCATATATATATATATATAAGTAGCTTTGAATAATGTATTTTGCTATTATAGAAGAATGTTTAACCCAAAGATGAATTCACAATAGATTCTTTTTTCCTCCTCTAAAGATTTCGATTGAATGTCAAATATATAATCAGTACCAAAACACTCCTTTGATATTTTAAAATCTGGAAAGTAGATTGTGAGTGTCAGATACTTATTTTAGTGAGGGGGTGCAGTGTTCTTAACAAATACCTAAGATGTTACTTTTTTTTCTGTGTGTTTCCTTGCATATAGATAATTTTACCTGATCATCACCATATTTTTAATCTGTAGTTTTTATGGGCATTTTCTATATTTTAATTAAGGGATTGGAGGGATACAAGAGACTGTCCTCTGGAATGTTTCCAAATTTTATTTTATCACAAAGGACTTAAGAGTAATGTTTCCATATGTGTTGTAGCATTTTGTATCCTAAATGACCTGAATGACAGTCAGCCATTATCATGATATCATTGCTTCATGACTCATTTCCTACAAGTGAAGCTGTAACCAGATTGTCATTTATTTAAAAAGATATAGTGTTAACCTCTCAATTCAGTCATGTGTTGAGAAGGCATGAAATTCATTCTCCTTGAATCTAACTACATACTTGCTTAGTATTATGTGTTTTTAAATCATGCTTGGTGTGTTAGTGTTTTTTTTTTTTTTTGGTTGCTTAAATTAAAAATTCACCAAAACTCTAGGCTTTTGAAGCCCATAGTCTCTTTTAGTTAGTTATATGTATTGCAATTTACTGAGCAGTTTATTTTCTTTTATTTGAAAGGCCACAGTGCCTAATTTTAAAAGTAAAAATAAATTTAATTGCATTTTCCATTGAAGGGTTGCAATTTCTTCTGAGCTGATGCAATCTTTTTGCTCTATTTCCAGGAAGACAACTTCAATAAATGTCAAATGTAGAATGCAATGACACATAATGACATTGCTGTAGCAAAGCTTGTGGATTTGTCACATGTGCTATAGACCTTTGTCACCAAAACTACCTGGGGAAAAAAATCCAGTATGTTTTTAATTTCTTTTTGCTTTCTTTCCTCCCCAGAGTGGTATCTTCTAGACACTATACCTAATTCCTCTCTTTAATATGTTAAGGTAAATAAAGACTGAAAAAATCAGTGTCATACCTGTAACAGTGTTGCCCTTGTTAAGGAGAAAGGCTTTTGCCTGAGAATTGTGATAGTTCAGCATTGGGTACTTGCTCATTCTGGAAGAGTAATTTTTGGTTGATGTATTTTCATGTTTGCTTGCCTCTTTTTGGTTTTTTGTTTGTTTGTTTCTCAGGGGTTTTGTTTGTTTTTTCTTTGTTTGGTTTTGGGGTTTTTTTGGGCGAGGGGACTGGTGGTGGTTTTGTTTGGTTTATTTGAGGAGTTTTTGCTGGACTAATGCAGTGAAGGTAGGAATCGTAACAATCATCATGGTTCCTATGTGATGACTGATGTTACTAAAACTTAATGTGCACATTTTAGCTAGAGCTATAAATACTAAGCCATATATTAGTGGTACCCATGCATGCTTAGTATGTAACATCCAATAGTTTTCTAAGTGGACATTTTCGGGATATAAAGAGTGGTGTATTTTGGCATAGATTTTCAATTCAGAGTACTTCGGTCTCGTTGATTGCACTGAATCTTCCATCACACCTTGGATGTCCTCAGCATATTAAAACATTTTAGAGGTTCTGCTGAAGCATCTCAAGTTGATATTGTTTAGTGTTGTTAAGGAATACACATAGTGCAGGTAGCTCTGTGTGCAGCTGCAGTGACTGCAGGTTGAGCTCTGGGTGGCAGGAACTGCAGGCAAGAGTCTGTGAACTGCTGACCCTTTGCACAACAAAGGGCACAGGGACCTGTGGCCCAGCCAGGTGACCAGACTGACAGAGACATATCAGGAGATGATGACTTAGCTGGAAGACCCCAGACTATCCCATGTGAGGATATAAAAGCCCAGGGTTTCCTTTGTTCAGGTTCCCTCCTTGGAGGCACTGTCTCAAGCTGTTTTCCTGTTGCTGCGCCGTGACTAAGGAATGAGAGGTCTGAGACTCTCAGTGGGAAACCTGGGTTTGAGCTGTTAAGGAAACCTTGTCTGACTGGGAGAGTGGTGTGTGTAAGGAGACAGTTGAGGCACCTGTTGGGTCGCTGAAGCCATCTGCTGTGAAGGGACTTTGGTCCCTGCACCTAAGGCCTCTGGTGATGGGAGTGTGACTGCCAGAATGCTCCTGAATGGTCAGACAGGACAGTTTCCTTAACAGTGTAATGCCCAATTATTTTTAAATGAGTTTTGAAAACTAAATTTAAAATTATTACTTCAAGAGTCTTATTTTAATTTCCCCATAAAAGAAAAACTGTCATTACAAAGATTTTTTTAAAGAAACAAGATTCTTGTCGGATAAGCAACTTTATTAGCAAGTCATAAGACTTTCTTACCAGGATAAAATGTATTTTTCCACTTAGAAAGTGAGGGGAGACAATCTTGCAGGTATTATTGTCCTTTTTCTAGGACTATCCATGGTGGATGAAGCCCTGTCTCACCACAGTAACACAGAACTTTCCTTGGGTTTGCAAAGATATAACAATTTCTTGTATTTTCTTTCCTGTTAAGGGCCCTCATATTTGCTTTAATAAAATGTCAAAACACCATGTTAAAGCTAATAATATCCTTAGGTATCAGATTTTTTTTTTATTTAGAACTATTATGTCATCTTGCTACTCAGTTGTACAGGTTGGGTTTTTTGTTTTCAAAATGCTGATACATTAATAACTAAAATATAACAAATCTTAAGTAGAAGTTGATGATGGCCACTTCTGACTTTGATAAAGGGGTGTCATTGATCTTTATGGACAAATGAATTAGTAGTTAAGAATCTTGCTTCAGTTTCATGTCCTGACAATGAAAAGAGCTTCATTTGCATTGAAACATAGTGAGTATCACTTCTTTTTAGGGTTTGGCAAAAATTTTTTTAAACACATTCTAAATGTATTTGGAAACTTCTAGTGAGAATTTGTACCAAGACTGAAACAAGCTTTTTTTTTTAAATTAAGTCAACCTCGATGTACAAGTGTTCACATCTTGAAGAAAACGTATCAGAATTCTGGATTGTTTTCTCGAGAGAAAAGGTAGATTTAAGGTTTCACAGATCCAGCTTTGAGCAGGCCTATGTATGAATGATCATATTAATTCAACCTTATCAGGATGATTGGTATGCACATGCTTACCTAAGGTATGAACATGGCCCTATTTCATCAGGAAGACTGTTAGTGGAGGCAGCTGCTTTTATTCACTAAGAACCAGCTTTTCCATTTCTAACCATGTCCAAAAATATGAGTTCCTTCTATTTCTGTGTATTCAATGTGTTACTCCCTTTCAGGAATGGGAATATTGTGTCTTCTCAAAATTACATTGAAGTCTAGCATCAGTCACTTGGAACAAATCTCAGTAATTTCTGTCAGGTAGAAGCAGCACAAACATAGATTGCATTTCCTTTGACCTATTGTGTATTCTGAAGTTATATATAAATAAGGGTAAATTTGGTCACTCCTGAGGTCATCAAAGGAACTTGAATAACTACACGCACCATTTAGATATCACCAGCAGCCTCAAAACAGTTGCAGAGACATCCATCTAGTGCTGCTATACACGAATCTCACTCTAAACAAACCTACGTCCTGAGGACCTCACTGCCATTGTCCAAGCCTGCTTGGCCCAGCAGGTGAACCTTAGGATTAAAGGGTGGGCTCAGTTCAGCGCAGGCTGTGTCTCACCTAAAAAATCCATTGCGCAGGCTTGAAAGGTAAAAAGACCTTTCCCGGATCTTCGTTCGCGAAGACTGGCCACGATACGATATACGATACACGAATCTCAGTGCCTTCAGTGTGGCCTGCTAATAGCCAAGTGACAAACAGTTTCAGTAATGCTCTTGCCTCCTAGCATTCACAGTGTGCTCATACTTCAGGAGAGGTGAAGGTTACAGTGGGCAGGACAACCAATCGTTTTGATGGATTAAGAGGGAAAGGAGGAGTTTGACCTCCTGGGGATCACCTGGTTGGAATATTTGGCAGTGTTTTAGGACCTCAGTATTCCAAACATTGATGTTTGTGACACTCTGGGGACAGGCTATAGAAAAGCATAAATGTAAGTATGTTTTAATTTATGTGTATCAATACTATCACCTTACACTGTGCCAAGCTGGTGGTCAGTCTCTGAGGTTCATAGCGCATTTGTTTCGGGATTTTTTATTTTTTTTTTGTGGTTTACATATATACGTATCTCAGGACTTCTACTTTAATTTTACAGGCAGTTGTAACACTTCTCTAATGGCTGAGAGGTCTGTCCTGTCCACCGAAGAACTGGGTGTTGCAATATGGAATATTGTATTACTTAGGGCTATAGCTTTAAAATGCACCTAGTGCCCACTTCAGGGAAACAAGCCTTTGGTTTCAGTAGGGTTTTCAAAAAGACTGAGTTGAAAGTTTGTTATCCATCTTTTTGCAGATTTTAAAACAAGGCAAGACACTTTCTCCCCAACCTCCCTGAAGCTCTTGATTATTTTTTTTCTGCTCAGTAGGACTGTGTGTACTCCTGCTGAATGACTCAGGTCCCAAATGCCAACCAAGAGCTAAACCGGTATGTTGTATCCATCCTGACAATGGACTTTTCATGTTTCACAAAGGCATATGGGAGATGTTATGCACTGGCGTAGCAAAGTTCACTCACAGCCCAACTTAGATTGTGTATTGCTGTTTGAACAGTCCCTATCTTAGATTCCCATGCTTAATTTCTCCTGTCATTCTTTTCTCATTGGTCCTCAGGATTTATGCCAGCAGTAACAGCCTAAAGATTTTGTCCCCACTAACAGGTTTGGATTACACATTGTATTTGCAGTTGAGCATCCCATGATTACAGTTTTCCCCTCCCTTGTTGCATTGCTTGCCTATCTGCAAATGTCACAGATACCCTCTTTCTTCTACTGTGAAAAAATGAATATTGCATAAGGCTGGTTTTCCTGACCTTTTTATTCATGACTTTACATGATTTTTCCCTGTAGAGTCACCATGGTAATACTGGTCTTTTTAAAAGTGACAGTAGCATTTACTAATAGTTGCTATTTATATAGTCATTTGAGCTGCTAGTAGAGGGGAAACGAGTACATTCACTAAATAAAAACTTATTTGCACAACCCAGATGCTCAATAGAACACAACTTCCTATAAAACTAACATTCCTTGACTTTTGTAATTTTCCATTTGACTTATCCTACTAATTTGTTAAAAGCCTGTTTCTTCTAGTTTTACATGCTTGTTTCCAGAGCAGTTCAAGTGACTATATGAAGAGTTTGATCTGTTTCTGCCACACAAGAGGCAGTCTCTTTCACCTTTTCCTTTAAGAGTGGATTTGTAAATCTGTAAATAACTTTAAAAAACTTGCTTGAAGTGCAATGACAACCTCGTGCTTACCCAGAAGTAAAATTTTTAACTATTAATTATTCTAATTGTAAGCTTTATAAGAAAATAATGACTTGAGTTCTGTTCATCAAACAAAAGATATGCTATTCATTTCTAGTTTGCTTGTAGGAATGAGTGATACTGGAAAACGACATAGAACAAGAACATATAATGAAGAATTAATATTCTTGTTATCCTCACAAATAAATGTGAGGATTTCAAATTGTATAAGGTAACATGATAGTGGGACTTTATTTCCTGATATATATTTACTTTGAGGGTCAGTGTTGCAAAACTTAGATGTCTTTTGCCCTTGGACTTTTTACAAATATGTGTATAAATAGATTCCTGCAATGTTTCAGGAGCTATGTATGGCAACCACATTCATGTGGACAAAAGGTGGGCTTTCTGCTGCAGATTTAATACAACTGTTTCTCAGACCTTAAGAATATCTCCTTTGTTATCCCTACTTGACTCATTTGGCCTGTCTTTTCTCTCCACCCCCACCCCCCCATTAAAACAGTTTGTTTTGTTTGTTTATTGTAATTAAGTATTGTAAGAGCTATGTCATCAGCTCAGCATAGAATAAAAGGAAAAGCATATTCTGGTGGGCAAAATAGAGGCAGGTCTCCAACTCTTCAGCCTACCAAGGTCCTGCTGAATGGCAACACAGCCTTAAGGTGTATTAGCCACTCCCCTAGTTTTTATCATCAGCAAATTATTCTGAAATATCATGTAAGGTATCAAAATACATTGATTTCGTGCCTCTGTAACAATATATTTTTGTATTTTGGCATGGAACAATAATTAAAAGCAAAATTGTCCTGAAAAGAAGCAGCCAGAGGGAATTCTTTAAAACAAAGTACACGAATGAATGCACAAGCCAGAGTCACAGTGAATGCCAAGACCAACTATTACTGTTTCTGTCAAGTTTGGGAATGTAAATGTGCCAAAAATGAAAGAAGCCTTCAGAAAGAAGTAAGAAATTTTACTGCTGTTAGAACTACACAGGAGTTAATTTAGATACTTTGCAAAATCTCACCAGATTGATTCATGGTGGGAATTTAAAAAGTGTGAGAGTTGTTCAAACTATTGGAGAAAAATGATCACCTGAAAAGAAGGCTTTTGCTAAAGGCAATATAATGAGGAAGCAACTGAACATCAGCAGAGATTTTACCTTGAATGTTTGCTATGAAGTGACTTTTTATGGTTCATTTCTGAGATAACTAGTAGTTAAGAATAAGCTCATAAGACAGCAGGGATTTGACTAGTGTGGGTTGGTTTTGCATTTGTCTGCCTTTGGTGGGCTTGGCGATGGTGATTACCTCTGCTTCTCTGCTTTTTTTACCTTCACTTTGGAACCTGGAAGACTATCTTGGGATTTGGGGAGGAGGGCAGGATGGTTGTGCATGGGTGTGTTTGATTTTTCTCCTGACATTTGAAATTGGCAGAGGAGGAAGGCAGCAAAGATGAAAAGGTAGAACTTAAAATAACATGCAAGTAGTGTTTCTGTCACATGGAACAAATTTTATTCCACAGCATGTTTTGTGTTAATGAATAGAAGGAACCATCATACCAAAATACTATTATTGAGATTGTTTCTGATTCTTTATGGGATTGCTCAACCTTCTCAAATCAAGTTGTTAGTCTGCAATCGTACCTCTTTAAATCCTAACACAGTATATATGTGGAGCTGTATAAAGATGGTAGCACATGAGTAATGGTAGCTCGTGTGGGTGTTAAGTACAATAGCCTGAAATACCATGCTGTGCTATTGGGCTTTCAGTACCTTATATCTGGTTTACACTGGTATTGTAAACTGTTGTTTTCCCATACCTGATTCTAGTACATTTAAACCATAATTTGGCTTAAAACAGAAATCTAGCATGAGGGAGCAGGTGGAAGAGGGAGTACAAAATATAATAGTACCTTGGCAATTAGTGTTTATACTTCCCCGAGTGAACAAAAAGCACGTGAACTTAAAAATGAAAAACTTTTCAACTGTTGCAAAACATAACTGTATCCACTAAAGAATAAGATTAAAGTAGGTGCTTGGACTAGTCTCTCTCTGAAGGCTGCTCAGTCTCAGCCTTGCTTGTGGAACACAGAGCTTTGAATCCCAGCTCAGTTCTGGCAGCTGGCAGCAGTTTATATAGCTGTGTTTTAACCCTCCATCTGCCTTCCCAGTGCTGTCTTTGGTCTGGTTCCATGGTATCTCAAGGATTAGCTGTGTGCATACTCCAACAGCTTTGCATGTCTCTTGGCAATATCCGGCTTTAAACTTAATACAGTAGGCGGTCATTCTTCCCATTGCTATGCTTCTTATTTGTTTAGATTTCATGCAGTCAACTGGATCTGCCACAAGCTTTAAATTCTTGCATGCTTGGTTGGCCAGCAAGAGCACGTGTATAACTTACTGATAAGTGACACATTTTTGTCATTGTTTCCAGACTGGTGTAGTTTGTTACTCCTGCCTTGTGTGTGCCCTTGAGTGTTCAGTGGTAATCTCTCTCAGATGTTGTATGCTGATGTTTCTTAATAAACTATTACTTCAGACAAAGTACTGAATAATTTCATTATGCTTATATAAACAACTATCTTTCTTGTTTTAACACTTATCTTTCTTTAGCAGAGATGTTGAGGCACAGTTGAGATGGGAAAGCAGGGCTCAGAGGTGTAATGGCTAAGTACGTAGCCACCACCTCCATTAAACCTGTGCTGAGTGAGAGTAATGCTACAAAAGTCACCTGAGCAGGCACAGATTTGACATTGCCTTAAAAATTTCCATTGTGCAAGGGTGTCTGTGAAGCTTTATTTAGTTGACTTTGTACTTACTGGAGAAAAAGATATTTTTGCAAAGGGAAAAAGCAGTGTTGTCCTCTGTGACACCCCTAGCTACAATAAAGAGGCGTGGGGAATCACTGGGAATTTTGACTCTGATCTAAGAAATAAAACAAGATAAATAAAAATTGACTAGTAATAAATATTCTGTTTCCATTTCACTTTCTAGAAGTCCTAAGAACATAAACCCAAAAAACTGTGCTGAAATGTTCTTGCTTTTTTTCCATTAAAATAGTGCATTTGTTATTCTTTAGAAAATATTATAAAATCGTTTTTGAGTAGACTCCTACTTAAGAAAAACTCTGCTCTGACTCATATGGTACTTAATCAGAATGAAATATGTGTCAAGAAACTCTTAACTCTCACTGATTTTCAGTTGCCAATTGTTTTTCTAGAGCGTGATTCCTTGCTTGAAACTCGATGACTTGTTGAAACGCTGTTACTGTTTAAATTTGTTGAAAATTATTTTAAGGCCAATACTGTCTCTCTCTAATTTGGATGTCTTAATCCCATAACTTAAAATTGAATAAATGCGTTTTAGTCCTCCAACTTTTAAGAATAGGTAAACTAATCTTCCCTGCCTTGGATAGCAGTTTATGGTTTAATCCTGAACTTGCACAGTCATACTTTGGAAATGCCACTCCCTTAGTGCTAGCTGTTTCCAGAATTAAACAAGAAATTTCATTCTGAGAATTCTGAAACCATTAGCTATTAGTATCATGCAACTGTATAAAAAAGAAAAATCAAATGGTGCATAATTAACCAAAACACTATGTATTATTTACTCAAACTTTGCATGCATTTCAATTTGAAATTCACACAGGGTTTCCCTGTGTTTTGCAGATTCCTATTGAGAATTTCCAGCTGATGCCTGGCTGTAAAACTGTGATGGCTCCTGGCCCTGAGCACAGGGAGGTTGGAGGGCAAAGATCACGCTGTGCTGTTCGCTTTGATGGCCACCGGGTGTCATTCTAGGAGCAGGCTTTGGCCAGCCCGGGAACACTACTGTGGCAGCAGTGCTGGAGGCATTGCACAGTAGCTGGCTTTGCACCAAATCAGCTTCTACAGCAATGATTATTTACCTTTTGTATCTATTTTTTTTAATTATTCTAAATTATTAATAGTTTTGTTACTTTTCCGCTTTCAGAATGTGAAACATTGGGATGTAACAAAAAATACTGGGGAGAATGAAAGGCATTTGTGTTCTGTAAATGCTACACATGCAGCTAGGGAAAATTCTGCATTAACACATCAAATTTGCATGAGCTTAAATACATCCCGTTAAAGATGTTAATATATATTTTTAATGATTACTTCATGGGCAGCTATTTTGAACCTGTACATAACTGACATTTTACAGTTAAAGTGCAGGAAGAATGAGGAGCCAGAATGTCTTCTAGATAGAATCAAGTAATCTCTTTCCAGGCTTTTTTTTTCCAAGTCATGTCCAATAGAGAGGGAAGTCCTAGAAAAGGTCCACAGAACCATGTAAGGCACCAATATGGGCTTAGATGGGTGTTACACTGAAGACAGCATGTTGAATTTGGTGTTTAACCTATTTCTGCTCTTGTTTTAAACAACTTTTAGGAGGATGAATTCTGGGAGAATGAGTAAGTGGGTGCACTGGATATCTTCAAGAACAGGAAGAGTAGCATTAAAAAGAGCATATGAAGAAAAGGAGATGAAAGTTTAATGAAATGGAGTAAGGTCCATGGTACATGAGGCAATAAGGACAGATTTTGGTAGGGCAGACTTTTACGGAGCTTTAAAAATGAAAATGCGAAACTTAAAGCAGAAGGACACTGGAAGAAAACTGAATTGCAAACAGGAGTCTTTGTTAGGATATTTGAGAGCACTTTCAATATACTGAAGTGAGAGAAAAAAGGGATTTTTGTCCGGTATGTATATATTTATCTTCAGCTTAGCATATTTGCTTCTTTAAGTGTTAAAATACAATGGAGTTGAAAGCATTTGTGTCAATCCTGATAAATAAATCTGGAGACCTATGTAGAATGCTACTACACTGCTGAGGAATTATTCAAGAAATAATTGGTAGTGGAACATCAGTAGTGACATATACCAGAATCTAAGATAGTCCTGGAGTTCTGTTCCATGTTGCATGTGATTAGAAAAAAACCAATAATAATTGCACCCCCCTTATGAAATGTTGGTTCCCATTTATTCCATTTGGCATTCAACCCTCAAGATACTTGATGTTTAAATTTTAAATATATTTGTATATAATCATGTAAAAAGGCATATATTTAAGTGAAATTTTTCTTAGATGGCGCACAGAGACCAGTCAACTCCAGCTTGACCCACAGAATTAAAACCATTGCCCCTTGTCCTGTGACTATTTGCCCGTATAAAATGTCTCTCCTTTTCATAAGCCCCTTTTAGGTATTGGAAGGCCACGTTGTGACAATGGTTTTAAACCAAAAGAGGGCAGGTTTATATTAGATGTAGGGAAGAAATTCTTTACTAACAGGGTAGTGAAACACTAGAACAGATTGCCCAGGAAGGTTGTGGATGCCCCATCTCTGGAAGTGTTTCAGGCCAGGTTGGATGGGGCCCTAAGCAATGTGATCTAGTAAATGGCATCCCTGCCCATGGCCAGGGAATGCCCAGAGCCTGTCAGGGAGCAGATATTTTTGGACTTCTGATAAGTTGAGAGAAAGTTTTATGATGAGTTTACATGATGCAGGGTTTTGTTGGGTGGAGAGGGGGCAAATATATTTGTCTTCCCTGTGAAGGCTGATGCTCCTCCTGACATCTCATGGCTGAAATAGTTCTCATACTTAGAATTCCCAAATGCAACTGGATTGATTTAAAGATTTTTCTGAAGCAGTTGATCAACTTGCGATTGTCCAACAAGTTGCAAGATAAGTGAAATACAAACTTTGTTTTGGTTGGATCAGACATGGGAACACTTAATTTGTTGTTATTTTACTATGTTTGCATTTTTAGTAGGATCAGATCTTGAAAACTTGCCTCCTTTTGAACCAAGAGCTGTTTTCAAGCCTGTCACATCTTCCAATAAGTTTTCTTGTGAAGGTACTTTCACAAAGAATATTGAGTCAGGCTTTCGAAGAACTGGGGTTCATCTGAGCTGTTTTTACATTAGAAAATTAGTTCTTTTTTAAACCCACATTTCAGATAAAGTTGTCCCCCTGTTGTTCTTTGTGCTTTGCACCATTATTGTCTGTACCGTGCTGTTGGAGCATCTGCTCATATTGGGTTAATGAAGCTGATTACTCTCTCACATAGTGCTTTTCTTTCTCTTTCTTCTTGCCTCCCAAATCTCTCTTCAGGAAGAGAATGCTGTATATTATGTTCTGTAAGTATGTTTGAAAGGACTTACATACACATGGTACTGTGAAGGTGTTAGAAATGGCAAAGGCAAAGCAACATGTGAGTTCAGTTCAGAAGAGACATCCCTTGCAGTAGTTGCGGACATGAGGAAATGCTGTTTTTAATTCAGGCTAAAATATGCCTTCTGGGGACTTTGACCCTTATGTGTCAGGCTTTTGACAATTTAAAGGAAAAAGGCATTGGACTCAGATCCAGCCAGATTACAGGGTATCTCCTAATGACTGAAAGTAGCAAGACTTAAGCATATGATTTAGGCAGGAGTGTAATGTCAGTAAATCTGAGAAAAAGTTGGTTAAATTGGCCAGGTGTGGCTGAACAGTTTAAAACTCAATGGTCCAGCACTGTGGTACCAGCTTCTCCAGAACCTTTTCTGTGCGTGATAGCATACTCCTCTGCTTCAAGTATGATGTCATTTAAGTATGGCTTTGGCAAAAGCAATATGATCAGTGATTATGAATGATATTACTGTTGCTATTTTCCAAGTTTTAGCACTCTATTGAAAATAACTTTGTGTCATTTCTAATCACAGCTGTAAAGATTGTCACTTCTACTGCCAAATAAACTTGCTTACTGGACTAATACCATCAAGAAATACAAGCCATGTCCATTCAATATTTACACATAGAGGTTGGAGGTGGATTTCAGACTTAAAAATAAATGTTGGTGTTCCTGTTCCTTTCAGGGTTCTTAATATTTTAGTGTGTTCTCCTGGATGCATGCCACTTGTTTGGGAGTGAAAGTGATAGCATTTGTCAGCTTTCTTTTGCCTGGGGGTATAATAATATGCAGTTCATCAAGAACTATTGGTATGTCTCTCAACCACCTTTCCTTTGCAATGGAGTATGTATTGATTTATACCTGCCTGAGGGAGCTTCTTCCCAAAAGCTGTCACTGGCAGTACAAGTCCCACCCGGACTCCTCGCAAGCTGATCCTTGACAGGAAACACTCCTTAGCCCCTGGGTGCTGTTAAGAACTTCAGTTTCCTTCTGATTCATCTCACATCTTCCTCCTCCCCACTCTAGCTCTATACAGGCTCAACAGTAAAACAAAAGGAACTATTTATCAAATGTTTACAATCAGGATTTTAGGTAAAGGATTGAAAATAAAGATATATGTGAAAAGCTTTAAAATAGAATTTGGTTTTATAGCTCAGATTCGTAGCTAGTCAGCTTGCTTAATCTACTTTCTACCCCGGCATCAGTGCTAGGAATTCAGTGCTGTGACACCTTAGTTCCCAACAGCTGAAGTTGCTTCTGAGTTTTCTTCCAGTGCCTCCTCTTGCCTTAGGGATAAATTTTAGGAGAGACATGAATTGCCATGAAAAAAATGACAGCTAGAAGGAGAAAAGCTGAATACTTCACAGTGATTTCTGCTACCTCGACTGATATGCAGTTTATTGGGACTGAAGTAAAGCACTTCTTTTGACTGGATGGTTCCTTAAAAGCCACTCATGTTTTAGCCAGTTCAAGGGATTACATAGAGGCCGTTCATTTTGAATTAGTTTTAGGACTTTCTTTTGTATTAAATATCACCACACACATATTCTATGAAGTCTGTGATTTCTGAGAAAATACTAAATTTGTCTTGTGAGTGCATATGATCTTATTGACACAGATAACTGATGCAGCCACATATTGTTTGGCTTAGAACTGTCTAGGAGATCAGGTCTTCTGTTCAAGTGTGTTCCCAGTGTGTCTTCATAATCCTCTGTTGGAGGAAAAGGTTTTGGTTTTATTTTTTGTATCTTTTATAACAAGTTATGCTAAACAGTTTGGGAATTTGCAACAGATCTAATTATGCTCTTTTATTCTTAGTGAGACAGAAAAGTGGTATGCTGCATACAGCTAGTAATTACTGGAAGACTTAGAAGTTATATTTGACAAAAAGATCTATGGTAACTGCTTAAAATATTGCAGCTGCTGAAGAGTTTGTTTTGAATGTTAGGTTGAGCGCACATTCACACACATTACAGCTAGTTACTAAGTCTGACTTAATTAGCTGTTGTCTTGCTTATGATGTTGAGCAAACAAAACAGAAAAAGTACTATGGCTTTTTTGGGTTTTAGTTTGGATCATGGTTTTTTAAGGACTGATATTGTTGAAAATCTAAGAACTACAGGATGTGTTACCTTGAGCTGGGTACTCACAAGCCATCCCTTTATCCTCCTCTTTCAATGTGGAAGATGTTTAAAAGAGGAGAAAAAAGAAAAATCTTAGTTTTACCAGAAGAGAATATTCTCCACAAATGTCCGCCAATATAGTGGCACAAAGAGAAACATCTGCTGCTTGCACAGTGATATCATCATCCTCTTCTTGGATACTTATGGACCACAAAGACCACAGATAGAGGGAGGGAGTTTATGCAGGCCCTGTTATGGCTTACTTGCCATGTTTAGGCACTGGTTTTCACTGAGGAGCACTGGAAAGTAAGCCTTCTATCTCAAAAAACTTTCTTGTTTTCATTTGGGTAAGATGACTCTAAATTGAGACTCTTTATCTGTGCATGCATGAACTGATCTCTTCTTAAAAGACAGAAATTTGTGTGGTTTCTGCAACAGGAGAAAACTATTTGTAGTAATTTACTTTGCATGGAATGGGATGTTCTTGCTAAACCAGTGTGGTGCGGTGTTGAGAGTATTAACCATCTTTAACTATTCTAAAATATATTTGAAAAAAAGAGTGCAACTTGAAGCATGAAAGTGCTTGAATCCAACATTGACCACCTATTCTTATTTGGAAAAATAAGAATAATAAATACCAGAAGATTAGCTCTGTCTTTTCCCCTTTTTTAGAAGAGTCAGCCACAAATGAGAAACTGTTGTAACTCTTTAAGAGCTAGTACTTGAGAAAAGTTAAAACATAGTTATTTCTCCTTCCACTATTTCAGAAGAAAATATTCAGGTCATGTAACTGACCACTAAAACATGGAGGTTTGTACTGGTTGGGAAAACAGTATTTGGTGAAAGTGTTTCTCTCCCCTTAGGTATAAATTAACTAAAAGTTAGCTAACAAACCTATGCAACAAAGTTCTGTTCAGATATTATATAAAATAGCTGCATTTAGTAACAATTAATACTGTGTAAATATTTCCAACAATTAACTAAGATATGAAAAATCTCTCCAGTTTAAATATGTCTTTGTATGGTCTTAGTTTGCTCCAACTCTCTCTAAGGCTTTCACTTCTATCTCCAGCAAACAGCCAGAATCAATATGCACTGTAATAGCGTCGGGTCTGCACTTCCAACACATAAATTTACTGGTGCTCTCATAGGATTATAGCTGTACTAAGAGATCAGTATGCAATTCACAGTTGGGCAATTCATGTTTTTTGTTTTGACCTGATTCCACTAAGTGCTGTGCAATATTTGTAGAGAGCTACTGAGGGACTGCAAGAGAACAAGTTCAGTGACATGTAGCTCCCATGTAACTCCCAGATTTAGTTCTCTGGAGATACTAAGTAGAGATAGAGTAGAGATACATAATTGTCTAGCAACATAGTGGCAATATGAGTGGCCCTCATTTTATTTTATTTTTTTCTTTGTGAAGATTAGATTCCTAATTATTTTGTACCACCACCTTTTTCTGTGTCTCCATTGAGCTAACTAGTTCGTTATCCTTATGAGCATAGAGTTTCAGACTAACAGTTTCATTGACTGACTTTTCTCAAATATCTGTAAAAAACCCTACAAGTTCCCTCAGCTTTGACTGTTTTTGAAACAGTCATGGCACACCCAAAAGGTCAGATATGATACTTTGGAAATGAGACCAGGAACATTTCTTTAAATTGCGTCCTAGCAGTCTACAAGGAAACGTTCTCGTACCAAATGTTTTAATTAGATAAGACTTGATTTCTGAGGCTGTAATTTCAATTCATCACAGTTTGTCTGCCTAAGGTGTGGAGAGCCTAAATCTGATTTCAGAACCAGATGTTTTCTCCACACTGTTTTAGCAGACCACTGATTTTTAAACTTCAGGTACAAAGGAGTAATGTAATATATATGAGAGTGAGGACAGAGCATCTACCTTCTGTAGAAAGGTAGCTGCAAGTGATAACATTGAAAATAGTGAACCAAATACACAAGTAAATAGGATTGATCAGGACTTCTTCATTGAACCTGGTTTTTTATTGAAGTCACCACTGGTACATTAGGAAAGAACTTGGGCCTGTTTTGTGTGCATTGCCATTTTTGAAAGCTCTCTGAGACTTGAGGTGGAACGACACATCTGGTTTGGTTTTATTTCGTTTTTTTTTTTTTTTTTTTTTTTTTTTTAATTATTATTTATTTATTTATTTTAGTCCTTGCTGTGATCATTTGGGACTGAGACAAAATATGTCCTTCCACATAATTGATTGTTTTACTAAAACAGTAATAAGTTAGGTATTGTTTTCTTCCATCTAATTTGTATCTGTGTATGACATGTTTTTTCTGGTGGAAGAGTAGGTCATATGGCTGCTAAAATTCTGCTAAATTTCCTGCTGAGGAAAACACCAAATCAAAGTTTTGGGAGAATAAGGGTCAAGGAGTGGATAGACTTAAGGTTTTTGTTGGGGGAGAGGGTAGATGCAGGGAAGGAACAGAATTATTACACTTTCTCTCTAGAAAGCTATTAATTTTTCCAACAGCATGACACATGCTTTGACTTCCTATTTATGGGTTTTAGTTATATAGAAAATAAACCCACACAGTTGTCTTTTAAAATACAGAATTAATTTTTGTAATTTCCCAATAAGGTGAAAAACTTAGTTTTGTTTCTTTGCCGGGAACTAAATAAATAATTCTGCAGATTAAACTTCTATGAGTATACTGGATTAAAAATTGATTTGGTTTAGATGGAAATTGAAACATGAATACCTCCTAGTCAATGGGGGCTTGATTTTTTTTGTTCTGTAGATAATGTAATTTGTATGAGTGGTTGAAGAAACGTATGACATGACAATTTCAGATATAGGGAATCTGGAGTTTAGTGACCTAAGGCTCTCAGAGTAAAATACAGCTTTCTACAATAGTCTCATTTCAGTGTAGTAAAAGAGATGTGGAACACTGAGTTTGTCTATAGTTTAACTGATGGGATGGGTAGCTTGTTCCTGCAGACCATGATACCAGCTGGCATCTAAAAAGAATGACATTGACACTTGTGTAGGGACAGGTTTTTACATTTATTACATTTTTGCGCTCATACACCAATACCATAGTATGCATAAAAAATTAAAAAACTAAAACTCTTCTCAGGTCAAGTCCCACTCTCTGTTAGTTCAGCTGTGTCCTTTTACAAGCCATCTTTAGTGCTTTCATTGGTCGTATTCTTAAGAGGCAAACACTGCTCCCTTTGGAGGCAGTTTCATAATCAATAGACTTCATTACAGGCAATGTTTTCCCTCACTTTGTTCATTTTATTAACCCTAGATGACTCCTGCAATCTCTCAGGAATCTAATCTCTAACTCTCTTTGGATCACTGCCATCCCCAGCCCCCACCCTTACCCCACATACTTTGGAGATACCACACAATGCCTCCTAGCAAAAACTTTCAGGAATTAAATTCTCTTTGCATTGTTGAGCAAAGAGTGCACCTAACTATTCATCTGATACACTTGCCAAAAGTTGGGGGGTTTTGTGTGTGTGTGTGTTTTTTTTAATTATTTGCTTCCTATTCTCTTTTACCACCTGGTCCTATTAGGAACAAAAAAGTAGAATTAATCTCTTTTCAAATGTTTGGGAAAACAGCATGGTACACAGAACTAGGTTTGGAGAATACAATAAACATACAGCTGTGAAGGATGTTAGATTTTTCAATTACCTTCCTAGACAGCACTTAAAAGCTCTTTGAGATGAGAGGGATACACAGGCTAAACTGATGCAATATAGTGGTATCCTAATTAACCTTTTATATTCTTTATTTCCATAAATCGATGGAATGGATCCTTCTTACAAGGTCCAGATTTGCAGGAAGTGATTCAATATCGGTATGAAGTAACAGATTTGGATTTTTTTTTTCCTCAATAGTGTAGCACCTAGAGCGTGGTACTCAAGGATTAGCTCAACCTGATATGCCTCTGTTTATGAAAGGTCCTTAAAAGGAGAATCCTGATATAGTTTGATGCAAAAATGCTGCCAGGAAGATGTACATTAAGCAATTTACCTTCCAATTAAAATATATTTATTACTTAAATGGGCCAAAATATTTGCAGGAACATGTTGAAACTCCTGTTGTTTCCCTAACTTGCCTTAAAATCATATCTCAGTCTAATTTAATTCATGACTTCTGCTCTTGAATAGTATTTTTTTTCAGTTCATTTAAATCAGAAGCTAGTATAACTTTTCTGATGGTGGGAAAGACTTCTATGGTAGAATACAGCTAAAATCAGAAGCTAAAATCCTTGAATGTTCACCAAGCTGGAGCAAATTATTGGCTTTTCTTTCTTTTGCTGTTAGAATGTAAATATTGAACCCTGTGAGAGGATAATTAAAAAGCTTTCTTTCATTCTACTTGCTTCCGATCAGGTCAGAAAATTGCATAAGCTATTTGTGGCCTGGCAGAGAAGGAGAAAAAAACAGTAAATAAACATGAAAAATTATTGATGATGTCTGAAATACCACACAGTTACCACAGACCTATCATGACGTTTTTCCAGAAGAGAGAAAGCAGCTGCCTTATTCAGAACTGCCAGACAGAGCCAAACCCTGTAAACACTTCCCCTTGAAAACAGATTTTACAGTTTTTGACATAATAGCAGTCATAATTTTTGTTTCTCATAACTCTTTAGTTTGTTGCAAAAGCAAAATTTAGTACTACAAAGGAATTAAAATAAACTCTCCATGCTCACTCCATATCCTGAAGTACTCATATCCATGGACCTGAAGGGATGAGCAGCATAGGATTCTACCTGCACTGTTCAGTGCCGTGAGGTTATGAATATTTATTAGGAACCAACCAAGCTTATTTCATAATTTACTGCTTTCTCAATGAAAAGATAAAAGTCTATGACCATAACTATGGCAGTGTGATAAGGAGGAGAGAACTATGACTACCAGGTTTCTGCTGTATTCCCAATAAACTCCCAATATTTCCTGCTAATTTCAAAGTTTCCCTCTTGCTTAGAAGTATGGATAAGCCACATCTTGTTTAGCTGTTTTCTGATTGTTTCATTTGTCAGGAAAGTGAAAAGGTTAAGACATGCCTTTATTGTGGGATTTCATGCTTAGACCATTATTCCAGAAAGTCACTGGTAACTTTTCCTTCAAAGACCAATCTGCCCTTGAGTCACTGAAACCATAAAGTCATCCAACATCCCGTAGTAAGCTGTGTGCATTGAACCAGTTCATAAAATTGTATAAAATATGATTCAGTATGCACACTCCCATGAAATACATGATTAATTGTGTGAAAAGCCTTCACCCTGAAATTTGAACACCGCTGTGTGATGCGGTAAAGAGCATTTTATCTTACTGTGGGCTAATGATTTATTTAGAACTTAGTGAAACATCTATTTGAGGACAGCAGATGACCATGGCTCATACAGCCATGGGATATTAGCATTTCTAAAGAGGTGGAAGCAGTTTTTATTCCAAAAAAAAAAGAATTGAAACTGTTCTGTGAATAAATAGCTGGTACAAATTTTAGGTAGGTATCCCTCTTTCCTAATGGGGCCCCATGGAATAACTTGGGCTTTTGAAATGGAGGAAAAAACCAAAATAATTGGGGAGGTTGAGAGAAGAAGTATCTGTGCACAAACTGTGATTCTGCCTACTGATAGCAAACTTGAAGACAAAGATCTTGCAAGTAGGTGGAACTGAGTTACATGACTGAAAAATATCATAGTAGCTTTACAGTTCAGTACCATGAAGTGAGAGTCCCTGGGATGTGATAAAGAGAAAAAAACTTAGCATGATTTTTTTTATTTAATACCCTTGGTTTTACCTGCCTTTGTAACACCTTGTTTATGTTTGGTATTGTTAATTCTTCATGTAAGGTTTTTCAGAGTAAGAGCAGTACACACAATTCTATTTTACTGAATGAGACAATAAAAAAAAATTAAAAAGTCCAAAACCCAAGAATAGATAGTTGAATAACTTTTATAGAGATCTGAGAAAATTCTTGTTGTAATCCAGAAGAGATTCCTTGGTGAAGCTGGACAGACAGGTATGGATGTTCATAAATGTGTATGAGCCATTTGTGGTGATCAGAAATATACTTGGCATTAAAAAAATCAACGGGAAGAACAACAAAATGTTTTTCACATCTGAATTGCAAAAACAAGGAAAGATTTTTGAGTTTGGTTTGTTTGTTTGTTTTCAGCTTTAGCTAGACTGCTATTTTTCTAGACTATTCCCTTAAAGCTAATTCATAAGTTTGAGTTCCAGAAGGGACAATTATGATTTATTTATTCTTGGCACAGGCATTAGACTGTCATGCAAGCCTTTTAGAAACAGCAGCTGATCACTTATCTAAGGTTTATACCACTTCTAAGGCTTCATTTATTATAGTCCAAAGGGAACAAGGCACTCAACTGCAAGCTTATTTTGTAACATGTACCTTCTCTAGACCACTCTGACAACTTGAATTCCAACTCTCTCTTTATAGCTAGCCCTCCATTATAACTGGATGTTTTATCATTCAAAGTGAGATGATAAATATCATAGTTGTAATGTTACAGCACTTTTGATTGCTTATCAGTAGCTTGTTCTATTCCAGCTGAGAGAGGAAGAGGAAAAAAGAAACTTTAAACAGCCATGTTTTCAATCAAGTGATATCAGATTAAATAAATCCTGTTTTGAAGATTATTTAATTGTCATTATCACTGGTTACACTAGAAATGTGTACAAGTGCTCTGGGAAAGCTGAAGAATGAGTCATAAGTAGATAAATTTTAGTTTGGAACTTTTTTTTGTTCCATGTGCCTTATATTAAGCTGATGGTATGTTTCTATAATTGCATAAAATATTTTTTGTCTAAATTATCTGTAAGTATCAAGTATTTGCACTACCAGGACATTGTTTTAATATCTCTGCGCAGTCACCAGAATTACTGGTGAACTGTCATTCAAAATATGCATAGAGGAAAAAATTGGACTTACACGTAGGAATTTTACACACATATATCTCATCTCTTTGTTGTTTCTGTGTAATTATCATTGCATACATTACCCCTTGCCTACATCACGTGGTCTGTGCCTACTGTATATTTTCTCAGGAAAATATCTGTCAATAATTCTGCAATTGCAAGCTGAGAATGTGCCATCCGCCTTTGCCATGTGGATATTATATTCCAATTTTCCCTTGACTGCCAGAGTAATTTCTGTTGTCACTATGAGTAATGCATTAATTTCTCCTTTTCTGCCCCACCACTCCCACAGTAATAAGGGGAGGATATGAGTCTGAGCATCCACTAGGAGTTGGGGCCCCAAGATTTATATCAATATAAGATAGAAAAAGGTATGTTTCTGTGGGAAGGCAGAGCAGCAGGAGCTGCTGTAATAGTTAAAAATAAGTAACTACTCCTAACAGTGCTAGCTGCAAGAGGCAAGCCAATAAAAAGCTGAGCCCTGGCTCTGGATGCAGAAGACCTGCACCTGACACAGGAATTTCTGCCAACAATTTGGTTTTCCTCTGTAGTCAGGAAGTTCAAGCAGCTGCATTATGATTACCTTGAGTGCACACACTGTAAAGTGGCAGCTACTGTTGGTTCTTTCTTTCAGGTGTGTCCAAGTAGGAAAAGTCAGTATTTGGGCTTCTCTGTATCCAAATCGTAGATCTGCCACAACTTACGTTACATTTTCTGCTTTTAAGGTGAATGCTGAACCCCAGAGCAGAGTACATACTTTGGAAAGTACGTGCATAATAAGATTGGTACTCCCTAGTGAATATTTTGTAGGCCTATGCAGTACAGTATCCATGATTTTCCTTTTTTTCTGATTTATAGTGGATTGTTTAGTTTTGTTCATTTTATCCAGGCGAGTGGTTGCTGCAGCTGCCAGCCCGCTCGGCACTGACGGATGTGAATGCAAAACCCTTGTGCCTTATAGATTCAGCTGCATCAAAGGAGTTCTCACTCTGCACAGTTGTGTAATACATGATTTTATATATAATGTATTAAAAAAATTTGGAAAGTTCTATCATTCTTTCTTCTCACCATTATTGATTTTTTTTCCTGGTTTTATCAAAGATTAGCAAAACATGGACCTGGAACCTTAGAATTTTTCCATGGTCTATAAAACCTAGAGAAAATCATTAATTTTCTTTGGTAATCTTTTACTTGAGCTGGAGGAAAGTAAAATAACTATTATTTAAATTAAAATAAAAAATAAGAAAGTGGTGGTCTGATGAGGCTTAATGGAGAAAGTTTACTATAAAGCTTGCTTTGTATTAGCTAAAATAGATTTCCTGACTGTTCCTAAACAATTTTCTACTGGTGTTCCTTTTTGAGAATTTTTTCGCCTTGTTCCAGATTGGGTATTGCATATTTATATGACTATTTTAAAAAAATGAAGCTGATTTAGAAATTCTTGCCTTATAAAAACAGTCATAATTGGTTCCATTCTCCCTCAGTTACTTACCAGTTTTTGGGGTTTTTTTCCTTTTTTTAAACTCTTGGATGGCTAAGATGCCAAGAATATGCACATTACACATCCCGATTCTGGTTTCTCTGACAGTCAAGTTACACACAACTAATATTTTGGCAAACATTAGGCTGTAAAAATTCTACGTGTATCATCCCAGTCTAATTTGTAAGTTGATTATACAAATCAAGAGAAATAGGATGTGGAGAGTAAATGACTTTTATATTTTCTGAGGCCATTCCATGTATAAAACCAAGAAGCAACTATCTGGACTTGGGGCCTAGAAATGAAGGCGTATATTTTACTTCAGCTTTTGCTGGATTTTTTAGTACAGAAGTACAGCAGCATTTATACTAGATTTTGACTTTTATTTCTTCCTATCTTGCAGTTTTCTTTTTCATTACATGCTTTGGGCATCAGTTGCATTTCAGGATAAGAATACTTGTTTATTGTGAGCATTCCTTTCACAATTATGTTCTGCGGTGAAGCTGTTAAAAAAAAGACAATAACTCATGGTAAACAGTGTTAGGTAAACAAATGGGTGTTAAAAACATTGCATGCCCATTTCTTTGGGTGGCCCTGAACCTTTCATCAAATTAGGGAAATGACCTTAGAACTGTGTCTTATTGAAACAGCATGAGGTCAACTGAAAAAAAAATGTTTACAATTTTTTTGTATTGAAACGAAGCTAAATACATGAACAGCTAAGCTTTGCATCCTCCCTTGTTATTATAGCATGACAGAAAGTAGACCTCAAACTATCAAAACAAGCGAGGGGGAGGGTTTGTATGCCCTTTTGTTTGTGTTAAATTTTGTTTTATTTCTTAAATGAAAGAAAATCAGCAGAAGGAAACTGAGTTTCTGGTAGAAGATGATGCAGCTATGTTGACCTGTTACTGGCAAAGAATTAAGGAGTGCAGAGATGATGGCCATAGTAAATGTTTTCTACTTTTAAAACAGCCTTAAAACTGGGATTAGCTGGGGAGATACTGCACTAGAATTGTTTATCTTCACTCATCATCAGAAAAGTTAAAACCCTTACCTAAAGATCTGACCAACAGGGTGGTTAAATTCCTAGGAAACCTGGAGAAAGCTTTAGAGAAAAGCTGTTTCAAGTGACCCAGCTAAAAAACTGCCCTCATTTCTTGGAGGGAAGGAAGATTATTTCTATGGTAAAAAATTTTTAATCTTGTAAATTTTGAATTTTAATTTTGTAGAAATGGGGAAGTAGCTCAAAACTTATGTTCTGATCCTTGTGGGTCCCTTCCAACTTGGCATATTCTGTGATATATAAAGTCTAATTTTGCTGCAGTTGTGTTCTCTCTATATAGATGGTTCTGTATAAAATGATAGTGTGAGAGTCCACAGTTCAATCTCGTGTGTGTAGAATTGTGTCAACAAGATTTGACAAGTACTTGGATGCATCCAAATATATGATCTGTTCTTACCTTAGTCTGATAACTGATAAAACTGAGACAGTTCTGCTGTCTTATAGGTAAGTACAGCACTGAAATTCATAGAGCCATACTTCTGTGGCATTAAGTAAGGACCACATCCCGTAAGAACAATGTTTGAAATACTGACTTGGTAGCTCATCCTTCATCTTGAGTGTCCTGGACCTGTAGGTAGTCTAAAAAAATTGCTCTCTAAGGTTTAATGAGGATGCAGGTTTTTTCTGTTTAAAGTACCTTGCAGGACCAAGACCATATACATGAAAAAATTATATTAATGTCAGTAATGAACAACTTTCTTTGCATATTCCCATGACTCTCCTGCTTCTATATCTCTGAATATAGCAGTGTTAATTTAGCCAGTTTGTATGTCAAAAAAGATTTATTTTTTTCTTCTAACTTGACAAATGTGTTCTCTGTGGTGAGAATCTAGATCCATATGGAACAGGGAAATGAGTGCAGGCAGATTTGCCCTGTACCAGCTTAAGTACCAGGCAGTATACATTCTTTGTAACCTTTCTCTTTGAGGAGACTCGAGACAGCTCTGGTATGTCGGAGTATGAGGAATATACTCAGTAGAACAGGCAGAGGAACACTTCACTTGTGAATCTCCTCAAAACTTTCATAGATGTGACCTGAACGGGGTTCAAGTTATCCTGAGCTATGGGGCACTAACAGTACCTTATCAGCTCCTCTGTGGTTAGGTGGCAACCTGGAAGTTCCTTGGTCTTCCTTGAAAGTCTGTGATGCCTGCATAGTAGAATCATATTCCATGAGAAGTAGGTAGCATCTGCTTAGGACCTGAGCCTTGACATCTATTTAAGAATAGTGTTGTGGCAGGGAAAACTGTATGTGCATTCTGATAGAGATTAAGTGATAAAATTGATTGAAGGCTTCTGACAGACATATTAGAGTATATTCATTGCATGTTTCAATTCTGTTGGAAAATGTTAATGAATCTGTTATGTTCCCCCCTCTTTTGATGTTTTGAATTATTCATGTTACTGCAATCTGCATTTCTACTGATATTACCTGGTAAGCAAATACTACCCAAAAGGGAAACTGCAAGGGTAAATGAATATTGAAAGATGGAGTCTGTATAAACAAGAACTCTTCAGGAAGTGACTGACATGGGAAAATTCAAATCTAGTTCTTGGTTTGAATTCAGAACTGCTGATTCAATTACTGCTGATAGTGGGGGACTGCTGCCATGTTCTCCATTGTTAAGTTTGAGAAGAATCACCAGCATGAATGAAAATAAGTGTTTCAAAGATCTTTTGTAGGGATATTACTGTTTATCAGGACAGAAGAGTTCAATTAGTATTTATGATATGGGATTCTGTAAGTTGGGTTTTGAACTGCTCTGACTATGCAGTCAGACAGGTAGAAAGACAGTACAGAGAAATACATACATCTTGATGTGGGTTGCTGGAGCAAGACATTTGAGGGACTTCTTGAGATGCTACCAAGAGTAGGCTTTGCGTTTCTGATCAGTTTTGAAACTGGATTTCTTTTTGTTGATGGTCAGTACAATAGTGCTGCCTCTACTGGCTCATCTGGCTCTTCTAATACTTCCTCAATACTTCCTCAGTGACCAACATTGTAGAGCTACTCCCTCAGCCCCTCACCTATTCCTAGTGCTCTGCTGACATACAGTGTTCTTTTAAAACTGATGCTGATCTGCACATAGCGTGCTAAGTCTGCCAGTGCTGTAGGAACTACAGGCTATGCTAAGTCTGTCACTACTGTTTAAAGTCAGGACTTCAAACTCTGTAGTCTGAAACAGTTCAGTCTTTCCCTTTTTATCTCCATATATTCCTCTTTACTTCTTTTCTGGTGTAGCTTTTCAATAAATGGAGTCCTCACCGTGAGTATGTGAGAACTGAATCAATTGCTGAGGAATACGAACTCAAATCAGTTTTTAGATAGAAACACCAAGAAGTGAAAGGATTATGTAAGCTCTGTGAAGTAGAAGAAAGATGAGGACATCTTTTGCAGACAGCAAACTTGGTAGCAAAGTTGGAGAAAATCCCCAAAGAGAATGGGAAGTGTGACTGAAAACAGAATAGTGAAAAAAGCTGGTAGGAGAGGCTGAAAGTTCCCTGAATCAAAAAGAGTTAGTACAAAAAAGTATTAAAAAAAAGAAAGGAAAAAAAAAAGTGTTGACTGCAAGTAAAAAGGATCATTTGTTGTCAGTTTACAGTGTAATTTTGGCCTTATTTCTGTTTTCACATGATGAATCTGCTCCATTCAACTTTATCATGTTGAAAATTTGGGAGATTCTTCATTTAATTTTCCAGAAAATGAAACTGTTTTGGATATTTCACAACAGTTCGAAAGTTGTTAAAATATTTTTCAAAATGGAAAACCAGTCAGATTTCATTTCAAAAAGGACCATAAGAAAAATGACCTGTTTAAATGGTCTCTGCCATAAGCACTTCTTAAGCCTGTGAAGAGCTACATTGACCCTGGAACTTAAAGGGGAAAAGGGCAAGCTTGAAAAGGTGGAAGATTCCACCTCTCAAGTGGATGGAACCACATTTTATAGTTCTTGGAGTCATTGTAATAAGAAGCCTGATTTTTGAGAGAAGTATGAGATATGGAAGAACAGGGCAGGCAAATCAGCCTCTTGTAAAAGAAATCTCAGCAGTGAAGGGAGAACAACTGACATCAACATTGCACTTTGAAAAAGCCAACCCCCTTGGAGTGTATTGTGTAAAAACTTCCGGGATTATGGTAAAAATGTGTTGGCCTTTGCCTGATGTCTCACTAAAGGCAAAAAAGGTTTTTAATCCCTTAAGAATGATTGGTAATATGAGCTCATTTTCTTTCCTTTGTTTCTAGCCCTGGGAAGTGTATTCCAGAATGCTGTGTAATAACCTGCTAAAGCAGCAAACTGAAAGGGGTGGGAAAGGGAAGGATCTTTTTTGTTTATATGTTTCTGAGGCAACTTTCAATGAACGGAGGAGATTATTTTTTTAAATTATCTCCTCTCATTATAACAGCCTTGTGTTTGCTTTGCAAAAAAAAAAAGTGCTTAGTGCAGGGAAAGTTCCCTGTGGGGTGATGGAGTGGAAAGGACTTCAGCAATATTTCAGGTCTCTTTATAACATCGTAAATTAAAGCACAGAATGCTAGTGATAATGAGAGCTGGCAAAATTCTTAGTTTGGATCACAGACTGTATTCTGTGTTACTGAATATACTTGAATTGGGCTAGCTAAATTATCACCCCATCTTGCCAAGACCCATGTTATTAAGTAGCAGATGCAGTACTAGAAATGAGAGAGTAATTAAGGTTTTGTAAGGGTGAGAAATGCAGGCTCCATGCAGCAGCAGCTGCCAGCTGTTGCAGACATGTAGCACAGTGGTCAGAGGGTTGGCTGTGTAGACATACTTGCATTAGGTTATTTTTAGGAGAAGATGTTTTAGATGGATCTGATTGTGCTATGTCATATCTTTGGACTTGCGGTGTGACAAATTCTAAATGAAATACCGTCACTATAGAAGAACTAATATTTTTTTTACATACTTTGTAATGTACTGTAGGATTCTGATCTTTTATCAACAGAGATAACCATGGTAGTGTTCAAGATTCTCAGCATGAGCAGGAAAATTTAATTTACCAAAAATTTTGAAAATAGAAAATTATACAGATTTCTGCAGGATACTACAGCATAAGTCCTCATAGATCTTTCAAAAACCCAAATACAGAGCAATTCTTTGGTATGTCTAATGTTAGAAGATTTAAAGTAAGATTAAATCTTATGGGCTGCAGTACTACTGCACAGTTAGCTCTGAACATAAGCTACAACTTTCTCAAGCACATACACAAACCCAGAGTTTTTAATCTTATACCTTTAGGCCTTGTATCAGAACAGGGGCTGGAAAAGTCAGTTTTACCAAGTCTGACTCAGATTCTCCATTTGGAAAGACTTCCTTGTTCATATTCTGAGTATATCATGGTTACATCATATACTAGTATTTATTTTTGTCAAAGATAGAAGTCTATGAGGTAGGCTTTTTTCTGCATCTTATTGCATATGGCAGTCCATTTCCTACAATCTGCATGATTATATTTTTCTGGAAAGAAGGTAGTAGAAGAATGTGTCTAAATCTGCATTTAAATTTATAAGTGCGCAAGATGTATATACCGGTATCCAGTTCTTGCTCAACTTGTTAAATCTAAACTGTGATCTCTGAAGACAGCTTGTTCATTGCCTTTTCTCTCCCTGGAGCATATCTACCTGTCCAGTCCTGGTTGGGATAGTTTTTTTCTGCTGGAACTTCAACTTTAACCACTTCCACTGAGATTAAATGTAGTAGGGTTTTTCTCAAATTCTGGTGCTTTCCATTCTGTAGAGTGCACTTGTCGTCTGGAGTGGATCAGGAAAGCACTTGGCTGCTGGATGTGTAGCCAAAAGAAAAGGAATTTTCTAGTAATAGTGCCTGAAATCTGTTAATTGAAGAGAATAAATGGGTAATGAAGAACACAGGAAGGTGATTGATTGTTGAAGCTTGTAAATATATCAGAAATATCAAGTGATGTAACTTGAACAGTAGCTCTGAGGGAGAAGCTGTGTGAGCAGAGCTTATTTGAGAAGCTTATACCTTCAGATGCTCACAGAAATAAGAATAAATTTGTGTACAGTACAAAAAATGGACCAGAGCTCTGCACTTACACTTCACAATTCAGTCACACCTGAATTCTGCTTAACATGGTTCAATCATGGTGACCTAATACTTAGTCGTGAAGCACATTGCAGATCTGTAGAGGAACAACTGTCTAGGAAAATTAAAAATGTAGGTAACACAGGTCTAGAAAAGTATTTGATTATGTTCTTAATATGTGGGTGATCATGAGATAAAAGGCTTTTTAATCATAAATGTTAGAGATCGTACTACTGTTATTTATTTAAAAATTAAGAGAAAACAAGTAACAGAATTATTTTCACTATCCAACATCAGGGAAGTAAATTAAAAGTTGGCAAAAATAATTACTACAAAACCTGTGACTAGGTATGCTGTATATGAGGCCTGTCCTCAGCCGTTTTAGTTGACTGTCACAAAACACTAATTTAACATGGATTGTTTACTGCACATTTGGGTAACATACAGTACTTGATCATGAAAATTCCTCTTGCTAATAAGTTTGCTGATGAGTTTGATCACTTGATGTAGTTTTCTCTGTATATTAATATGCCCTGTGCTTTAGGACATCCTGGATGTACCAAAGTAATGCTGACAAATCAGATCATTCAACTGTAAAATTCTCTTTGTGATCCCTGCTTCTCCATTATGGCTTACATTATCACAGTACTTCTCATTTTAGCTTTCACATTTTTATAGAGGAGAATAAGATCAGAGAAATATTGCTGTATTAAGTTATATAGCCCAGAGGCAAGGAAAATAAGCATGGAATAAAGCAGGATCTTAGGCACAGAACCACTTCTGCTAATTGTTTCTATATAAATTACAGCTAGGCATAGGTTGAGACCTCACAAGGTAACTGTGGGGGCAGCTATTTAATTGTTGTTAGATGCATTGAAGATTTTAAGGTACAGAATTTTTTGAAAATATCCAACAGCTTTTTCTTTAGCTTTTTTTTGATCCCTCCCCCCATCCTCTCTAGGTGAGAGGAGAAAGAAGGATACCTTCCAAGTGAAATAGTTCCACCATGTCTGTAAAACAAAGAGAGAAAAGAAGATTTTTATAGTTTCCCATTTTAAAGCATTTATACAGATTAGAGTACCACCAGGTCTTTTGTAATGACTGTATAAGAATTTGGCATAATACACAGTTAGCCAAATAACTATCAGAATATAATTTCAGTGTGTGCTATTAAATGTGAATAAGTATGCATTGAGGGCAGCTTAAAGCTAAATTTCACTAGTATTAATAAGAGTTTACAGAATATAGAAATTTCAGAGTTGGAAATGTGGAAATTACACAAGATTCTCTGGTGGATGTGGGTGTGGCTTTTTTAGAATTTAGTGACCTGAATTATGGTTTTTTCCTCAGGTCAGGACAACACTTCACATGCTTATTTTAATATGTTAATTGGCAACATAAATAATTGACTTAAACTGACCATGAATGTAAATATGTGCTAAGATTAAACTAGGTTAAAGTAGGTAATACAGACATTCATTTTTATGTGGGTAGTTGTCTGCAGTAAAGGGGGCAGTATAAGGTGATCCGATAGCATCAGTGTTTTGAAATGTTACAGCCAAATCTGCCTATGTGTTCTGTCTGAGACCTAGGTCTCATAAATATTATTTTGTATAAGTCCTGAGATAGTACTTTTCTACATTAGACATCCCCCCCTGTGATTACCGCTAAAAACAGCTTAGATTTTGCATAGCTCTCTCTACTAATAGAATCAGACAAAAATTCTCCTATTATACATACATTAATGTCTTGTGTTATGAATGTGAAAGATGTACACTTTTGTTCCAACAGGAGAAAAAGTTATGATATGTACCTTCAGGCACTTGCAATCTTTGGATCTCTTCCCTCCTGAAACAAAGAGGAGTTCTATAGTTGCCTATAAAAGGTGCAGAACTCAATTCTAAATCATCCTATGAAACATTAAGTCTCTATTAAAGAAATGTACTTTGCTAGGGAGCTGAAGAATAAGACGCCAGTCTAACTTATTCCACATAACCAAGAGGGTGATTAAATG
>JAWWLV010000144.1:31060389-31088888 GCA_035041135.1 Platyrinchus mystaceus
AAATGTACTTTGCTAGGGAGCTGAAGAATAAGACGCCAGTCTAACTTATTCCACATAACCAAGAGGGTGATTAAATGTTCCAAATATGCAGAAGTCAAATGTCCCATTTCTGCTTTAAATCTTTTCCTTTTATAGGCTGTGGGTTATACTCCCTGCTTTGAAAACCTGTGCTGTTTAGGAACAAGAATTTATTTACAGTTTTAAAAACTTGCAACTAATCTTGGATGAATAGTCTAAATTAACCTTTGGCAGAGAAGTTGTAATTTCTAAGCCAACACATAACTGCATTTTGCATTAGTTCAAGAATATTGGGTACTTTTAGGGGTTAAGAATGAGATATTTTCCATGATTCATATCTCTTTTAGCTTGAAAAGTCAACAACTCTATTCCAGTGTAGCCAAAAGGGGTTTTCAGTCCAAAATGTCTCATTGCTTGCAATTAATTTGAGTTCTTGCAATTAGGGTTTTGTATCACAATGCATTAATGCATGAAAGCAGCTGCACAGTGAGTAGTGCCACATGTTTGAACTAAAAATAACCTGTGTATATTGTTCCTGCTCAAACAGTTGTACGTTTTGGTCACTGAAGATAATCTCTGTGTTAGAACAGCAGAGACACATATGAGATGCAAATTGTAGAACTGTGAGGTGACACTTGTGTGTGCCTGCTTTTGCCCCTGAACCACACCCTGTCCTTTTTTGTCTTAACAAGTATACTGAATCTTATTATTTTAAGCCATGAAAAAGTAAAACAAAACTTTTAGTGATAAATGTACTTAGGCAAATAGAAAAAACTTTATTTTCCATGAAATAAGGATTTTGGAGCTTAGACAACTGACATGGTCCTTTAAGGAGGGGGAAAAAAGATTATGCTAGTTTAGAATGAATTCTGTCTTGCAGATACATCTGTAGGAGAGGGGGAAAAAAAACCTCATCTGAGAATTGTATGCTTTCCTACTTGCTGAACTCGATCCCTCTTCCACTGTGCTGGTTTTGGCTGGGGTAGAGTTAATTTTCTTCACAGTGGCTGGTATGGAGCTATGTTTTGGATTCGTGCTGAACACGGAATTGATAATATAGAGATGTTTTTGTTATTGCTAAGCAGGGCCTACACAGAGCCAAGGACTTCTTTGCTTTTTGTACTGGCACGCTGTCAAGGAAGTTGGGGGTGCATGGGAGACTGAGAGTAGACACAGCCAGGACAGGTGAACCCAACTGACCAAAGGGATATTCCAAACCATATCACATAATGCTTAGCAAACAAAGTGGGGGGAGGGGGGAAGGCAGAAGGGGGAGATGTTTGGAGTGATGGCATTTGTCTTCCCAAGTAATGTGATGAGGCTCTGCTCTCCTGGAGATGGCTGAACACTTGCCTGTCCTTGGGAAGCTGTGAAATAATTCCTTGTTTTGCTTTGCTCATGTGTGCTTTCTCTGTTAAACTATCTTTATCCCAACACAAGAGTTTTCTAGCTTTTATCCTTTTGATTTTCTCTCCAGTCCTGTTGATTTGAGAGTGAGAGTGAGTGAGTGAGTGAGTGAGTGAGTGAGTGAGTGAGTGAGTGAGTGAGTGAGTGAGTGAGTGAGTGAGTGAGTGACCGCATGGTGTTTGGTTGCTGACTGGGGTTAAACCACAACATCCACTTACAGGTCAGTGTTTTGTGGCCTGATTGAAGAGTCTGTGTCTTTCAAGAAACTCCAAAAAATTAATTCTGATCCCCATCCTGCTAACATATGTGAGTGACACCTTTATCCAAACTTAATCTTTTACTCTTCCTCTGTGTAGTTTACTTTGAAAGGGAGAGCAGAGATTAAGGTGCAAGGCTGGAAGTAGAAGCAAGTGCTTTTGAGACCCAAAGGTTACTCTAAGTTTTTCCCTTTGGTTTCAGTTCTATGGCCTACATCTCATCCTATGTACACTAGTAGCTCTCCAATGCAATACTGTGCTACATCTGGGTCTTCGTATATGCTGGGAACTGCTGGCAAAGTGCAACATAATGGAGATAATACCAAGTTCCATTGGAAGATAACAGGACTGCCAATGAACACTTCTCAATAGGTACTAATGCCTTAGGCAACTTGTGTGTCTTTATTTTCCAAGCTTCAGTACACTCCTTGTGCTTAACTGCCAACAGCCAGATCTGACAGACTTTAGCTGCTGCCTTTCAGCTGGGGTCAATATCTATCTCCAGTCAAACAGCTTGGATTATAAATTGCCAGTGGAAATTATGAAACTCCATTCCCGCAAGTAATTCTTGACCTTAACTGATGGGATGCAGTTGCAGGTGGTTGTTGATTAGGAAGTGAAACCTGCACAGTCTGTGTGTGCCCTGTCTGAACATAATGGAATAGTAACGTTGGTGGAAAAAAATGTGGCCAGTTATAGTAGTAGCAGATAATCTATAATAGGAGATATTATAGTTTATAAACTAGGTGCTTGTAACCATTTACCTGTCATTAGATAAATATCTCATATTTTCAATAGTACTCTTATGTCTGTTAAGTTAGGTTAATTACAATATATTAACAAACTTATACACGTACTTGCTGGTTGTCTTTCTTCCAAAAATGAAGCATCAATTCAATAGAGACAGAGAAGAAAGAGGGCTGGGATCCTGCAGCTGAGCACACAAGAAAGGCAGGAAAAAGACAGAAAAGTATTTAGTTTCCCGTTAAGAAGAAGCCAAGAGAGGAAGTTTTTAAGTCCAAAGTGTTGGTTACAAAGAGACTTTGATTTGTGACTAAAGAAGCTGACTGCTGTTGCATCTGTTCCCGAGAAAATGGGAAACAAAAAGGGATATATTCTCTCTGAATAGAATTACAGCTATACTTGCTTATTAATTACTTCTACAGGTGAAGAACTTGACTATTGGCTATTTGAGCCAGAAAGAGTGATGGTAGTTGAATATTTCTTATTTCAAGCACGGTCTCTGCTTTTAACTGTGTTATTTTTTTCTCTTTATTTCCCTTTTGAAAGCAAGACAATAGTAATATGTATGTGCCCATGGAAGAACCTGCATTGTACAAGGACTTCCACTCCATATTGGCAGACAAGTAGGTGCAGTTCTGGCATCTCATTTTTGCTCATTTTTTGTTTGTTAACTGACATTAAACAAGCAAACGAAAGCTGTGTGCTAGCAAATTTTTTATTTGTACTTTTACCAAGATGTACTTGCTTATGTACTCTCTCTGTAACGATGGTATTAAACTGTAGCCTCTTCTCCCTTTGGTTATAACTAGTCAGCTCATTTATTTTTATTTAAATTGGCTATTTTAGAAATGCTGTTTTCAGTTAAAACAGCTTCTCTTTTTTAGAAGAATATTGTTATTGTGTGAGTAAACCAAAAGTTCAGTCTGCAAAAAATCTTGTAATGTAGAGCTAGAGAAAAGTATGTAATAATTTCATAACATATTAAAGATTTCTGTGTTTCTCCCCCTCTTTACCACAGTAGCTTGTTGGACAAATTTTAATGAATTGGTTTTACCTCAGAAATTCAAAGGTTTTGAATTCAGGATTTTTTTTTTTTTATTATTATTTTTTTTTTTTGGCTTAAAACCCCATATGACCAGCATCCCTGTAAGTAAGCTTCATTCTCAAACTTTATAGGCCATGAACAACGGAACTAAAGTATTTTCAAACATAGAAAAAGAATTAGGATTCTTCAAGAATATCTATGACTGCCTGTCATGTGCTTTCCAAAAAAACTGAGTGGTAAATATCAACTCGTGAGAACTTCTCTATTAGTTTAGATACAAATGTTGACAACTAGCTCTAGGCTTCAAAGCTTAACTTCAAACCCATGTATGCTCTGAGGAGTACTTGAGAGGCATTTGTGACTAAAATGGAATCCAAGTGTTTAGGTTTCAAAACAGACTCCTAAATGTGGCCAGTTAGGTAATAAATTTCCAGCTATTTTTTTTTTTTTTTTTGCATCTAATCCTTCACTTAGGTCTTGGTGTTTCTTTTTCACTCAGAATCCACATCTTAGAACCCTCTCTTTGTAGATTACAGAAAGAATGAAAATCTGTTTTGAATATAAAAGCCTACTTGACTAGGTTGCCTGTCCTGCACACAGGGGAATTTCCTCCTCAGCTTGAAGAGTTACTGACAGAATCAGAAGGATGCAGGCTATCTTGGAAGTGAGCTTTCTGCTCCACCCCACACCTTTTGGGTTTTTTTTCTTTAGAAGCTTCATCAGCCTGAAGTGTGGAAAAAAAATTGCATTGCCAGTAAATCAGAGAATGAGCATCAGAAGGTATGTGACTATCAGCTTATTGGTTGTCATCTGTCTCGTATGGAGAATAGCCCAAGTATGTCAGCATTTCATACTAAATAGTAGCTAAAGAAATAATATATGTAGAGTTGGGATCAAGAAATGAAAACTAGTGTTCATACCACTACCATTCCTGGGTGACAATTCATCACTGTTTCCTTTGCTCACTGTTCCTCAGGCTGTGGGCATCTAACGCTCATTGTTGCAGAGACACTCTGTCTCAACAGCAGAAACACCATATCCTCATGTTTTTACTGCCTTGGACTTCAATATCTGTATGCTACCATCTAATTTGCTCTTTTTCTTCTTTTCCCACATCCTTGGAAAACTCAGCCTTCAGGAAAATTAAATGTATCTGGAAACATTCAAAAAGTCAAGATTCAGACACAAATTTGGAAGAGGAGGGCTAAGGACTAAGGCTTTTCAGATTCCAGGATAAACCAAGTAAATACAGGGTTTTAAAACTTTTCAGTTTTGGATTCTAACAAACATCTAAATTCCATTTCATGCTCACATTAGGCACCTAAGTCTTGCTTTTTCCATTTATTATAAACAAACAGGGGGTTTGCAGTATGTATTTTTTATAGTCAAGTTCCTCCTATGGCAGTTCTCTGTAAAGTTGAATCCTTTTAACAATGATGTAAAGAAATGTTTAAGAAATTAAAAATCTCATTTAAGGCAAAGAATCAAAATGCCATAACTAAATTTAGATCCCCCCCAAATCTTAATAGCTATAATTTCTGGTGCATGAAGATATTATATCTTCAAAGACCTGTATCAGATGTTGTCTATCTTTGTAGATTTTTCAGATCCCACAGAAAACACTATCTTGTAGAAAGAAAAAAAATCATTTAATTATAATAATTTAATTTAATTAATATAATTTAATTAATTTAGTTAATCCTAATTAATTTTAGTGTCCAGGACATCAGACTAGTGGGTTCAGTGGTGAGGTTAGCTATCATAATCAATTTTCCTCCCTCAGGTTTTCCTTATAAAAAACTGGAGTCTTGTTTTCATTACTGCTGGAGAGGAAACAAAGCAGAAAAAAACAACCTTCTTTCTCCATTAAGAAGTCTTAAGTGCATTATATTCAAAGCTTTTATTTTTCAGTTTTACAAATATCACCTACAGAAATACTCCTTGCAAGGACAAGAACCATTCTTTTTGGTAGTGCTTGTGGAAAAGATCACAATGAGCACTACGAAATGGGGGAGATAGATAGAAGCCCATCAAATAAACACAAAACAAAAAAATTGTTGGAGCTCTTAACTGCTGGTTAATTTAGACTTTCAGAAAGCTGTAAAATACTGAAATCCAGAACAGAGTCTGTAGTTTGGCTGCTACAGACTAGCACTTAGTCCCTCGTGAAAAGGGGTAATGTGCTGGAAAAGCATTAGCTAAATAACCTACACCTTTCTGAAAAAGCAGCCATGGCAAAAAGCAGAGGTGTGAGAAATCACAAGACAGCAGTAAAAGTCTTTGGCCAAAACCCACCAGAGAAGAGGAGACAAGTGATCAAAGAGGAGCTCTCAGAAAGCTGTGAGTACAGTCCTGCACCCTGTGCTGAACAGGAACACTTAGGCAGTGTCCTGCAAGCTCCTGGTGAATTAAAACAAGTGGTATTGGAACAAGAGACATAAATAATGCAGATATCTAAGTAAGCAATTCTGCTGTGTACTGGCACTTTTAAAATATTATTCCAGGAGCTGGGAATGGAAGACTGTTCAAACCAGTGTGACAATGCTAGAACTACCTGCTCCTATCCCACATCAGGAACTTGGGAGAGAAAAGAATGGAAAACAGCATGTGTAAGGAAAGATTAAAAGGGGTAGGTTTAAAATGCACAGAGCTATTTAATTTTTTTTCGTTGAAAAGATTAATAAAAAATGAGGTACTATGTGATCAACCTAGGACTAGAAGCTGAAGCTCCTATCTGCATTTAGATAAGGTATGCTATAAAAAAAAGGAATTTAGCGTGCTTTGTCTGAACCACCTAGAACTGCTGTTTAGGAATATAAATTTGAGCAAGAAGAAGGAAAAATAGTCTTCTAAAACATGAACAAGTCTCCTTAGGTGAAATAAGGCACTAAACAGTCTTGATTTCACCAGGGCAAATAACTGTTTAATCAATAGTATAGAAGCCTGTGGATGGCCAATATGAAAAAAAAAAAATCTATTTTTGTTTGTTAGTTCAAGTGAAATAAATTATCTGCAGGCAACGGTTTTGCAGTAAATAAGTTTGTTTCTATGCACAAATGAGAAGAGTGTTCTTTGCAGCAGCTCTTTGCAGTTCAGGGGGTGTTATTTTGTTTGTGTGTTGCTTTTTTTTAACTAGGAATCCCAAAGGAATCTAAATATAGATAGTGTGGATCTGAATCAAAAAAAATGTTTTCATTCTGTTTGTTGAATTGACAAGCTGCAAACAATTTATGAAAGGAAAAAAGCAATTCAAGTTAACTGTAAAATGTAAAGTAGTCAATCTAGTGAAACTTGATGAAAGAAGGATGAAAACAAGCCTGGAGTTCCATTAGTAACAGAGATGCATGTTATGGGAGGAAGAAGAGAATACTGTTGGACTGATTAGAAAAAACTAAGTACAAATTCTTTATTAGAATCCTAGAGTATAAATCGGTTGTTTACTTTTAAGCTTGCAAAAATTAGTGCTCTGTACAAAATTATTACTGGCTTTCTCCTGCAATACCTTTTTGCCTGAGCAGGGTTCAAGTTAGCCTTCACTGTGCAGCCCTGCAATTCCTTCCTGGGTGCTGGCAGCATATACTGCTCTTTTCCTTCCTCATGCTCTCAACAAATTGCCCTCCTGAACTCCAGACTGGTAGGTTCAAATGCTGTGTCACAAGGGTAGCAGGATAATAGGTATGTTTTTTCCTTTTTATAATTGGAAAAGCAAATAAGGAAAATAATTTTATTAAGAAGGCAAAAATAAATGACCCTTTCCCACCAAGGCACAGTAATGATAATGAGTTGGAATGAACAGCAGGAGCTGGAAAGAAATCTTTTTCCCCTCTTTGGATATGTCTCTCATATGCAAATGCTTTCCATAAAGAAAATTGCTGGATTTCTCCATTTTTTCCATTCCCAGACAATCTGTTTTAGAGAGAGGAGTCGTACTCTCTCTGCATTGTAATATCAGGACTGTAGCTTATGGTTCAGGTTGCTCTAATGCTATAAGTACTGATGGAGAGAACCCTAAGCCCTACATAAATCCCTTCCTGTACTTGGGAAACTTACTACTAGCTTCCTTATCAAATCCAAACTCAGTAATGGGCCACACAAGAATGGTAATCTCTGTGATTGCTGTGCAGTAGAAGCTACAGTAGCCCATTTACAAAAATGAAGCATTATTTTTGAGGCAATAATTGCTCAAGTTAGACTTGAGCAGTACAGTTTAAGGAACATTTTTTTCAACTTTATGCTATTTCAGGGTTTTTTATTATTATTATTTTTATTTTTTATTTTTAATCTGACAGAACAACAAGGGATAACCTATTGTCTGCAGAAATTATCTGGATGTGAATAGGGCCATATAGCCTAGAGAAACTGTATTTTGGGTGGGGGGCATGGCAGGAAAGAAGGGTCTAGATGCAGTACTTAGACATCAACCTTCTAAATTTTATCAACTTTATTATGAGACAGTGTACAGGCTGTTGCCAAGACTTGTTCAAGTTTTTCAATGAAAACTTCTTCTACAGTGGGTTTTTTTCAGGTTTTTACCCCCTGGATTTATTAACATCACTTCTGTCTTACCTTTGTTGCTGCTCTTCACTTACATAGTTTCTTTCAGCTATGTACTATTTGAGAAGTGTGACAATATGAATATTTACACGTGGCACAAAATATTCAGTGGTGTGCCAGCATTTTTTACTATACTAGCTTTAGAGAAAAGAACAAGGTATATGCCAAGTAAACCCTCTCATTTTTGTAAGGTGAGAAGAAAAACTCACCAGAAAGAATTTCTTCACAGAAATGGTTGTCAAACATTGGAACAGGCTGCCCAGAGAAGTGGTAGAGTTGCTATCCCTGGAAGTGTTCAAGAAATTGCTGGATGTGGCACCCGGTGCTCTGGTTTAGTTGGCATGGTGGTGTTCGGTCATGGGTTGGACTTGATGATTTTGGAGGTCTTTTCCAACCTTAATGATTCTGTGACCTGAAAAGGAAGACCAAGAAATATGATCATCTGTTCAGTTTGTAGCTTAGTGTACTGGGCCCTGTAGCTAATGCTTTGGCAAGTCGCTCCTAGTAGGATTGTTATCTAGGGTTTATCCATAGAGCAACATTGTACTGTGATCCTGAAGCAGATCATATTAGCATCAGTAACATGATTATTTGGAATGATAAATGGGCACACAGGAGATGGGGATAGAACACATAGGGATGGAGCAGGAGGAATCTTCTCTTGCCCAGAGAAGAACCTAAGTATTCTTCCCCGGAGAAACTTTTTTGTGATGTACTTTTATGTCTGTAGGTACAGCAGATAAGCTTATGCTATTCCTAATACTTGTACCAAGTCATTTCTTAACAACGACATCTCTTTTGAATCACTTTGGAAATTACCTACAGCTTATTATAAATGGTTTAAATTAAAATAATTATGACACATAATAATTAGAGAGATTCTGGAGTTGGTTTTGTTTTGTTTTGGGTTTTTTTTCAAACAGAATTATCCTTCTTCCTCTTTTCTATTTCAATAATATATAATAAAAAAAGAAAGTGAAAGTCACATTTAATGACAATGCTGTAATTAATAATGACCCAGTTCCATCACATAATGCAAAAATATCTGGAAAGTCTATTTTATGTTTAATATGGCTTCTGTCATTCTTAGAAGATGCAGCCATGTCTGATAAAAATATTGTACTTAAAACGTAAGTAAGTTTATCGCAGTTCTGAAGTTCCATTTCCACTAGTGGAGTTGGCAAAGCAGGAAGAAACAAATAGGGCCAAGTTAACAAGAAAAATTACTTACCTGACAGAAATGAAGACTTTTGCAGTGTGTAGGTTACCATTGCTTTGAACCACTGGCAGTAACTAGTGTTTTCAAATATGATGTAAATTTATCCTTCTCCATATTTAGAGATCAATATAATGCAGGTCAGATGCAGATTTCTTCTGCCTGTTTCCTCATCAACATAGAAAAAGAAAGACTGGGGCTTAAATAATTCTATAAAGGCAATATTCTATTAGCCAGAACTAATGATATGATACTATGCATTCCTCCAGGTAAGGATACATGAGAAGTCAGTTACTTCTGAATACTAAAGTCAGCATCTTATGTGCTTTTTGGAATATGCATCTATGATGAAAATGTTACTACAAGTTTTTAGATTAATCCCTGTTTTCCTTAGGAAAAAGTAGGTGGCTTAGAAATGCAGTTTTGGTGTCAAAAAGCTAGGTGAGCACTGAATAATTCTTCATCATGGGTTCTGCCTTTCTGTCTACTGTCAGTAAAATAAATGGTAAATAAAAATTAATATTCCAAATGCTATTTGGCTTACAAATTTAGGTCTGGCAAATGGATTTGGAAGTGACAAGGCAAGAGGCATCTAAAGAACCAGTACAGACTGTTCCAGCCCAGGCTTCACTGCTGTTCCCTGTGGCATGGTAGGCCTGGTTGTGTAGGTATTCTTAATATTCTGATTAGCTGTCCACAAGAGAGTACTAAGGAACAGAATTCTAACATTTTATTCTGAAGTCCCTTTTATAAATATAGCTAATCAATTTCTAGTATTGATAGATACATAATTATACCATGAATATATGTATTATTTCATAATAATTCCATTCCCGATATCATACTAAACAATGTGATAACTCTGTACAGAAAGAACCAAGACAAAGGTAGGTCAATGTTCATTGAAAGGAAAAAGCAGGAGCAGTTGCAAGAAGGTAATTATTGTAACTAATGGCAGGTGCCTTTTTTTTTAATATCCACGCTGATATTGAAATACAAAGCCCAGGTTATTAAAATGAGACTAAAAGTAGAGGAAGCTGGCCCTTTAGGGATAGTAGTTAAAATTAAGTACCAAAAGAAATTGTCACATAAAGGTACAGTTTAAAAGTCGGTGCAGACTGATATTTCAACCCTTTGTGAGCGTCATCCTTTCAAACAGTATTTGTGTTGGCACTTCACTGTCCTTTCCCACACAGCCTCACTAGGGTTTTTGGGAACTGATGCTATTTGTGAAGGTTTATTTCTTAAAATATCTCCCTCTGTAACAAAGCTTCTAACATAAGGGAAGGCCAAGCCAAGAAAACTAATATAGTTAGGAAATAAAGCAGGGTAGTCACAGCCAGTACATACTGGCTGTGGTAAGTGAAATACTTTTCCGTTTGAGAGGTTTTGTGGATTTGAGCAGGTCAAGTGGAACAACTCTGTACTATGGAACTGTGGAAAAAAAAGTAGAAATCCATTCTGGTGCACCTTTCTCAGCGCTAGGTGCTCAAAGTCAGAGAACAAGTATAAAGAGTTAAAAAAGAACATTTTGACTATACCCACTACAGAGACGGGAATATTCAACTAAACAAAAAATTGACCCCATGGAAATCACTTAATAAATGTTTTCTTTACAGGGAAACGTATTCTACATAATGCTTTCAGCACTAGATCTTTTTTCAAATCAAGTTTTTATTCTGGTTGCAAAGGGAAAAAAGAGAATAAATTAATATAGGAAGGTTAATCCATCAAAACACTACCAGTTACATCACTATCATCCTCCACACAATTATTTTCATGGAGAAAAAAATTCATGAGACCATCAGTTGCTGTGTAGAACTGCACCTGCTTAGTTGTGTTCTGCTGCACTACATAAAAATTAAATGGCATTACTGGTATTGCAGCTGACATGGCAAAAATAACAGAAAGCTGAAATGAAACTTTGTACCAAACTTTAACCTGCATGTAAAATGGAAAGCTTTCTACTGGAAGCTGATGGGGAATGTTTCTCAGCTAGACACCTCAGACATTGCTCTAAACCCTCTAACCATTCAAATAACTGCTGCTCTGGTGACCTGGGGCTTCTTTCATTGTAGTGCTAAAGAGTAAATGATGATAGTTTCATTTTGAAGTATTATATTGTTTTAAACAGTATTTATATGGAAATAAAAATAAAGTAGTAGTATTGAACAACTGGTGTATCACAGCATATCATGTATGATAAGCATCTCAGGATTGCTAACTTACAGTGAGGTGCTCTTATCATCTGTAGCTTCCCCGATCCCAAACTTTATTAAAAATGGCTGAAAAGAGTCACTGTTCCTTCTAGGCTCAGTCAAAAAGCCACAAAAAGAGAAAGGGCTGCTCCTTGTCATGCTGAGACCTCCTACATTGCATTAGCAAACCCCATGACAAGTGAAAATCAGGAGATCATGCACATAGGAAAATAATTACACTATGGGAAAAGAATGATTTTCCTGAGGGAATATGTGAAAATAGCAGAAATGTCTATAATCTGGAAGAAATCAATAACATAGTAATTTACACATATGCTAAATTTACAGTTAGTTTTAATTTACCTTTTGACAACCCAACACAAAATAATGTTAAGATATGATGTGTAAGAGAACCAAATTTCATCATAAACATTTTCTTCCTAATATTAATATATATATAGATAGTGTTTCTGTCATTAGAATACACATATACAGAGCTGTTTCACATGCTAGCAGATAGATTAAAACAAATAGACCTACTCACTGACATACTTTTTACTAGTGTTACTCAAATCTATCTCTCATCTTCATAGACAGAAAAATACCTTCTCGCTATGTGAACATGTGTCAGACAGGATTATGAATGTTTCATTATTTTTCTCATATTAAAAGATTGTATCAAAGAAACACTCGCTTTTAACAATGTTCCCTTTTTCCTGTTCTTCTTTCCTTGGCCATTTCCTATTTTAATTGTTGTTTTTGGCTACAAATGCAAACCCTTAACTTTTACTTCACCACATACAATAGAACAGATTTTGGTGACAGAAGCCTGAGTGCCAAAAATGAAATTACAAACTGCATTTGGTGACCAGCATGCAACTGTTAAGTCTTTGTTTTAGAGCTGCATAATGCTACAACGCCCAAGGAAGGATGTCAGTTTAGTGTCTTCCTTCCCAGTCCTCCTCGCTGGCAGAAAAGAAGGCAAGATTTGCTACCAGCAGCCTTAGGGGCTTCCTCTTATACAGCAGCCACTGGTGAGGCAGGTGTGAGCAGGCATGGAACAGTGACTGTCAGGGCTGGAGAGAGATTGGAGTGGGGCACAGAAAGAGTATTTAGTGCCAGACACATCGAGGCAGGAAAGATGGAAGCACATCAAACAAAGCTTCATACCTCACCCACACAACCAGCTTTTGCTCAGATCCTTATGATTTTGAATTACTAGATTCTTATTCAGTCTTTGAATTCATAGGTAATTTTCTGAAAGGCTGAATTAGTTCCATAGGAAGTCATACTTTTCCAGGAGGTATATGCATAGGCTAGAACAGACCAGTTCACTGCTCCTGAGGCACTAAGAATGCTCTTCATGCACATACAAATCCCAAGATCCATTTCCCTCCTCACTGAAAAAATACTGGGGGGGGCGGGGGAGGGAGGGGGAAGAGGGGAAAAGGTAGATATGAAAAAAAAAGTTGGGGAGAAATTTAATGGTTTCTCAAGTGCAGACAGTCTGCCTTTAGGTAGAATATATATCGACGTATCACACCTACAGCTGAGCATATCACCTACAGATCAAGAGCAGCACTTCTGTTTACAACCTGCTGCTCATATAATTTTATATTGAAAATCTAAGACAAGACTTTAAAAAAAGCTAAAATAAAATAAAATAAAAATAAAATATGCAGAATTAAAATTTTTAAAAAAGAAGGTAGCCTAGTCTAGTTTTTCTTGCTGTTTGGGGTTACTTGACTCAAATGCAATATTCATGAGTGACACAGTAAAAGGGCAATGGTTTGTAAGGTGGTAAAGACATTTGAATTTTCTGAGCTCAACCACTATTTGGGATTGCAGTGCACCAGAAACACAGACAGAATCCTAAGTTCCCTTTCTGATACAGAATTTCACCTGATTGATGGTGCCCTGACTGCTAACTTGATGCTTGTCTGAAGTAAAAATCACTCTTTGGTTCATATACTTCACATGTCCCTGTGGAGCATATTTTATACAGTGGGCTTTTATGTAGTTTCAAGGTTCCAAGGACATGGTTGTAAGCGCTTTTTTTCCTTTTTTTCTTTTAAATTTATTTTGGTCGGGTTAATCTTTAAAGTTTACTTTGTTCAAAAGAATCTGTAAGGATGAATGTTTGATTGCAAAGTTTGAAAGCTCCTACTCATTTCCTTATTTGAAAAATTAAAAAAAAAAAAGGAGACAGAAAAATGATTCTTTTAATGAGACATTCCCCATGATGAGAATATTTTCAAGAGTTGCATGCATTACTGTAACAGTGGCATAAGTCAAACCATACACCAAACATTTCACAATTTGTAGTTTCCTTCACTAAGCATAATACCTTAATTTGTCTGGAGTTCAAAACACTTTTCTAAGATGTTAAGGCACTTCCCACAAACTTCGCTCTCAGGAAGTTTGAATTGGCTGCTTTTCCAAAGAGGTTTGAAGGATGCCAGTGTTCTCAGCTTGGTAAACTCAAAATGAACTTGTATTCATGTTTCACATCAAATGAAAGGTTGAGATTTATGTTTTATTTTTTAATCACTGTGGTGGCACTTTGGAATCCAGATATCCAGTTCTAATTTTTATCCTTTGTAGGCATTCACTCTTGTATTTTGTCTAGTCTCTCTGACAGAACCATTAACTTCAGAATTTTTACAGCAAAAATAGGCAAACACAGATACTGTATTTCTAAATCAGAGGCTGAGGGAGGACTCAGAAGGGCTCCATAACAATAAATAAACCAAGTATTAATGATCAGTTGAGACCACAGAGTGGTCTCAACACACCTTAACAGATCCACTGAAACATGTCTCAAATTTATTTTTCTTTTTTTACATTATGCTTATTAAACATGGCCTTAGCTATTTTGAGCTGAATAATATCCTAAATAGTCGTAATAACAGCACTAGCAGCAATATACTTTCCTTTGCTCTGGCAGAAACCAAACCAAACTAAACAACCAAATAAAAGAAACAAAACAAAACAACTAATTTGTTATCCCAAGGACTTGTAGAGCAGTATCAAGTCAAAAGTAAATTTTGAGGCACAGCTGCTCACAGATATAACACAAGAACATTTTTACAAGTACCCTATGTAAATAGCGAGCAGAAATTAAACTAATACAGAAGAAAATACGTTTGAAAGTCTTAGCCCTGAAAGCCTTAGATCTAAATGTCTTAGGCCCAAATTCTAGCAGAGCCTTATGGACCACTGCTCTGGCTGTAGATTTGAGAAAAGATGGTCTCAGGCCCAACCAAGAACAGCCTATTCTGGAGGTCTGTAGGCTTGTCAGCCAAGGAGCCATCATCTGCACAGAAATACCGTGAAGCAGCCATAGTTTCTATTTTCAGCTATGAACTAGCTGAAGAAAAGGGTGTCTAACATCTACAACCACTTACTGAATTGCCTTACACTAATTTACTCTTCCACAAGAGCAGAGAAGCCCTGAATTTCATCCTCATTTAAGATCTTCTCCTACTTACGAGAGTTCTCACTTTTTAAATCAAAAGATACAATGACTCTGCTGTCAGGTGTGGATTTAAGAGACTACCAGATTTTCATTCAGTCACTAAGTAGGATTATTTAAAATAGGGGGTTGAAAAATATTCAGAGTGAAAAACATATGGGGAGGTAATGCTGCTGCCTACTGATTGTCAGCCGGTATACATCGCCTATTGCACCATTGGAGACAGCATTAACAAACTCCTCTTAGTGACTGGAAGGATGTGCAGCTAAGCTGAAAATATTGCTTTTCCCTTCATGCCTCATGTGCACCAGACACCACCCTGACATAGCCAGAGACTGCATCCTTCTGAAACATATTTAGATTTAGCAAATTACTTACAGCTTATAACAACAACTGCCAATACCTAGAAATCAGATGGAAAGCCTTCCAGAAGCTTTCAGTGTCTCCCAAATTACTACATTATTGAAAGAGCTGTAGGGGTTAATGTTTTACACATTTTCCATGTTTATTCATTTGAAGGGTTGAATGTTCGGGTGCTTTAAAAAAAAATGCTTTAGAAGAAATGAAAAGGAAACCTTAGAAGTCTTCAAAGAAACACAGCTACTACCAAATGTAAAACAGCACTATAAAACAGTCACAGTCACATAATTTAAAAATTGTGTTTCACGTAACTGAGCTGCTCTACAATAAATATTCTGGACAGTAGATGTCCTAAATGTAGCTTGGCAGCACCCTTTGGCTGCACCAACCCAGTTAAGTAAAGTGTCAGATAGTTATTGGGTAAAATCCACCTTATAAGGAAAGAATATACTTCAATTTGAAATGTTCAGTAAGTAACAAACACTATTAGGTTTTTCTTTCAAGATAAAATAAACCTAAATGCGAATCTTATAAAAGTTCCAAAGCTGTTTGGTTTGCGCTTTTTTTTTTAACAAAAATATTTTTGATGTTTTGCTTGTCTTAATGACATGGACAATTAAAACAATCCCTGAACTGTGTTAATGTGATGTGCCCAGTCAGGGAATTTATCAATAAAACTGGTGAATTTACTCACAAGATAAAAATAACAAGATTGTAGGGAGATCAAAGATAACCTCCATCGCTGATCAACATTTGAAAAGCAAGTCCACTATACTATGTTAACACAAAGGTCAGATAAGCCTTTTTTATATAAACAGTAGGCAAATGTGCTCTGAGAAACTGATAGCCCATAAATCTGAGACAATATATAAAACCAGATTCAAATTATCTCCATGTATATTCAGTCAATCAATCCTACTCTCCAGACTCGGATTTTGTTGGCAAAATAAATGCAAACAATGTTTTTATTTACTCTATTGTAAGGAAGAAAAAGATAAAGCATGAGGAAATGCTGCAATTCATAGTACAAACTATAAATAGCTTTAGGTTTTAGAAAATATAAGCCAGGGAACTGAGGATTTCTGGATAGCAAACACAAGGACTTGTTTTAGAAAAATGCATGCAGTTGGTCTTAAAATAACTGACAGTTTTACTTTGCAGTTTTACTTCACTGTTTTTTCAAACTATTTTGGAACTTCTAAAATCAGTCTTTTCTGTGGAGAACTGAAACAAAAAAATTACGCCACCATTGCATAGGTCTTTTTAATAACAAGAGACAAGCTGCAGTGTATTCAGAGTTTCAGCTTATCATTGTCTACAATTATCCAATATATCCAAGTGAATTTGAATTAAAAATGTCATGGAGCTAAACAATTGCTCAAAGTTTGAGAACTCCTTGCTCCTGGAAAATGCCATAGATGCCAAAACAGCTTACACAGGTCAGAAGTAAAAATTCAATTAATTTGTTCTTGATACAGAAACACTGTAACAAAGAGTCAGATTTCTGGACTGATGGATCCCAGAAATACAGGGAAGCAAAGGTATTTGAATACAGATCATCAAATTATTTTAAAAAATCTATTAAAATATGTGTTCAATTTGGTACCAGAGTTCAGACAAAGATTTGTGGGTCAGGCAAACAGTGAGGGCAAGACGTATCACGTGTTTATCTGAACCAACTACTCAAAATAGATTCATGCCCAAGTAGATATTTCCAGCTACTTATATAACTTCAGTCTAAAGCTCACACAAAATACATAGTAGTCAGCATATGTTAAATGAAAAACTTTCTGCTCTGTACGTTGAACCATTTGACTACATCCATCCACTCAAATACCTGCACATGCTGTTAACTAAAGCAAAGCATGGTCTGAAAGAGAAATTACTGTTACTAGATGTGAGCTAAGTCACCGGGATCTTTTATTTTGAATCCACCCTAAATGAAACCATACAAATGGACCATGGTATGATGTCTGTTTCAAATACCTACAAATTCTAGATGTTAATTCAGAATACAATCCATTATAAAAGAAAATAGTAAAACATGCAGCTTTTGAACTGCACATGCTGTGATTGTCAGGTTATACTAAGTAGTTCAGGCTGGTAAACTTTATCACCTGAGATAAACAGCATCAGGGAACTGCATGAAAGGGAAAGTGGAAAAGGGAAACATGCTGCTATGAGCTTTTCCCTTACTGTCCCTTCTGGTCATGTCTTTGCAGCTAAACAGTTCTCTCTTTCAGTAAGTCACATGACAGATGTGAGCTGTTAACCCAATTTAAACTATTTTTGTTTCCTTTCCAGTACATTCCAATCAGCAGCATAAACCACAAACAGTGCCCAGCAATTGCTGAGTGGCAGATGCCTGAATACCACGTTTTCCATCTCCTTTCAATATCCTTGACTCATGCATCCTGTCTGAGCTAATGTTAGTTTCCCAATTGCAGTGTGTCTGTACCCTTGGACTCTCGACAAGGGCCTGAGCCATCCCAGAAAGCTCACTCTTCCTTGCTAGACTTCAGCTTCACTGAGCTTTTAGTAACTGTCTCTCAAAACTACCTTGTTATGCCAATTCACATCTTGAATCTCTAGATTTGCATTGATATAGCAAGTCCACTTCTTTTCCTCTGTTTTTAAAATAATTCTACATTGTCATATAAAAATACCATTCAGTTCTGACTTTATTTTACCTCTAAGGAGAAAATGAGCTACGACCACCACTAGTTCTACTTACCATACTACTGTTATTACATTATCACATTCTCCTGCTTGAATGAAATGCCCCTAAAACAGATCTGAACCAGAAAAAAAAAAATTCCTTGTTTGTAAGGTAATTGTGTCTTTATTTCTTTATTCCCCTCATACTCTGAAGTCCTCCTCTCCAAATTACTTTCACGTTCTAGATACTGTAGCAGTGATTTTACATTTGTTAGAAAAATTTAATATTTCTATGAGTATTAAGATGAAGTGCAATTAGGGCTAGTGCAAGGACCTGAGCTTTGAAAGTAAAAGGATGCCTGTTAGAACAGAAAGTAAAATGTAAAAAAAAAAAAAAAAAAAAAAAAAATGGAAAAGAAAAGTAGTTTTATTTTTAGCTCTTCAGGAATATCAGCCAGGAACAGAAAGAAAAGCATGGAGTTGCCAAGTAGAAAATTTTCATGATTAAGTACCCTAGCTGTGGTTAAAGTACAAAGAGTAGTAATTCTGTGGCAAACTCATTAATAGCATTAACTAGGGATGCAAAACTATTATCTTTTTTCATCCTTTTAAGCCACACAGTTAATACAAAACTCAGTTTAGGGTCATTGTCTATATTTCTACATGCTACAGAAACAGGCCCTGAAAAATACATGACAGAGTCAGACAAGTGCTTTATTAAGCTGCTAATTTCAAACTTGAGTTGCATATACTTCCATGTTCAGCTATTTATCATGAAGTCCTCCTTCTTTACCATTAAAACCACTCACTATTTCTTTACCATGAAAAATATTTCCCCAAGGTCTTGTGATGGGGCAGTATTCTTACCTCTGTTTTACAGAAGAAGGAACCAAGATAAAAGGTTCATGCACAAAGTCTGTGGCCCAGCCAAGACTTCAGCTTTCCTGAGACTCAGTCCAACACTTTGACCACAAAGCCAAGCACAAAGTCAAGCACTTTCTCCTCTGTAGTCTTTTGATCTTTTTTTTCCATCATGAATGACTAAGCTATAAAGGATCTTTGTCAAAGGAGTAGACGTTTAAACAAATACACACATTAGAGTGTTTAGAAAAAACAATTAAATAAACATTTAAAAAAAGGCTTGAGTCTTATCCAATTCCAACTAGGAGTTCAAAACCTGCAAGCTTACACGGAACTATAGACATCTAAGGTTATAAACACGTTCAAAAATTCCAACAAATATGAATTCGGGAGCAACGAGTTGTGCTCAAACAGCCCACAAAGAAATATGCCACAAAGCCATCTTTAGTTTTCAAAAAATGAATGCACATGCGTTATTTGGGCAATGGGGCAATGTACAAGGTAAGAAGTCTACAGGGTTCTGATTCAAATGCATTTACTTAAGTAAAGGACTATTCACCCAAGCAATCATTACATCAATAATTAGTGGGTGGAGAAACAACGTCTCACCTTAAACCATGACAGCTAGGGAAGAAATAGTAGCAATGGCTGCAGCTGCATACTCTAGCACTTTGAGTAGGAACTTGACTAGACTTGAGGCAACACATACAGGTTTGTTTGGTTAGTTGTGTTTTTAAAATCAAGAATAATGCTTTTATCCCAAAGTCCTATCCACCCAAAAGAAACAAAAGATGAGGGAACTGAAGGATGAACGTGAAGGCAAGGAGTAGCAAAGCATGTTTTGTAAGGTATACATCATATCTTACTGATTCATAAACTTCTGGTTGGGAAAGATATATTTTCCTTCTTCCATGGGCTATTGCTGATTACTTACAGTGTTTATTCTACCTATCAAAGGGCTGTGGAGGCATTAGGCACTGTACCATCAGGCAGAGCAGTCATATACAGAGAAAAATCCCACTGCAGAGTTCTGGTTGAACAAGACTTTCTCCTCTGCACCCAAATAATCCAGTAGCAATGCTACTATTGAGTCAGTCAAAATCATCTCCTAGTGATGCTGTGATAACCATGATATGTAGGTTTTCCTCAGTTCTGTTTTTAAGTGTTGGGCACTCTCCCTTATTTCTGGGAGAAAAAAAAAAAAACAGCAAAAAAACCCCCAAACCCACAACTTTCAAATAATGTAATTTGTTTCTGATTGCACTATGTTTATAAAATAATACAAAATTACTGATGACGCAGTTCTGTTTACAATAATGCAGTTCAACACTAAAGAAATTGAAACTGTTGAGAGAGTAAGATGGTAAGTATCATAATCCCATTCACCCCAAGAAATTGTATAGGACATAAAACCCATAGCTGATTTCTATTGTGATGTTCACACTCTATTGTTAAAAAGATACAGTGAAAAAAACACATTAGTGATTTTCATCCTGATTTAAAATTGTTCAGAAAAGTTTACGTTGCAATTCATGCTGTGCATCTGCATTATTCAGATGGCATTTAATTAACCAATTTCTAGAAGGAAAAGATAGCTCGTAGCCAGCCCTCTTGATAACTGAAAGGAAGTTACCAAAGATGTAGGTGAAAGAATTCATTATCTTCCTCACAGCAATTTTAAACGTCCCTATCCTTGAACCAAAGCATAGAATGCTTTTGATTATCTGTTCAGACCATTTAATATGAATATGTGCAAATTAAGACAAGAAATCTCTTCTTCCCAGCTCTGCAAGCACTGATCGCAATAGCAGTCCCTAAGACCCATAATTTTCAGCCTCATTCTCAAAGTTTTGCAAAGCTGTGTTTACAGAACCCATAGCTGTACACTTCAGAAGTTGATCCCCTGTCCTCTGAAGTGAGCACAGCACAAGTGGGGGTGTGCAAGAAAGGAAGAAGTTTTACCAAAATAAACTCTTTTTTTTTTTTAAAAAAAAAAGGTAGCTTAATTGTGAAGTAACTATAAGGCCAAGTTTACATAAAGTGCTTTAATAAAGGTGTGTCTAGCCACATATCTTTTTGTATAGGTTTAGCATGCTAGGTATGATACCAAACTGGATAAAAAAAATCTACAGAAATTAAATATATTGCATAGGATTTTTTTGGGGGGGGAGGGTGGGGGGAACTTGTGAAGGGGGAGGGGTGTGTTGGTTTGGGGTCTTTTTGCCTCTACTAACTGTAGTCTTTGAAAACCATTGCTACACTGCCTTGACAATTATTAGCCAAATCTTTGCTGAAGTATCCATTCAACAGTGCACTTTGGATGTAGAAGTGTTTCGAATTAAGTGTTTTGTGATTAAGAACATCACAATTTTAGTTCTTGGACATATTCGAAAATCATATTACATTGAATCAAATGTCAATAGTTTCTTCTCTGAAGCTGTTCATAGTCCAGTGTAGAGTTTTCCAAGAAATTAGTTACAATGTTATTGTATGGATATTTTTCCATACAAAGTATGACCTGCTAAGAATCCAATTCAATTCTTCTGTTGTTGCAAATGCAAAAAGACAGAATGTGACAGAAGCGTGACATTGCACATGAGCTGAACTCACAACTGAGAATAGAGAACATCTGAAATTATTCTGAAACAGTCTGAATATTAGAACTGATCACAGTTATTTGTATTACCACTAGCTTTTATAGGTATATTTAATGTTGAGCCTGTCAGAGAATGCAACTGTACAGATACAGAATGCCCACGTTCATCATATTCAAAGAGCTTACAGTATTTCTGTGGGTAGTTATGAAATATGTATTTATTGCTGCACACAGCTGATCTGATTGTTGTTAGTGAATTGTAAGGATAAAGTTATAGGAGACTGGTAGCAGTAGCATGTATCAGACTAATAAAAGCCTACTGGCTATATATTCACATGGTACTGTATGCAACACTCATTTAATCAATAAAAGCCAAAACAGGCCTGAATATAAACTACTGTTTTCAGCTTGGTCTCAAGAATGTAAAGAATTTAATTTTTTAAGATTTATACATCTTTCTTGTCCACAGGGAGCAGTAGCCCTAGCAGTCTATTGCTCTGGATTCCAAGATTCCTCTCATATCATCTTATTAATAAAACTGTCAGTCACAAGACTGATCATACATTTTGTTGTAGATTTATTCTTTAATTTACTATGGCAAGAAGCTCACATAGACTTTTAATTTATCACCTGCTCTATTAAGAATTAAACAATATCTGTCCAAGAGAAAAATGCATTTAAAATAAAGTTATATTTTAAAGTATTGTGTGGAAAAAAACACGAAGGGGTTTGAGACAGTGAACGTTGCTAGCACATGGTAAAGACTAACCTATGGTTGGTATCTGATACCCATTCTTCCTTGTTTATCACCAAGTTCAGAAGGACTCCTTATAAAAACAAAGGTCTACATGTGACTGTCAGTTAAGCCAGATCCATAATTATCTTCCAGAGGAACAAAATAAAAGTTTGTTCACCGTTCTATAACAAATAGGATTTCCTTGGCAAACAGAGTCAGATAAACCTCTCAGGCATGTGGTGTGATTCTTGGTGTTGTTCTGTGCAGGGACAGAAGCTGGACCTTTGATGATCCTTGCTGGTTCCTTCCAACTCAGAAGAATGAACATTTGTTACATATGTCCTCCCTTTTTCATGGGTGCCACAGACTTAAAAATGTAGCAGATTTGAATCTAAGACACCATTTGGTCTACTTTCACTGCTCTGAGCTATCTTGTCTTCCACATCCTCTTCTACCCACAAGATTTACAAATGACTCCATCAGAACCACCCTCATTTGGGGAGGGAGAAGGAGGGACAGGGAGAAGGGGGGCAAAGAGGCTATAAATGTTTAGGAAGCTGTCACTGAGTGAATTAGCTGTATTTCACATGATTTGCCCATTAATTTGGCTTATGAAACTGAAGCAATTCCAGCTTCCCCTTCCCCACATAGGAATGACTGCCTACTTTCCTTGGCATGTGTACAGATCTAGAGATTCACATCTCAAGCCTCAAATGCTCTTTGTACGCAACCCAACCAAGGTTCATGACTTCCAAACTTCAGTGAAATCCACCCAATAGCCCAAAATCCAGAAATGCATGCAATTATCATTCGGCGACTGTGAGGAAGAGACAGAAGATTCAATTCACCACAGTCTGTGAGTTTTTCAAGACATCATGATGAAGTTATGTAGACTTGGACCACCTCAAACTGGTTACTGGTGGGGGTGAATAGGGTAGGCAAATACCTAGAGATTAGGATTTACCTGCTAGTTGGACCCTATACCTGTTCTTCCAAGGAAAAAAGAAATTTATTTTTTTTTAAGGAGCGCAAAGATCTAAGCATATTTAGAAGCAATAATCAAAGGATTTTTCTGAGTACTGCTTATCTACTGTTTCTTTATGAGAAGTACATCGTCATTATACATGATGAGGAAAGGAAATCTATCTCATTTAGAAATAGTTCTTAATCAAATAGGTACATGAAAATACTCGGTTGATGTGATTTAGGAAACTTATGTCCTGGTTTGTTATTTATCACTGCTGAAATTAAGTCATGCTTTTTCCTTTCAAACCTCAAAACAGTTTCAATACCAAAATGTTTTTGTTGCTTAAGAAAGAATTAAATCATTTACTCAATAATTCATTGCTACTATTTGGAATAAACTGAATCTTAATCTGAAGGCAAGTGTGGACGCTAGCCTGGTGCTGCCACAAGCAATTAATCCGTTCCTGTTTTTTCTTATTTCCATTCTTATCAACCTCTCTAGCTCCTGGCTGCAGACTCGGAGTAATTTTTTATTGAAAGACTGTTTCTTATGCTGTTCCTGTGATTTCTGTGAGGGTGCCACATCCATAGTGTCTGGGCAAGAGCTGCAGTACCTATTCTTATTCTTAAAGTGGGCTGTACCAAGCTACATTATCAGAATCTATTTAACAACAAAGTCTAAACACACTCCTAATGCAATAATATAGCAATACCAAAAATGCCTACAATGTTTTCTGTGGAGCTAGCCAAATTACAGTCCTAGTATGACATGCCTACAACACTTGCTAAATCTTCCAATTATCATCATGTTGAGGATTAATTTCTTCTGCTTGTTTGTTTGGGTTTTTTTTGGTTTTGCAACCATATGTTTTTATTTGCAGGTGAAATTATAAAGACACATACATAGAAAGTGCAGAATATCAGCAAATAATAGAAACCATGAATTCCAATGAAGCAATATCCATTAAAAAAGATACAGTCCTGTAACTTAGCCTACATACTGTAAATGAACTCACAGTTCAACATATTTTGAAGCAATGGAGGTTTTATATACTATCTTCTCTTAAAATGTTGCCAGCCCAAAATATTCCTTCCAACAAATGTAATGATTCTTATGCTATTCTCAGAAACTTTTGTATGCTTTAATTTTGAGTTCCAGTATTATTATTGAGTTCTAGTATTTTCAGCCAGTCTACAGTTCCTGCCAGTTTCCTTTGCTGCACATAACATGCATCTTTAAAGCCTCAAGCCTTCAGCCACAACACATCATCAAACCTAGTAAGACTACTGTTGATCCCACACATCTGGAAACCATAGCTTCATGAAAAAAATCCCCACAAACAACAAACAAAAAACCCAACCAAACAAACAAAAAATTACCCCACCAAAACCAACTAGAAATTCTCTCTGCTAATTTTATTTTGTCATACCTAACGTATGTTTAAGGAATTTTATATATCAAGATTGCACTGCTAACTTTGCAGTTCATTTCCATTTCTAATACACTATGCACAATGGTGATTCAAACTCTCTTTTAAACAATCTAAAAAAAATCCAAACAATTTTCTGTCAGAGAATGAGGGTTGTTTTTTTTTTCAACTAAAACAGCCTAACTGATAAGAATTATGGTTTCTAGTGATTCTTTACAAACTAACTTTTTATAAAAATTCAGTATTTTCATCTATCTTATATACAACAGAGGAGAAATAAACCCAGAGAGTTCCCATATTCTTTTTTGGTACTGTTTCAGAATGCATTATATGGCAAGAATATTTAAATTAGTGAATGCTATCACTGAAGAGGAAGAACACTGATCATCCCATAAAAGACTTTTTTGTACTCCTGCAGCATTCTGCATTGCAGGTCTACACATCACTGGTCAAATACTGTAGCAGTATGGATTTGATGAAGTGTGTTTCTGTGGAGTATTTTGATATACCATGGTGAGAGGGATGCTTGTGAATGGCCAAGCTGGTCTATAAATTACTCTAAAACTGAGTTCAAATAGATTCTATAGCCTGATCTTTTCATAAAATATGCACAAGCAGATATTTCTGTATTTTGCACTAAATAAACAGGCAGTTGATTACCTCCTGACACCTCAATGCCCAGCAGGAATACATGCAGAAGTAGTCTCTGCCACCAAAAGTTATATATATCACCATTTATTCAAGATGTAAAACAACAGATGGATGCATATAGGTACATTACCTCCTGGCTGCCATCCATGTGGTGTGGGAGTTGACCTCCAGAGCTAGCCAGCTTCCCCTCACTGTATTTATTCAGTAATATCAGCCCTGTGTTTGAGCTATGAGCCTTTACTCTGGCAGCAACCGTGTCATCATTAAATAAGTCAGGCAAGGTTAATTACCAGTGTGTTTATGTATAAAGATGATCTGCAGTGAGAAAGATTAAATACAGGTAAAACATCAGGTTGTTTGTTTAAGATTTCCACTGCTGTAGAAGTAATCTTCTATATCATGATCACAGCTATCAAAGCATAGCTTTTTCTTTTAGTTGAGAAGCTGATTCACTCAATGTTACTTTATTTAATCAAAATTCAGCATCTCCACAGCATATATATTTCCCTTCATAGACTATCTGTGTTGCTAGGTTGGGCAGTAACTGAATAGCTCTCACGTTCAGATGTATTACAGACCAATAAAATATCACCACAATTTACTGAACCTGGTGAGGATGCTTTTGTTTCAGCTTTGTTTTAAATCCAGTACTGTGTCTGCCTCCTAGGGCTATGAAGTAAGTCTCTTTAGAAAGAGCTACAGATTTATTCTTCCACTTTGAATAAGTGAAAATGTGTTTTGTTGAAACCTCCTGAGAGTAAATGGATTTCCTATAGAATCCCCTTTTGTTTATGGCTTTGATGAAAACATTTGGCACTTGATGGTTCCCAGGCTATCCCCAGTTTAAAAAAGAAGAAATCAAGTGTGCTGAGTGTTAAAATGTTTTCAACTAACCTCAAAGCAAACTTAATATGAAGACTTGCATCAGGTGTCAAATTAGTATGGAAGGGTAGTGCTTACTGTCTTGCCTCTTTCACATTCAGACTCAGTATATTGTTCCATTTTATTCTTAAAGCAGAGCTAAGGGTAAGCCTAATCACATGAAATCCAAACCTTTTCTCTCAGTTTATCATCTACTACTCCTTCCATTTCAATTTCTTCCCAAAACAATGCAAAAATTATTGAGATAAGAGACAGATGCTAAATCCCCACAACCAGCTCTAGAACAGAAAGAACTGCTTTCAATGGGAACATTGAAACTTACTTAAACACAATGAACTTCCATTAGATTATTAAAGAGATTGTTTTATGTTTTACGAGAAAAGTGGTTCAGAATAAAATTTCTAACAGAGAGCTATTGACACTGTAAATACACAGAGGGTACAATAAATTGACACTGCTAAAAGGCTTTATGTAGTGTTGGTTAACACTAGACACAGCTTTTGGTGAGGAAACAATGTTTTACACTGAAACAGAGAAATATTAAAAAAAAAATCTTTTAGGACAATACTAATTATTCATAATAAATGACCACAAATTAGTAAGCTTTTTAACACATAATACATTACCTATAAATCTCAGGATTACGTATTCCCATTTGGAACAGTCATGACATTTTCCATTAATTCTTTTGAAAAAGCAAATAATTATAAATCTAATATAATTCATTATATTTCTATCATTGAACTTAGCTTGTCTCTTGCTTCATTGCACTTATTATTGTTGTTCTTTTAAAAAGATATGGTGCAGCCATGGCAAATCCATCCTAACTAGCAGACATCCACCTGATTGAATCAACTATCACTGACTAATCAAAACAGCATTGTTCAAAAACCATTGGTTTTACAGTCATTTGCAAAAATGCCACAGGCTTACGATCCCTTATTTGGAGAAAGTTTCTATAGTTCAGTTATCCCCTGCTCTATGTCCAAAATACATTTTCCTTTCATGTACTTTTAAACACAGCAACATGACTGAGGTCATAATAATTTCTAAGCTTCAAGAAATAAGAAAATTAAGCATAATTTCTGGACCATGTATTCTCATTTCACCTTCCTATCAGCCTACTAGGGTACAGTTTAAACCTCTTGCCCAAAGACCACCAACAGTCCCCAATTTAGGTGTAAGAAACATGCAAAAAATATCACAGCTGCAGTTTTATGGGCACAAACCATTACACTGGCCCGGCTGACTATCAAAAGGATATCAGCCTTCCCTTCAGACAGCCTGGGCTCCCATTGTTCCCTTCTATAAATACAAAGTCAGATATTGTATAAAATTACTTTATTTCTTCAGATTAGTTTCCTATCATACTAGTAAGTAAAAGCAGACCACAGAAAAGGCCTATGCCCCAGTCCAAACACAGGCAAGTAATGAGAGTAGCCCTTCTTATTTACAGTGGCAGTGAAAATAATTCATGGTATAATTCTGTAAAATGCAGAAAGATGAGAAATGCAAGCCAGCATGTTAAGGGTACAGTAAATACACCTCTGAAGACATCAGCACAGCACAAAACATGCCTACATTTTCATTTTGAAGCAGGAGTCCAAGGGAAGCACAACGGCCTGATATGAATGGTAGAATTAGTAAGAGATAAAGTGAATACAAGGATTATCAGAATTTATTTCCACACAAGAAAAAAAAAAGAATCAATTGTTTTCATCCTGACAAGGATCAGATTGAAAGGTAATGTGGCAGACACTTATAAAACCCCCTCTACTGGGACAAAATGAGGGCAAAAAAACATTCATTGCCTTTTGTTAAATCAGGGTTAAAAACAGATGAGGCTACTAGGATCAGAGTCATCAAAAAAAACAAAATGAGGCTTCTTCATACAGTATAGTATATAGTTAAAACTTTATGCCACCAAACAGTGTAACTACTCACATATGTGTTTGTTGTAGTGCTTTATTTGTTTGTCCCATTTGATGACTTCTGTGTGGTATTGTTTTTTGTTTGTTTATTTTGGGGTTTTTTTCTACATTCAGTTGGACAAATCTGTGCAGAAAGGGAATCAAATACATAAACACTCCCTCTGCTTTTGGTACTTCCTGAACCACTTATTTAATCTGTAAGAGTATTCAGAGAAATACCACCTTCACCACCGCCATGCTCTGCCCTGATACTTTAATATACTAACATTATTAGGGAGAGAAGAATAAACTTAACACAGCTCTGATTCAGTCTGAAACACAGCTTTTCTGTAAGCAATCTTTTGGCAGATCTATGCAGAGAAAAAAATGCACTTTAACTAGAGCACACCTCCAAATCTGAAAATCAACAAGCTGACAGCTACTTACTGAAGCAAAGCTCTTATGGAATCGTAAATTATTTGCATCATCTTAACAAACAGTTATTATTAATGTTTGCTTTTTTTCTTTTTTTTTT
>JAWWLV010000144.1:31088988-31099846 GCA_035041135.1 Platyrinchus mystaceus
TCTTATGGAATCGTAAATTATTTGCATCATCTTAACAAACAGTTATTATTAATGTTTGCTTTTTTTCTTTTTTTTTTTCTTTCACAATTTGCCATCAAAAATTATGGCTCTTTCTACTCCCAGTTAGATAATGTTTCAGAAGCACATCCCAGACTTGAAATGCTAGTGCAAAGGCAGTCCAATGTGCCATCAGCATCAGGGCCATTATAAGACAAGACCATAAGAAAATAAGGAAAGGAATTAGGGAGGACAAAACTGTACTTTTTAAATAACAGTGAACCAGTGTAGATACCCAAGGAACCACTGCAACTGCTGTTCTGTTACCTTGTTCTTACATTTTATGTTCAAACAGTCATGATGCAAAACTAGGATCAGGCATATTCTGTGGATACCTGAAAATATCTCAGCAAACAAGTTAAGGCATATGAGCTCTGCCCTTTAAGGAATACTACTACCTGTGACAGCAAAGGAGTGTGAGTTGGTAGCTGCCTCACTCACTCACTGGTTCCAGTGTTACAGAGGACAAAGACAAGCATAAACAGAAGGGAAACTTTTCAGTTCTTCTATTCTTTTATGTTCTGCATTAAGGCTAATGTTTTAAAGAAAATGAAGTAGAAATATTTTTCCTGCACTTTAAACTAGTACTGAGTGATATTTCAATCTGTGTACCTGCTTAACCATATTCTGAAAGTATCTGTCAGTATAACTTCAGACAATGTTCAACAAACATTACCTTCCTTAAATCAGGCTAGTAGCCAGAATATTTTATCTACTGGTGACTAAAATTGGATGTTTCTGAGGAAGGTAAAAACTGAATAATTACAGAATAACATGTTCACAAGAGAAGACTCTCCCTGGGCCCCATTAACATTTCAGCACTTAAAATCTAAACCATTTCTGCTCTGTGCCCCTTTGCCAAGTACCTCTGGCACTTTCATACCCAAGTATGAGCTAAAGCAAAGCTACTGGCTACTTTCCAGATTGAGTTTCCAGTCTCTAATAAAAGGACCAGGGAAAAAAATATAAGAAATGGTTGCAAATAACTTTTGGTTTGCTGCACTAGCAGCACGTGGGCCTGGGGAGCAGGAGCCATCAAACCACATTAGTCTTTTTTGGCATCCCATTTCTTCTGCCTCCTTTTTTGCTGTCACTTTTTCCCACCTAAGGAGAGCGTCATATCAGCCTAACTTAAAAAATGAAATCCCACTACATCTTGCTCTTCATGCTGTCCCCATCTCCTGTTTCTCCATTTGGTTCGGGATATCAACATGACAACAGCAGCAGCTGTATACATTAGCTGAAAACATTTCAGTTGTAACTGATCTAACTGAGACAGAATAACTACACTAATGTTCTCATTGTTAATTTGCAGTGCTCTTGTCAGAGCTTCAGACACAAAAAGAATTTGGCAATTTACAGATGAATTCCCTTCAAACTTGGCGTAACTTTCCAAGTGGTTTCTGAGAAGTCAGTCTGTACATTCACTAAGGTAAGTCCCAATACACAGCAGTAGTCACATGGGAAGAAGAATCATCAAAACAAACATTGGAGCAAAGTGAACACAGATATCCCATATGGTAAGAATTCTCCTTTCCAAAAGTCACAGACATAGCAAAATAACCACAAATTTTAATGGTTCCAAAATGTAAATTGCTGCTTGTAGTCAAGTTCCTGCACACCAATGCAAGACTTCCTGGCCTACTGCATGTGTAAGACATATTAAAGCAATTTTCTCCTAAAATCACTCCAGTGACTTTAAATTTAATACATTCTTTATTTTGTTACACTTGTCATCAAGCACAGGTACTGCTCATCCTGTAAGGGTACTTACCCTCTTAAAACATTATAGACACTGGCTTATTACCAGACTACTTCTGGATCACTCAAGTTTGTAGTCATTACACACAATTGTCAAGATCAAAATATAACACCACAACAGAGCATGATGTGAATTAAGAAATTCAGACTGCCTATGAAAAAAGTTTCTGTCAATGCTAAAAGTTTGTCACCAACATGAAGGAATGATCACTTCAGTCTGCAAAGGGGGAAAAACATCTAACAGCCTTTTTATTCAGCACCCAGAAAGTGTTCTTGGAATAATTAGGAAGACAGAATACAGTACAGTGTAGTAAAATTCCTATGCAATTGCCAATTACTTCTTCACATACTTCATAACATGTCCGGTTCTGGGTAAGAACTCTATTGGCATGTCATGCGTACTCAAAATTTCATAGAGGCAGCAGGGATAGGGCATTCAGACTCTCCTTCTACAAATAGTAGCTGCAATTACAAAAGCTACCCAAGACTTTCATTTTATGGTCTGCATCAATCCCACTGAACACGACTTCCTGCATTGTCTAGGCATATATATATATGTATATATATGTCAGCAAGCTCACACGCTTGTTTTGAACTACAAGAAGCAGTAAGCCAATTCTCCTTTTCAAATTGATGTAAAGAAGAAAAAAAACCAATCAAATCAAACAGATATATTGCCTTTTGCTTGTGTGTGCCTGTCTGCAAGTTTCAATGGATCCTAGGCTGGAATGCGTATGATTTTATCACAAAGAAGGTGTGATGGTATTATTCACATTCACATCTATTGACATACAGAGTCCAGCCAACAGAAATGCCTGTAGTTTTGGGAAATTATAGGGAGTGAGTAGGAAAATCTTCTCTCATGCTCAAGAGTGGCAGCAAACGCCCTATTTTCTCTATTTTAGAGGACTTCCTTCTTTCCCTTTGCACATCACAATCCTACCTGAGCCCAAAAGCAAAGTGGCCAGGGACAGCCTCATTGATGAAGATGTTCACTTCAGCAACACTGAATCAGTTCCACTGTCAGGGAAAACAGACCAGTTTCACTCTCAGAAAACCTACACCAGTGCCTAGGCCTCCTGGTCCAGACATGAAAGAGAAGTGCCACAGCTGGTTAAATAATTCTTCTCAGAAGATTAAGTACGTAAGGCAGGCTGTCATGCTTCCCGTTGTCCTGATAGCCATGCACTTTACAAAAGATGCCAAGTGCTATTGCAAACACAGTTTGTACTTCCATGACAGTAAGTGCTTCTCTGTGTCTTTTCATTGCCACAGACCAGTGCTTTTGATCCATCAGCAGTTCTCAGCACACATTCCCAAGGGAAATTCTTTGAAATGTACCTTCATCTTGATCACTGACCTCAAGCTGGTCCTCACCATAAGCACTAGTGCAAAGAGCTGCAGTTGCTTTGTGCAGAACTTTATCTGATTACCAGATTTCAAAGAAGCTAAACCCAGGCTAATCCACCACATAAAAGAGTCAAACTATTTTTAATGCACTTCTTTCTTTTAAAGCCTAACAAGGGACCTAAAATTCAGACCACAATTTAGCATAGCTTTTTTTCTGTCCCAGAGCCAGTCTGCTACAGTTTATCACAGAAGATTATACTGTATTAAGAATATTATTCTAGAAATAATAGAGCATTAGAAATACTTAAGAAAATCAAACATACAGATACAAGAAAAAAAAATCCCAACAAACACATGCAGAAAATGAAAATGGAACAGCTTAGTCTATTCATAAATAATTAGCACTTATTACTTTATTCTGATACTACTCATGTATCTTGTAAAGATATCAATGTTTTATATTTTGCTCAAATTAATGATTAACAGAAACTTCATGTAAAAACTAATTCATTTATATACTCCATTTGACACACAAGTTGCTTCATAGTAAGATGTGCAAATTCTTTCTAGAACACATAACATCTGTAACACTTTTAAAAAAGAATATATAAATGCTTATATTGGGAGCTCCAGCTGTTGTGAGAATGAAGAAATCCTAATGATATCAGAAAGCAGGAATTATATTTCATTCACCCTTTTTGCCATGGTAAAAAGCCAGTCAATATGATCCAGATGTTTGTTCTGGGTGTTAAAGGGTGTCTACTTGGTAATTATTCTCTGAGACACAAGCATTTTCTTTATAGTGCTGAAATAATTGATTTAATCCAGAAGTAAAGAATTCAGAAGTACAGCAGCCCTCTTCCATTACTCTTCAGGGTGGAGGACATGGTTTAACATTTGTTCACATTTTGGTATTTAACATGAAGTCACATGAAGTTATCCAATGACCAAACAAATCAGAACAATAACTATATAAGCAAATAATGAAGTATTATTAAGTCAAGTTAGGTTTCCCACCAAGTTGCACAAAATTCTGAGTTTTAGTAATACATATAATTTGTCAGTAAACTTACAACAACTTGTTTGTAATTATGTTCAGGTCTATATGAAAATGATTCCACTTCTCTTTTTAATGTGGAGAGAAATTGAAGTTCTGAGTGCAAGGCATATTTCAACTACACAATTTTTTTTCTTTTAAATGCTATGCACTTACTTGCATCAAACCCTTCATATCTGAGCTCATAAATTTCCTGATTCCAGCCCCAGGAGTCTTTATGAATCCAGAGGAGCACATCACCCAGGGAGAAAAGAGCTGTCTCACCACAGACCCAATTTGAGTCCACTGAGGTCATGAGCTATGAAAGCACCCTGCTCCTCTAGACCAGGTTCAGGCTTTTGGAAATAAATCAAGCAGCCAGAGGTTTAAATCAGTCATCAGCATAGACATTTAGGCTGCCATTATGACAGACCTTTAACATCACTACTCTCAGAAGCAGCAGATGAAGTGACAAGTATTCCTGTGTACCAGAAAAGAGAGGAGCAGTAAATAGCTTTACTTGTACTTGCATACAAGTTTCCATCATTAAATGATAGTAAAATGACAGAGTATTCTAGCTTCTAGGATTGCTATCACTCTAACACTTAGGTGCAAGAATCACATCATTATAATTTCAAGATTTTTTTTTTTCTCATGCATGCAAGCCATTTGATGCCACTACAAATGCTTTATATCTTGTTTTTCTCACCATAAGTGGAAAGAATAAAAAGCTCAAAAAGTAGAGCATGACAATTCAGAGCACATTGCAACTGAATAAAAACTTCCCAGAAAAGTAGGACTTTCTTCTCTTTTTCCTCCCTGTAAACAGATCAGTAGTAACTCCAATTATGTTGTGACAATAGTTGTCTGAAAGCTTAGAGAACTATATATGTTGCAAAATAGAGATTCTCTTTCAGCGCATAAAACCTTCTCTGGAATGATAGAGGTTAAAACTTATGCTAATGAAATTCCCCAAACGAATATTTACATAAGTGAAGATAAGTCTTCATACATGTTTAGCTTTGCAGCAGCCTGGGGAAAAAGGGAAGCATGTTTTGTGCCAAACTAAAGACACTGCATTGTGTTTTTGCGGAAATCATCACCCATATTCCTCATCCTGATTGCTAATATAGGGCCTACATATCTTGGCAGGAAGAAAGAGAAGTCAAGCAAAGAAAATAATGACACTTAGCCTCTATAAAATCAAAATGCAGCAAGTTCTTTTTTCACTTCAATGGAACTGAAATTCATCAGGATCATTATTCTTGTGTCTCACGTTCCTGAGGCTACCAACAGACTGACCACATTTTCCTTGTTTAGTTTAATTATTTGGCATCTCCTATAGACCAGCAAGCAAGTCAGGGAAACTATATGGTCCCAGTAAGTGCAGTCCTTGCAAATCCATAGCTGTTATTTTATTTAACATAGTAGTGAAGGCCATGTACCACAGCCTCACTGTTCAGAGCATGGAAACCACCATCCTAACCCTTCATTATAAATATCACATCTATCAAATATAGCCCACACTGAAGTTCACAACAGACCACAAAATGATAGTTTCTGCAAAAGCCATAGTGGTCCTCCATTTCCACTTACACTTGGTTTTGATCAAAATATTTGCATGGATTTTTGCCTACTTGAAGCCATGTACTGGAGATGATACTCTACACAGCACGTAATCCTGGAACAGGGGACCACAGAAGCAGCAGCCCAATGCACCAGCACTGTACTCCCCACCTACTTTCCCACACGGGTAGATTTGTGTTGAAATACATGAGATTATTTTCCTCCCCTCATTCACATAAGACAAGGAATTCTGTATTTAAAAGTCCAAGGAAAACCTGGTCATTGTAACCAGTCAACTATCAAGGACAGTATCATGCAGTTTATTGTTAAAAAACAAGTATCCAATTAACAAAGGAAATATTACAGTCAGGAAAGAAATACTAAACAATAAGAAAGTGAAATATGCCAGGGACAAATAAATCAACTCACTAAAATCTAGTAATGTTTGCTACAAATATATTTTAACATCACCTTTGTACCTTTATATTGTTGCCATGCACAGACAGATTCTTTTAGAAGGATTTGTTCAAAAATGCTGCTTTTTAGTTCTTACAAAACTTAAGTGTAACGTACATGGCACCAGGAGTAGTGTGAGAAAAGGAGGAGAAGGAGGAAGAAGGGAGGTAAAACTCTGACTTGTTTCTAAAGAGTCAGAGAAGTCTCCACTGATAGTGCAACTTGAATCAAACAGCAAGAGGTTCTTCAGTTGCTGACACAGCAGAAGCCTGAGATCAAGGTGATAGAAATGCCGAGGTTACCCCAGCCCTGTAAGCATCTCCTCTTGGTTGTTGATTAATTTCAGACTTTTAGCCTTTGTCCTACCAGGGCTTATGTTCTTTTCCCACCTAATGTACTGGTTGGTCTACAGCTTTATGGGTGACCATAGGCCTTGTTGTGACTTAGTCACTAAAAAAGAATTATTTGCATTTTCACCCATGTCCATCCACTGCTTATGCGTTATGTTGTCCAGGCCTTTAGCACTGCCAATTGCTTACATTCAGGAGAGGACAGCATTATACACATCAGTTGACCTCAAAGCTATTTTAAGAGTTAGAAGATTAGTAGTGCTCTCTCTCTTATGCATTTTGACACTTCCTACACAAAGGAAGGTAATAATAAATAAAAAGGAATTGAAACTACCTCTAGTGGTTTTAAAAGTACGTGTTATTTTACTGTTGCAAAAGCGTTTGAAGTTTGTTTGCAAATAACATACATCACTGACTTGTGCAAGACTTTTTAAAGAAGCAACAAATTTCTCTTTTCCAAGGCTAATAAAAATTGCAGCTGTGTCACATAAGATTGCAGATGACTTTACATACACATTATTGGAATGTTGATGTTGTCTCCAAACAATATACAACCGTTTCATTACTGTTTACTATAGCATGGTGGTGAAGGGCAAATCACACCCCACTTCATCACACTGCTGTTTCAAGGAATTAAACAGACATTTTTTTTTTTCAAAACCCTTTGGTAGAAAAAGCAACCGAAGGCAAATATAAAAGCATCTCTATAATAGAGGGGAGATGCTTGCTTAGGAAGCATGTTGAACAAGCACAGTCCTTACATTCTTTTCAGTAAAATACCCATATATGCACCTACCTCACAGCTGACATTAAAAACAGGAAAAAAAAAATTATAGTTCTGCACATAATTGAATCATATTAAAATGGAATAACACCCCAGGCAATTAAAATCGTAGTAATGTACAGGTCACTTGAAGTGATTGTGAGAAGTACTAATTCAGCAAAACTCAATGCTCTTTCCATTTACCTAGAAATGGGTATTACCTTAATTACCCACCATTAAAAAAAATGCCTAAAACAATGCCAAATTACTTTTAGTAATTTGATTCTTAGGTTTGAAGTGCTGCCTTTAAATATCTAAAATGAAATATTTTTCCTGATTTTGATACTAAACAATCAAAATATTTTCTTCAATAAAAATTATTGTTGCCAATTTATTTGTCTCATTTTAAAAGTATTAAAGTAATGCTTGAAACATAGTTTTTCTTGGCATCCTTGTCATAGGGCTGTGGTGTCCAAAATGTAATGACATTTTGCACCCTTAAAAGAGAGGGGTTTATTTTGCCTAATTCATGAATCTGTAGATAAACCTGAAGACAAGTATTGAAATGACTAAACCTGAACAAGCACCCATTGACAGTTTCAACTGGTGACTGATTGCTTTCTTCTGAAATACTGTCAGACAAACCACTCCAAGTATTTGACACTGTACATAGCATGGCTCATCAAATCTGTGGAAATAGAAGTATTTTCCTTATAGAACAGGAGGAGCTAAAAAGTAGCCAGGTATTTAAAGGCTCCAAAACACTACACTTGTTCCTACACTTAACCATTAACTAACATGAAAAATCCCTATTGAACTGTAAAAGGCTTCTGGCAATAGTAAAGGAGCAAATTTTTGCGGAAACACGGTTTTACTCATCCAGTTTTATGCATTTGCCTCATTTTAGAAACCCACAGTTAGTGATGTCAGTTTAGAGGTAACAAAAAGGCATTCAGGCAACTTGAAAACACCGGTCTAAAAGCTTCATTCTCAGAAATCTCATTTGGTGCCTACTTTCCTCTGAGATATTTATATTTCTTAAAGGAGTTAAACAGGTGGCTGAGATTCTTTCTGCACAAAGGGAAATATCTGCTTTCTGGGCTTGCCCATAACTGCCCAAAGCTTGGCAAAGCTAAACAAAGAGCATAGACCCAACTGCCAGGATCTGTGAAGGTGATCTCCTTCCTTGCCAGGTTTTCTCAGCCTATGATTGTTCTTTTTTTCTTATCATTCTCGTTTGTGTTCTTCAAAAAAACCCCACCAATTCCCAGTCTAAATCCCACCTATCTAGAGAGAAGGGAGGGGCATCCTCTATCCCAGAAGAACCACTACTGGAACACCTGGCCAAGGAACAAAACATGGTTTTTAAATTCCCATCTCTGCTGAAGGTGATAGAACATGAAAACTAAACTCTACAGATTCACATGGCTCTCTGGCATCTTTCTCTACAGAAGTGACTCTGCCTGTGTGGAAAAATTATTTCCCAGGTCACTGAGAGGAAACAAGAAAGATATCATAAATCATTTCATAGTCAATGTCAGAAAAATGGGTCCATAGAGAGCAAATATAACTGCACAACCTAAAAGTTAGAACATTTATACAAGATAGAGACAGCTGGCCAATGACAATTTGTATTTTACATGACATATGCCATTATTTAAATGGTTAACTGAACAATTCCACAAGCAAAACTGAGAGTGCTCTATCACAAAATACTTTTCCACTCCATTGCTTAAAGCATTCCCACTGGAGACAGTCAAGTAGGGCTCAAACCTTGTCATTAAAGAAGGGATTTCTGCCTTAGCTTTCCAAAACATGATAAAATACTTTAACTTCTACCTAGATTTTTACTTCCTTTTTTAAAATGTTATTGTTTCAACAGTGTTTTCTTTTTGAGAAACTTATTTGGGGTACAAGCTACTGATGGGGTGGATATACTGCAGCCACATTTTCTGGGAACAATTAGTTTGTTCTTTTAAAACAAGCATCAGTGGTTTGTGTCTTGGGAACAGAAATAAATTTAAACACAGCTCAGTATCCCACTAGGTATCTAACTGTCTGTCCTTGTCAGATTATCACATTCACTGACATTTGATTTATTAAGTTTGATGAAATCAAATGAAGAAGATCGGAAAAGGAGTGCCAGAAAACAGTACCTGTCTGCATCTTACAGTGCTTCTTCCTTAAGGGCAACCGGAGGTTGCTGGAGTTTCAAAATTGCCATTTCAAAACCTTCTGGATCTTGGCCACAGAGCATTCTTTTCAAAATTGCAATAGACACAGATCACTCAGATATGGAACACACAGAGACAAAACAAAAAGCCAGAGAGATACATAGCTGCACACAAGTAGTCTCTGACTTTCAGTACAGGTCACAGGTAGACTGCCCATATTAGCAATATTAGCAACTGCCCACTTAGCAATAATATCCCTTGTACCTCAGCCCCCATTAGACACAAAAACTACAAAAGCATTAAACCATCTCTTAACTTTCTCGGCGGCTACACAAATACTTTAACATTTGTATTCTAGTATGTTTTTTCCTAACCTTCTCACACTGCTGATTTTCTTACTTTAGAGTGTACTCTTCCCCTTTGTGACAATGATGATCCCAGTTTAGTAATTTGCTTCTTTAAAACCGGAACATAAAGGAAAAGAGAAATGCAAAGTTCTCAGTGCTGCAATGGCTGAAAGATGCCTGTGCTGGTGCAAGGACACTAAAGTGCAATGCCGAGGGCTCAGCTGGTAGAAATTTGGTAAGCAAAAAGCACAACAGGTATTTGCAATTGCTATCAGCTGAAAAGCAGCAGCAAAATATAACTGCACCCAACAGCTAAATAACTTCTCCAGAACTCCCACCCACATCTGTCTGGCTGCCTTTAAAAGAGCAAGCCTCTGAAAGCTATACTTCAGCAAATTGAGGGAGAGGGTAGGGAGTGAGTATCAATGCTTTGTCTTTCCAGATTAATTTCTACTACATCACCAGTTCTGGCACCCCTTTTGTTTAAAAAAAAAAAAATGAAACCAACAAAAAAAATTACACACATGTTCTCCTAAGCTGAGATTTTGTCAGTGCCTGCAGGCACTCCTTGCATGTGTGCAACAGGTCAGCAGGACTGCTAGAAGCTATGTAGCCAGTGCTCAGATTCCAGAGAAGCTGAAGATGCTGGCTAGCATCCCCCAGACAAGGTCAGCCCAGCCCAGCATAGAAAGCAACCTGCAGGGCCCTAAGAAACACATGGCAGAAGCAGGCAGGTGTTGCAAATTTGAGTTTAGGTGTCACAAAAAGAGGATTTTTTAAAATTTGGATAAATACTTTTAATATCTTAAATCCTTCTAAGGCTTCCTCTGGAGTAGACCGCATTTAGAAAACTTGGTGTTACTTTATTGGTTTTCTAATCGATATAGGTAAGGGAAATATGAACTGCAGAAAATACATATGAAAACATTCTTACTTATCACAGATGTGATAAGAAATATCCATGATGCTTTTTTACTACACAGATAATTAAATTATTT
>JAWWLV010000144.1:31099946-31155737 GCA_035041135.1 Platyrinchus mystaceus
TTTTATACCTTGCAAACTCTGAAAATATGTAACAAGCAAGTCTTAAAAATAGATTTGGGGAAGGCGGATTTCTGTTTCATAAGCAAATTATTGACTGAAAGACAAATATTTCATACATGCTGTTATGTTACATTTTGTAAACTCTTTTAGCAAACAGTATTACTATATTCATCCTCCATTTTCAGTTCACTTACCTGTTCCTCATGTCTTTATGTACGGCTACTAGGTATGCCTGTTTCAGGAGTCTCATGAAATCTTGAGACATTTACAGATTACAAAATTGCAATGCCAATCTGCCAAATTTCATTAAATTAATGTATCTATGGCTTAATATTCCAGTAATTAAAATATTGATGAGTCAGATCCATTAACTCTTATACCATATATTAACTGTAATTGTAATGCAAGTAGGTGAGTTTTCAGTTTGGAAGTGGTGGAATTCATAACTATCAGTTTCATAGGTGCTAAGAAGCGTAGAAGGTGCATATTTTTGTGACAAATTTTTGGCATTGATTGATGGCTCAATTTTCTGTTTGAAAGATTTAGTTCCTGAAATAGAGTTAAAACTACATTATTCTGCATCTTCAAACTTTGGTAAATTAACCTGCTTTGTTATTATGAAAACTGTAGTGTCCCACACTTTTGCAAAGTGAAACATCTGATACAGGAAAATTTCTACTTCATCAGGATAAAACAGTAAAACAAAAAAATAAAGCTGATTTTAAAAAAATAATTAGTTTGTATATACGTCAATTGTAATAACTTTTAAAAGTACTGATGCAAAAAGCAAAATTAAACCCCAAAACTTTTATTTCATCCCAGGTATATTTCACATTGTTACTGTATGTTACCAGAAAGAACAAGCAGTTACTTTCTTGCTTCTTTTTTTCCCTTAGAATCATCGCTGTGATTTTAAGAACATGGGAAATTTTTACCTTTCACTTTAGATTTTGAATTTTTTTTTTTAATCTTTCTCTAGTAATGAATTTCTGCTTAGCATAAATAAGCAACAGGATTTAATTTTGATCACAGGATCTTGACCTTTTTTCAGCTCTTAGTCAAGAAGTCAAATTGGACATACAGAAAAACATGAACAGAGTTATGCATTTCTAAAACTCTTCTCCAATAATCCAGTGGAATAAACACATTCAGTAGAGTAATTCTTTTCAAAGATGATGGGAAAACATCTGGGGTCACTGGGTCAGTAGAAATTCCTTCACCTTTTCAATATGCCAGAAACCAAATCAAAAAAGACATTACAAAATCTTGCGGAACCAAATAGAAGATCCAAGTAGCCTGTAAGGCATGGCAATGGCAGTGAAAAGCTTTATCAAGAAAAAAATGCAGAGGTAAACATGTGATCCTCAGCTTAGAGAGTGCTATACTTTGAGGAAAACATTATTTTAAAAGTCTCTATTGTCATCTTAGCTCTCTGTGAGCCACTCAATTAGAAATTAACCTTAGTTGGGCTTGCGATATGTGTCATCTCTGAATAGGGAGTGGATCAACATTCAGCATATGACCACAGGTGGCTTTTGCATTCTCTGCCGCAAGAACATTTATCATGGAAGAGAAAGCTTGCACTTCTAATACACACAGAAAGATATGCATCATCTTCGTAAAGCTCGGAGGCTTCTGAAAATGCTTAACTGGTTTCCTGAACAATCCAAAATACTGTTCATTGAATTATTAGTTGACCAGATGTCTTGTGGGAGCCAGGAAAAAAAAAGCATGAAGCAGCAGAAAAATATAAACTACAGTTTATCTGTTGATTCAAGAAAAAAAAAAAAAAGTTAAAAATAGAATGACTATTTACATGAAAAAGAGTGGGAGTATCTTACTCTGGAGACAGTGAATGACAGCAGATGGTACCTCTCCAGAGAGCAAAATTGCTGGTGAAATAAATTAAGTCTGTGACAGACAAATCCCACGTGTTAGGGTAGCATAGGTAGAAACGTGGCCTCACACGGTGGCAAGGGACACATGGACTGTTACACGTTCACTGTCACCAGCTCCCTGTAGTGGTCAGCAAGTGACAAGAAAGGACCACTCTTGCTGGCTCCTGTCTCAGCACATACACAGCGCTGCTTGTGCACAACACAGTTGCTTCTGTAGAGGCACAGGCAGCATGCAAGTAGAAACCTCTTTCTCTGCAGGGATCATGTTACCTCCAGAAGCATGAAGATCAATTCCCCTCATACAGTCACATATTTGCTTTGCAAGACACTTTCTGTGGATTTGTACAAAGATGTAAACAATGAAATATCCCCCTATTCTACCAAGAATTTGAATGAGTTCTAACAGAAAATCTATTACCTGACATGTCTTGAGTGGCACTCAATTAAATCAATTTGGGGCCAGATTCTTAGTTGCACTACAGCTGGGTTTTGCCACCCTGCACTGCTGCACTTCTGGGCAATGACTGCAATCAAGAAGAATTTTAAACAAGTCTAAATCAGGGCAGTCCTTAAGTTGTTTTATGGCTTGTGGAAGACAGCCCAGTCTGCAGGGGACCACACAACTGCAGGAATACAGGAAGTGAAAAAATAGGCCACTGTTAAAAACTTGGTGATTCTGAACATGTATGAGAGTAACTTCAAACTGCCTTAACATGGAACCATCTATCTTCACTTATCCATTTGAAGAATCAAGGAATTTAAGGCATCTTTGACAGTAAGAAAGAATTTAATCTTTTATCCCTGGGCCTTCGTAGTGAGTAGCTTTGATTATGGGAGTTATAATACTTCACGCTTATGGTGGTACAAGTAAGAAAGCATTGGAGGCTGGCTTCCTGCCTCTTTTTAATTGCATTCCAGAAACCATTTTTGCACCATCTGTGATCCTGTTGCAATATCTACATAGGGATAAATATTACTTCAGACTTCATTGTAGATAAGACCACACATGGCAGAAGACATGAAGAACAAGCTCCCTGGGGCATTATTCACAGATGTGGCTGAGTCTCCTCCTCTCTCAGGTAACTAACTGATCAGCTGCTGTAAGGGCAGCTCCCCCAGTTCCTGCTCCCCACATAACTGGAGGCAGCAGGGATGCGCTCATTTTCCCTACTGACAGAAGAGCTGAAAGAGAGATTTTTATGGTCAGCCCTCTGTAAAACATGAATACCCTTCCACACTCCCAGAAGAGAGATAAATTGGCTGTATAGCCATTTTGCACCAGACCAGAACAACACAATAAAACAGCAATGCTTTGTAAGGGCTGGGAATGTGAACTGTGATGCCTGGTTCAGGTGTTTCTCAGCAGCTTTCAATGTAATGTGTAAAGAAAATGCCTGCCTGGAGATGTAGCTACAAAGCCATCCAGTTCATTGCCCATGGGAAGCATGTACCTCTCACATCACCCTTCTTCCACTCACAGTGCTTTGATTTTAGTAATACACCAAAGCACCAGACCTATCGTTATTCAGGCACAGATTTTGCATGGAAGTCTCTGCATAGTGGGCAGCTTTCTGGCTTGTTTTTCATCACAAATCTAGCAGGAGAAGAGCAACAGTTTCAAAGACTTTTACAAGGAAGCCTCAGGGCTTCTTTGCCAGACTTCAATGGATATGTTTAGAGCATGGTATATGGAGGTTGAACTGCCTGCCTCCCATTAACATTAATAGAGTCAGAAGGCTAAATGCCTGTGCACCACTCTGGTGACGAACCCTCAGTATCTGGCAAGTAATGTGCTGCCATTTCTAAGTCCTTTCAGGTATGATATTTCCTTCTTCAGTATCAGGGTGGCAAAATAAAACAGAGAGGGACAGCCTAGTTTCCTTCAGCTGAGATATTCCAAAAAATAAAATAACTATGGGGGTTCTGTCTCATTTTTAATGCAGAAGCTTCCACTTGCATAAAAACCTCCTTACATATAAGGTATCAACAGCATTACAAATACTAATTTTAAAACACGATAGCAAACAGACAACAAACTGCTATCAACCTACTGGTCTAATATGAAAGAATAGCTAGCAGTTACACAGGATTCACTTGGTCCCACCAAAATTCTAGAATTATATGTGATCTTCAAAAATTACAGGTAAAGGAGGTACTTCTCAAACATGAGACTGTTGTACAGATGAAGTAAGTAGTTAATTTAAATTTTAATCTGTATTAAAAAAAAAAAAATCTTTCATTCCCTGTTTATGAACACCTGCAGTTTATATCGCACACATTTTCACTGGAAACAATCTGTTAAAACTGTAAAATTATTATAGTGTAGTCCCATAGTAGGTCACACTGTGGCAGTACCTTTGATCTCAGCCCCTGGGAAACATTTTTTCATGTGGGCAGCAGCAGCAGCTGTAAATACAATGTTAATACTGTTGGGGTATTACATTTCCCTTTTATTTTGCTGGCTGAAGTCTGAGTGCTTGTGCAGTACTACACTTCCCATATAACACACTTTCAAGTTTCTGAAGTTTCAAGGTAATCTAGTAAATAGACTATCTTAGATACTTTTACAGCGGTGTTACCAGTGGAGGAAAAAAAAAAAAAAAAAAAAAGGACCTCTCTGTGTCTTTCAAATCTGGGAAAATATACTTTGGTGATAAATCTTAATCCCTTAACAACTTGATCCTCCCCTTAGCTGCCTCAAAATTCACAGCTTTTCTGCTTTAACCTGATTAAAAACAACCTGTTGGCTAAATTACTTGATAACAACTTAGAGATATCCTGTATGTTTGAGCTTTTCATATGTGTAGTCCTACTTTAATTAAAAAGAACTTCTCTTTTAAAAAGGTTTTCTTTGTCCCTGATGATTGTGTCATCACAACACTAAAATTCTAGATGCTGTATTGACTTTGCCATACAGAAACAGCACAACGGTCTGGCCTTAGCTTGCCATCGTGCTGTGTATCAATCACCACACACCCATCCCAGTTATACCTGAAGTCAACGGCATGAAGACTGGATGATGCTCTGAGCAGCATAAAGAAAGACTTGAGCTAGATTAATGCTACTCTAATCCCTAAAATTTTATTCTGATGCAGTTGCTTTGCAATAATGTCTTACTTGTTCAAGTTTTATACTGGGAAAGTTATAAAGATTGGGGACTTCTTTTATCTTTCATGTACTGAGTGCACATCTTTAGAAAGAATATTTGTTAAACAATATTTTAATAAAATAAACAGCACACATATTTTGTTACATGAAAATTTACATTTATACATACATGTAGCAACATATCAGTAATTTAAATGCTTTTTTCCTTTTGAGAACAAATCCATTAAAATGTCTTAAGAAAAGTGATTCTACCAAATAGCATGCAAACACTTTGAAGTGTCAAAATTATCTTGATTTAGCCTCTTCTATTCACTGCTTTCAATTCTGAATGAACACACAAGCCACAAGACCTGTTCTACTTTGCATGCTCTGTATGCACTGCTGTCAGAGGCGCATAATAACATACATTTTTGTTCTTTTTCAAATACCACTGTAATAGACAGTTGTGTGCACAAAAAGCTTTTTAAATGCATATTGCTGCAGTTTTGTGCCTTAGGGCAAATCTCATTTCATGCTCTTTGGTATCAGTATAGCTTGGGAATGCAAGGACTGAAGCCTACAGTCAGGGTCTAAATCCAGAAAAGATATAAAAGACCTGTTAGAAGAAAGCAGGGAGGAAAGGGGGGGGGGGGGGAGGACGAGTGGCAAGCAGGTGACTTCCTATCAAGGCAGATTCATCCCTTTCCTCCTCAACCTGTGAGTAGCATTAGGCATCCAGTTGAGACTTACAACAGCCAGGAGGCTAACATTCATGATTTTTTTTCTTAATCAGTCATTAGGTAAAGCTTTTAAATAACCACTAGTAAGGAGTAGAAGTCCACCCTCTCCTTTTCCCAGGTAAGAGTTCTAACTGCCCCAGAACACCTAAATAGCATGACTGTTCTGGCAAAAATTCCGTGCACACTCCTCCTCACCTCCTCTCACTAACTAATAAGTACATATTCCTTTTAAATGTAGAGTTTTCACAGAAGAAAACCATGTTAGAATTTTACATGGACAACTGGGGTGCAGGATGGGTGTAAAATCCTTCTGCCGGGAAGAGATTGAACCCGCATTGTCTACTCATACTCCTGTTGGAGGCATGAATGAAGACTCCCATCACCTCCTGCTGCTGCTGTACTTCAAGCACAGCCTGCACCATTAGTCATGCTAGGAGCATGCCAGCTGGATAAAGCCCCTCAGGTGAAACAGACCGAGGAATGCCTTGCTTATGAATCCAAATTAGGCTTAAATGTAAATTATGACTGGGTCACTCCATAGTAAGCTAGTTTGGGGATGCCCAGGAAAAAAGAATTTAAAGCCTTCAGGAAATATGAGGATTTTATATGAACGGGTGGCTAAAGACAGCTGCAGGTTCAGTCTGCAATCCCTCCAACCCAGCTCCACCTAACCCTCCTCCATCTGAGAATCTGGACAGCCATGTCACAGTGTGAAGGCTCAGAAAAATGCCTAACAACGAAAGAATTCATGTGGATCCAAAGTTATGTGGCTGCTTGGGGGAATTATAATGGCTGCAGTTTGGGACACAGAGTCTTGGAGCAAGTATTAGGGAACTTTGTTCTTTCCAATTTGTCCTCTCTTGATTTTCAGCGTATTATTTATTTCCTAGTAAAAGAAATTCAAAATTTTAGGGAGGAAATTTTCACATGACTTCAAATGACCCGAAGGAGAGAATGACACAATCACACTGCAAAGGATGGTGGTGCAGAAGAGAACAACCTGTCAGAAATGAGCTAAGAATGGAAAAGAAGGACAACCTAAATGACTTAGGCAGGCAGGTACCAGCTCTTCTTTGAGGGGAAGGATGGGGGAGAGAGTTTCCAGTCACCTGCTCTGAAAAGAGCACATTGCACAAAGGGTTCAGTATGAATGTATCACAGCCACCAGTAGCTCAAAACTGTCTGCACTGAGGAAGCTGGCTCTAGGGCCACTGTGCGCTCTGGCTCTGGGTCACAACTGCAAATGCCTTTAACTGTGGTGGTGAAGAAAATTGTATAAGGGTCGACATGCCTCCTGAAATCTAAGCAGAACACATATCTGTGCATCCTTGACACCAAATCAGTTAGGGATGGCACCCATCAAGAAGTCAAGGAGGAGAGATGTCTGTTTATAACTTGGAAAACCATCCTGCCTCTCATATCAAATACTCTAAAACTCCCACCTCAGAAACTGCTCAGGTTACTTCCCCAGAAAAAACTCTCATTCCCTAACCACTTTTGTTTTACATACACCTATACAGTTTCAGAGAGGAAGGAAATATATTTTAATAGAAATCATTCTCAAAAAACCTACTATCAATGACATGATGATACATTTGCTAAAGTAGATTTAAACTATGATAAGGACATGTTCTTTGAGTACAATTATTATATTTCTCACTCCTGTTGCTATACTAGATAGAGAAGAAATGCTATGCTATTTACTGTATACAAATCAATAAACCACATTTTATATAGTGTGCAAAACCCCTTTTGCCAGAGGGGTGGGATGTGGGACTTTAAAATACTGCATTGCTGTTTGGTAAAGAGCTTCTTCTGCAGTTTAGAAATATGAATTCTGGTCAAAAAAATATCTAGAAGTCTTTTTTCCTTTCCTACAGAATCCTGGTGTCTGAGTTGGAACATTATGGGTGGTGGGTCTGGATGGGTGGCCTACTAGATGAGTGAAAACCTGCCTGGGCCCTGAGGGCCAAAAAGTGGGTGGTTAATGGTGCATGCTCTACCTGGAGGCCAGTTGTGATTTTTTCAGGATCTCTTTTGTCTAACATCTATTTCAGTGACCTGGAGGAGAGTCTGGAGTTCACCTTCATTGAACTTTCAGGTGACACCTAGTTGGTACACGCAGCCAATCTGCTTGAAGCCATGGCTGCCATCCAGAAGCGCCTAGGCAGGCTGGAGGGATGGAATGGCAGGAACCGCAAGAAACAAAGCAAGGACAAATGCAAAGTTGTGCACTTTGAATGTCTGACATCCTTGCACTGGTACAGGCTGCAGACCAGCTCCGTTGAGAAGACACTGGTGGACCATAATCTAAAGATAAACACGCCCTGGAAGTAACGAAGGGTAGTCATCTTTGGGGCTGTATCATCAGGAAAATATGTGGTGGCAAGGAAGATGTCTATTCCCTTTACTTAGCAGTTGGTAATCGTATCTAGGATACTGTGTCCCGTTTAAGGTCTCCTGACCAGTAAGGGAAGACACTGAGAAACTGGAGCAAGTTCAGTGGAGCATTGCCAAGATGGCTGGGACCAGAGCAGGTGTGCAGGATTCCTGTGAGAAGAGGCTGAGGCTTGTTCATCCGGGAGAAGGGATGGCACTTCAGGGGGACCTAACAAGAACCCCCAGTGCCTATGGTAAATTTAGCATGAAGACACAGCCACAGCAGACCATGGCAAGAGGGCGAGAGACAACAGACAAACTAAAACAGAGGAGGTCCCACTGGAAATAGGAAAATACTTGTTTACTGTTACGGCAGTCCAGCAGTGGAACAGGCTGCCCAAGGAATCTGTGCGGTCTTCAGCCTTGGAGGCTTTCAAGACCCAACCAGATAAAGCCCTGAGCAGCATGGGCTGACCTCAGGACTGACTCTGCTTTGAGCAGCACATTGGACTAGAGACCTCCTGGGGCCTTTTCCAACCTGAATTAACCTATGATTCATTATATGTTTTAAGACCTTTCCTGGAGCTTTCTAATCACTACCTTCTTTAACTTTCTTTTGCTTTAGCATGAAAACCTTTTAAACTATTTCTAAAAGTACATCCCTCAAAATAATTGTTCTATTCTAGGCAAGTACTGTCATTATATATAGATATTTATATATTTAAATTCTGAATACTTCAACTTATTTTAAAGGCCTCTTCATAAAATAATGAAAGCAAGAGCAAGCTTTTTAAAATTTAATCTAGATGAGCTATGTAGGAATGAATTAATGCCTAAGGATATGCTGTCATATTTAAATGTAGAAAAGTATAATTACAAATGCTACAAGTATGAAACTGAGCTTCTTAGAGAAATTAAGATTGTTTAAGAAAAATAAAAGGAATTGTAAATGTCTGTGTGACTTTGGTTTCCTTCTTTTGTTACTATGGCTACAATAAAGAATTACCAAAGGAGAGAACTGGATTGGTACAGCATTAAAGATTAGGAGTGCTAATTAGTATTCTCCTTCTATTACTCTGATAGCCACATAATCCAGAGCCACTTATTCTAAATCACTTAACTTTGAATAATTTTTAGCATTGTTTTGCAAGTAAATGCCAAGTCTATTTATTACAGTTGTGTCTGTATTTAATAAAAAGACCCATTTCAATTACCATATTTTTGAAGTCTAGACTTCTCAATTTTTTTTAAATAGTCCAGACAGCCATTTATTATCAGCTTTTTAGTGATATTATTTTCTTTTGCACAAATGTATTACATAGTGTGTTTCCTTTGGTATATAATCATCAATGTGGTGCCTCTACACTTTTGGCCACACAAAATGCTACGTGTGTTTGAACATAAGTTTTCTCTATCCAAAAAATAATGTTTAAATTGAAACACATCCAGATTTTATACCATTTTAGTTGCATGTTTTTCTAATAATTTTCTAACATTATAAAAATATCTTTGAGGCCAAGCTGTCTATTTTGTACTCGAAAACTTACACACTGCTTTTTTAATCTGAACACCTATGTTCCTGTCTCATTGTATAATTTGAGTTTGCAAGATACACATGCACAAATTAAACCAAAAGCATGCAATGCTGTTTACAAATAAAAATAAAACCGAGTAGAAATAAAATACTATTTGTGGGCACAATTACTTACTCAAATGTTAAACCATTTAGTGAAAAAGAACACTAAACGGAAAAATCAAAATTTCTATGTGTTAGGCACTGATCTTGGTCTCAGATTTTGATTCATTCTTGGATCTGTCACGGACTTGATAAGGGACAAGCTATCTAATCTCCTTTCTGCCTGAGGTGGTGGATCCTAAAGCTGACCTGCCTGCTGGCAGCCTCAGTCCTGCCGTCCTCCCATTCTCAGCTCTGAGTCTGGCTGAGGCATTTCAGTATGAAAAGCTCTATGAAAGAGTTTTGTTCTCCCCATCCTGCTTTTCAGGTTATATAGACTTAAGGCACAGAAACAGACCAAATCAAGGCTGGACAAGCATTTGAGTTAGTGTGAAAAGAGGACTGCTGGTTTGCCAGCAAAGACAATATATGAATGGCTACTGCTCTATGAGACTTAGTTACACTGCATGGGACAGCAGCTTCAGTTTCTCTGCCTATAATATTTAGTGTTGGTTCCCTCTTTCTTTTCTTCTTATTTATACTTATTTTTTACCTGTAACTTTTAATTTTTCTAGCAGTGAGATTTGGGAACACATATTAGCTATACATGATGACCAAATGCATAACATTTCTAAAGGAAAGATTTTAGAGGCAGCAAAAGGAAGCAACATATGGATTTCTGCCAATAATGTGTTATAATTAAAGGCTTCTGGGAATGTATTTCAGCAAATGCATAAGAGTATCATAAATATTTGAAAGCACTGGAGGACAGTTATACCCTTGCTCTTCAGCTTTACTATTAGTAGTTATTTTAATAGATGCATTAATAGCATAGTCTGCAATAACAAGATCAAACAAACCACCGGGGCTTCCTTGAAAATTTTAATGATGTAAAGGAGTCACCAACGCTTGGCCACATTTTCATCACAGAGTGATTTGTTTGCTGTTATGCCTTGTCTGGAAAGAGTATTCTGCTCCAGAAATGGTAAATTGGACAAGATTACTGCTTACTATTTGAACAGACAGTAATTTATATGTCTGTGTCTAGGTGACAGTAACTTTTTTTTTTACAAAGCAAAAGGAACAACTGAGGATTTCACTCGAAGAAGGGCCAGACTATCTTTAAATAAGTTAAGGGTTAGAAAACTTCTTGAGGGGAAAGAATTGGAAAAAATTTAAATCTGAAAAAAAAATCCCACTGGTTCCCAAGAAATAATAGGACAGAAGAGACTCTTATATTTCCTTTTTTTTCAAACAGTCTGGGAACACCAGATATGAGGGAGGACAGCACTCCTGATCACGTGTCTTAGCAGAATGCTAAATTTTTAATACAGGGTGGATAGGTGCAATTCCTAGAAATCCCAAACCTATGGACATGGAGGTCCATAGCATGTGTGACCTGAGAATAATTCTTAGCAATGCTCATCCACCTTGCAGAGCTCACTGAAGTAACTGAACAGCAAGGAGGCACACCTCACTTCTCTGCATGAGTGGACAAGATAAAGATCTGTGTGAAAGTGCAGACAAATAACACATGGGTCGGTCTGTGTATCTTCCAGAAAGCAACACAAGCCAGTTAAACTCCCTCACAGCAATAGTCCTTGCAAAGTTCAATGCTGGATATAAAAACATATATATTTAAATAATTTTTAAGTAACTGTCCTCAAAAACTTATACAGGCACTTCATGCACATAAGAGGTCTCATTGACTGTAGTAGAACTACTCATGTATGTCAAGATGAGCCCATCTGTAACTCTTTGTAGAAGAAAGCTCTGGGCATGTACATGAAAAGTTCCAGTGACAATGAGCTGCTGACAGTGAAGCTCTTTAAGAAACTCAGATCAAAACTGAGCTTTAGGAGAAATTCACTGGGGAAAGGATTGGTAATCAAATGCCATACCACCCAGCTGCTACCAATGGGTAGCAGTCCTGGCACACAAAGCAGGTCTTACAATACTACAGTGTGAACTGGGGGCAGTAAAGGGAATACAGGTAGCAAAAACATGGAACCAAAGTGGCAGGGGAAGTTGCTATGACGTTTTGCATAAAAAGCAATGACCTCATATGAGAGGGGTTGTTTTCATTTCTTCACAATTTGCCAGTAACTAACAAAAACAGGAGAAGCCAACACTTGGTACAAAAGACAGGTACTTCTGTAGCATCAGTCACTCAGCATGAAGACTGAAATATCAAAAGAGAAAGACACAGAGTAGACAACTTTGAAAATATATTCTTCCATTAATAATAGCTCTGTAGAGCTAACAGAGTACAAGAATTCTGCGATATAAAGAAGTTCACCAAAACCCATGTATAACTCTCGCAAAGAACTTAAAATAGACCTGTCAAGTTTGATGTCAGTGGCAACTTTTGAAGAGAATAGCTAAATATATTAATAAATAACTAGAACTGAGATCCTTAGGGAGACTATACAACAAATTAAGATGAATTCATTGTTGGTGGCACCACTGTCAACAGTCCTGTGTGCAGTGCCAAAGCACAGCCTCTGTCAGAAGACAGCAAGCAGATCTAGACCTGATCTCTTTTGAAAACATTTCACAGCCTTCTTTGAACAAGCCTTGTCAACATCAGTGTTGCTCACAATTAAAGTACTACATTTATTACCACCACGTGACAACCCTGCCTCACTGTCTTATAAAAACCTACGCTATGAAAAACAAAATGTAAAAAGTAGTGGAACTTGTTTGAATTATGTGAATTATTTTAAGGTCCATGTAATACTTTCCTATTAATTTTGTGTGCAGGATGCTCAGGTGTTGGAGGGATTAGCAACAATAAAAAATAAAAAACTCAAACAGTGCAGATAAACTTAATTTCGGTGACTTAAAAAATAACAATACCATCACCACTCTGACACAAATAATTCTGATAAATTTCAGAGTAAAAAATAGATGTAAAACCAGAAGGATATTATGACTCATCCAGTGATGCATCTCACCTTAAAGGGATATGAATAATTGTTACTTCAACAATCAAACATTCAGTCTTAATTTGATGCTATTGTTGGAAATGAAATGGCATACAAGCAGAAACATAGGAATTGTTATGTGGAATTAATTACTTATATCATATATTGATGTTCTTTAGAACAGAATTTCAAGAATCTGCAGTGCAGGTCCTGCGCTTTCCATCCAATTTCCTCAAACCCATGTAAATCTGTAAATAGAACTGTGGGGGAAATATTCACATCTAATGTGTGCTGTTCATGGTTATGAATGAATCAGATATTCTACTAAAGTCTTTGGTGTAGGTGGGATTGTCAGTCCCTGAGTTGCATATTGAAGCACTGCAGTAAGAAGAAACAGTTGTCTCTGGTATAATGACTTCAACAGGAAAAAGGCATTGGTATGCCATCACTGATGTATCATGTAGGTGCAGCAGAATCTAATCATAACTCAGAAACATTAAAGCATTTTTTCACTCCTGATGCTAGAAGCTTTCACAATAATTTTTTTATCTTCTATAAATATATTTTTTCCCTAAAGAGTCATTCAAAAAAGGGTGAGAATAAAGGAAATAATCAATCATAACTTCATATAAATTTCTTCTTTGCAAATAGAGTTTTCATAATTCCAGTCTCTTCACAACATAATTGAACTCACCTAAAAATAAAAACCAAAACAACAAAAAACCTCCCAAACAACCCACCATTTCCTCCATTTCTTTTAAGGTTTGTCTCATATCTTATTTCTGAGTAACTTTTCCATTTTAAATAGAGAAAAACATATTACATAGATAAGTTAATAAATGTAAATAAATCAAATATAAATACTAAAAGCTTTATTCAATTATCACAATTACAATATAAATTATGTACATAATTTTCTGATTTCTTACCATAGGAATTTCACTTTTTTGGACACAAAATTTTATGTGAGTGATAAAAACTTCTACAAACCACATTCACATGCATTTTCATCTAAATAATCTTTTCAGCTACTACCTTATTGAATGTCTCTTAAAATTTGTAAATGTTCACTGATCATATCAATTATTAATATATAATATACATGCATAAAATTTTTCCTATATATTTTACTGTCATTTAAGCTTTCTCTAAATTGCCTTGAGGTATCAATCTCCACTGTCTCCTTAAACTCATTGTTTTCTCTTCAAAACAAGACAAACATAAATAGAAAGAGAATCTGACACATGCATTATTCAGCCAGCTTCTTGTGTTATTTTTCCCTTTAAGTGGTTCACTGAAATATGCTCCACAGGGCATATGAAGGTTATAGCACCTAGTCAAAGGAAATACTTTCCGTATTAACTGTTATTTCTTTCCTAAACTTCCCACTGAGACCTTTCTTCACCTGATATAGTTAGCATTTCTAGATTCTAGCTTTTTAGTCTGATTATCTATGAAATTCCTAAAATACAGACAGGTGAGCAATCAGTCTTTAGAATTCTGACAGTAAAGCACTTGGACAAAATAAAGATACAAGACATAAGTAACTCAGTCTCTGAAGAGGCCTTGTCTTCAGCATCTTGAAGGGTAGTCTAAGACCCCAGGACTGGAATGAAAAACTCATCCAGGAGTTTTACTTTTTTAAAAATATACAAGGCTCCAAAAATTCACCCACTGAATCTTTAAGAGAACCTTGACTCTTTAATACCTTGAGGTAGCGCAAAGAGAAGACATTGCATACATTTTCTCAGGAGGTGCTTTTACTGATAAACTAGGGGAGAAAATAAGAGGTCTTGGCAAAAGTTTAAAGGGTGACATACAACCAAAACAAAGCATTCCACATTGCACTGACTTAGCACATGCTAACCCATACAACTTAAAATCCAACCCATTTGGTTCCAAGTTACTCAAAAAATTAAGCAAGGAGTAAAGAAAGGGAAGAAGGAGGAGTAAGAAGAGAGAAGGAGAGAAAGAGATTATTAAGTAGCTACCACCAGAGAGTCCTGTACAAGTCCAGCTCCTAAGAGGCCAGGTGGCAGGTCTCAAGCACAGACGGAGCCACGTGTTGCTGGTTTTGTGTGCTTTGGCCCCTTGTGGACACCCCTCCCAGGCAAGACTTCTGGCCCACTGGCCAGAAGGGTGAGAGGTGGTGTTCCCACTGTGTCAGCCAATCTAAGGCTGAGTTAGGGGCTCCAGGGTAGTATAGGCCATGCTCCTGGGCTGCTTTTGACTGACAGCAGCTCTGCAGTCTCCCAGTGTCTTGAGGGGTTGGGGTGTTTAGAAAAGGCATGACTTCACTGATGGGAAATTCAACTTATTCCTTTCCCCCACATACACACACATACTTGAGTTGTTCTGAGACAATATAATAATCCAGAATCTCACAGGTACCATTATATTTTCCCAGTAATTATTAATAAATTGAATACAAAGACTGAAAATACTGTGTGACCTTCAAGCTTTAGCACACGTTAAACCAAGAATCTGCGTATTTTACTACTGTTCCTTGAAATTTAAGAAATATAATATTAGCAGTCAAAAAAAGGAAGGTGCATATATGCCCATGGAAATATACTTGCTGGATATTCTTATGGTTATTATTTCTTGACAGTGCAATCATATAATGCATATTACTTGTGGTGTATTTTCATTGTTCAGTTAATGTGCCTGCACATGTAGATGAGAAAGGGATATGTATCATGGAATGGTGAAAGGAATACTGTATTTGCCAATTTGAACAAATGCAAGAGCTATTCAGTGAGCTAAAGATGGCCTGCATGTACAACTCATAAATTATTGGCTGTCTGTCCCTAATTAAATACAGCCAGCTCTCACAGCTTGGAATTGAAGGCTTGAACTGCTGCAGTATTAGACCAATCATTTAGACATCTACATTTTCTTCCCACTTCTTCTATCTTAAGTGTAAAAGAATGTTATTTATAGCTCACTACTCCTTGAGTCATTTCTTGGAATAACTGCTAAAAAGGGGATCCTGAGAATTAAAAGCAGCAAGAAAGGACACTTTCCCCATCTCCCTTCTTTGTACAAAATTAATCGTCCCGCATGATTAACAGACATAAAAAAGCAGAATTCCCACTGGAGACAGAAACTTATGATGGTCTTCCTTAGGACAACTTGTTGCACTGTCACCCAATGCTGCATTTAGCATCAGTACCCTCCCCTTGTCTTCTGATAGGGTTGTCACCACAGCCATAACATACTTTTAGGTCCATTAAAGAGCATCCAAACAGTTTCAACCTAATATTTTACCTTGTCCACTGATATACCTGATTCCAGGTAGATGGTTGAATTATTTCAAGGACACCCAATACATACAAAAAAAGAGTTAGAGCTAGAGTTTTTTGGGAAGTATTCAACTTAAGTTCAGAGTTTCTTAGAAGAATTTTCATATATAACTATGTACTCATACAAAGACAATAAAACCTGTCCACCTTTATCTTTCTGATATTATGAGAGATGCCTGAAAGATTTTTCAAATTTTCTGTGAGAGTTTAGGTTTTCTATTCCTATAGAAATACATATACAATACGATACAGCCTTTCCTCTAGTCTGCTTCAGTAGGGCAACTGAAAAGAAACTACAGAAAAACCTGAGAGAATCAAAATATTTGGTTCAGCCTCTTTCCTGTAATTCCAAGTAAAAGATATGTTAACTAATGACTTTATGATTTTCTGCAGGCAAGATAAGAATCAGTTACTTCTAGCAAGTGACTGATGCAAAACACAAGGGGTTAAAGCTCTCCATGGGGCTGATATGTGGGAGTTGCTTTTACACATAATGAAATTCTTTTTGAGTGAAAATACATATAAACCCAACAAAGTGGTACACTATGATTTGTACAAGAAAGAGGGCTCAAAGATAACACTTATTAGATTCAGAAAATAATAAAATATTAGAAACATGGTTCAGGTCTCACACATTTGTGAGATAGATCAAAAGGTGTTATTTAGAGAAGGCTTTTGTATCTTTTTTTTCCAAAAAACTAAAATAAGGTTATATCAAATTGTTCTTCTTTTCCAAACAAAGACAACTTCAAACAAATCAAGTTACACTGAAGTCTCACCCTCTGGAGAAAAGGAGAATATTCCCGGAAAAAAAAAGTAACACTCCAAAACATATGCCACTCTTAAGAGGTAATAGCTGTGAGGAGTTTGTGTGATAGTCTAGTTATTCATTACTTCATTTGCTTTCCAGACACTCCATAGTCTATAAAAGGACTGGAAATTCCTATAATGAACACTATAATGGAATTTATTATGCCAGGAGAATTAAGCCTGTGTCAACACTTCCATTATAAAACCTTGGTTTTAAGAGTTGGTAACTTGTCTCTATAAATACTGCATGCCCCACTGTTCAAGTCAAAATCTTATTGTCTCACAGTAATATCATTGTTGCAATTATATCATTGTTGCAATGATATTACTGATTTAAAATGAACAAAGATCTTGATTAACAAAGATGAAACAGAAAATAATCTTATTACTTTATCACTAATCTTATTACTTTATCACTAAACGGTTTATTTTTACAAAAGCGTGTCTGAATTTTAAAACATTTAACACTGGTTTGAGTTTTTGGCTTGGTTTGTTTCCTTTCATAATTTAATGCACCACCACTCAGATTCTTTCTGTGAAGAAGATTAAGTTGGGGGGGTTTTGTTGTTTTTTTTTTTTTTTACCCACCAAATTCATGTCTGTTATGAAATTACTTTTTCGTCCCATTTTGAAAAAATAAGACTCTACAATTTTTGTGGGAGATTGTAGTGGTTTTGAGTCTAGGCCTTCCTTGGTAATCAGGTTGTAACCAAGGAACCAAGGCCACGTTCCCAGTATTCCATACGATTTTTATGTAAGCAAGGGTATAAATAAGAAGGGAGAGGAAGCTCTCGCTCTCTTTCTTCCGAGAGACTGGAAGCAAAGGTTCTCTGCTATCATTCTGCCTGGGTGGAGGAGTGAGGTCTAAGTGTAGCCTGGTTGGCCTTGGGAGGCGGAGAGTGCTGGCGGTCATCGGCACGGTTTTCTGCTATCTCGAGGAAAGTAGTAAGATATTCTTTTGTTAGTTCTGTATTTCGATAGTTCTTGGGGTTCTATTGTACAAAACTATTCTGGTTTTGTCCCTTTTTAGCCCTTGTCCCTTTTCCTTTCCCTTTGTTTTCTTCCCTTTTGGGGGGTTCCTTGTAAATAATATCCTAACTGTAATATATATAAATATATATATTTTTATGGAATTCAGTTGGTTTGGGTTGTTTTAGTTTATATAGTCTTTTCCATTTGTCCGAAGGGAGAAAGAGGGAGAGGAAGGTTTTTTCACTGTGGTCTGGGCACTTGGCTGGGAGCCAAGTCCAACCTCAGACAGAGATGAAGGAGAAAACCATCCTCATACATCTGCAAAAGCAGATTAAATAGCACAAATGGAATGAGATCAAATATACCATCCTTTCTCTGTTCTCCCTTATGAGCATTCTGTTCATTGCAACAACAGCAAATCTGGTGTTGCACAGGAACAAAGCAATGTTCAAAAGTTTTGTCTTAATACATGCTGAATTTATGGATTTACTTCAGAAATACTAATTTTCAAAGGACAGAAGAAACCAGGTGCTGTAAGAGCTATAAAGGCCATGATAATTAAAGTAATTAGACTGGGGGTAGGCAGCAGCTTTTCTGTTGTCACTGAGTGGAAAATATACAGGGCTGAAGAATTCTATGTTCCAGACATTTCTTTCCTTGTAATTTTCACTCTTTGCCACTCATTCTTTTGCTAATATTTATGATTTCTTTTTGTTTTCATGAAACTACCGACACAATAGAAATGATAGCATAGCAAATTAATAAAATATATATATATATGGCACACAAGTATGTATGGTAAGAAGACAAAGCTAATTGCATATAAAAGGTAACAGCTGAAATAGACACGCTTAACCAGGGATGCTTTTACAAGTGAACAGAATTTAGCCTATGAATGCACAAATAAGGAAATGCAAATATACATATAAAGAAGTATCCATTTTAACTTTGAAGCCTTAACGCTAGACCCCAGATATTTTCAATAATTCAGTGCCAATCTGGAGACACATTACTAATTTCATGTTATATTCAAACTGCATAGTTTTAGGCCTTTTTTGAATTATATCACTTTAGATAATCAGCCTCAAATTTTATATTCTTACTGTTAAGTTCTTGCATTTGTAGATGCCAAAAGGAACATAAATTGTGATTTCTTACAATACAAGGAAAGAAATAGAAGAAAAAGGTCTTCATAATTTCATTTCAATATTATAAGATTTTTAGCTTAGAGAGAAGCATTTCTCATATCTATAAGAAAGAAGTGCAAAAATCCCCTGGTTACTTTAGAAATGGTCCTTAAAAACAGAAGTAAATACCATTAGCAAGTTCATCCAGAAATTAAAATGATTGTCACTGACATATTGAACAAGGATTTCTAATATATCAAATACATGGTAAAGTGGAGGAAAGACATCGGAGCTTGTGAAAACCAACTTATTTCAATCCCTTTAACCCTCACATATCCTAATAATTCATAGACAGAAAAATGATTTCTATATTAACCTTCAAGCTATAGGTGGCAAGAAGCAGCCCAAAGGAAGACACAACCACTGAAAAAACCAATTATTCCTGAAGTTCTGACTTTTCAGGTAATTCATGCTTTAACCCCAATTTTTGCTGGCCTATATTGTCTCGGAAGCAGTGCAGACACAGACAAAAACATGTGGAATCCATTGTAACTTTTAAATGGTGCAACACTAGTCCTGCTGATTTAGGAAAAAAAGTTGCACTAATGAAGATGTGCTAAAAACCCCCAACCAAAATAATAACATATTTCTGGGTTACTGTAAGAAAACAGAATTATGAATGCTGCATGCAGCATCTAAGCACTTCATCAAATAATTACCTGGGTGAATCACTGTCCTCCCCTTATGTGGCAATGCAATTGCTTGCCAAAAACTTCTGCAGTTCCATTTCTTTTTCATTCTGTATACTCATGGGTTTATCTACGTGCTATTATTCCAAACCATCTTATAAAAAACAAGGTTGTATTTAAAATGACATTCTGTGTTCCATATTCAGAATTCAAAGTTCCTTGTAAAAAGAAGATACCATCACCTACATCCAATCAAGTAAATGAAGAAAGGGAGAGTAACTTGCTCAGCGTTACATGAGGCATAAATGGCAGTGCCAAGACTATAATGCTGATTTCTAGTCAGATAGGTTACCAACTTGAAGGTAGAGAATAAGAAGATGATGTTACTATATTAAACCTGGAAACACAGTCCTTGCTTATAAAAGCCCAGAATCTGTAATTCAGAACAACAGTCTCAATTTCTGTCTTATTGTAATGCATGAAATGTCTAGTTTTCTGCTCTGCAAAAAAAAAAAAAAGAGGAAAAGATTTCCCATGAGAATTGAAAGAGAACTTCATTACTCTGTAATCTGCCAGTTTATTAAAGGGGTTTCTGGAATACCACTAGATAGAAAATATGCACACTTTGTTTTAGAATGTGCCTCTGTCATCAAAGAAAATTTGACTTTAAAATCACTTGGAACTCATAATAATCTAACTCTAGCCTTGGCCCAGAGTACATTAAGTAAAAATCAATTTTAATTCAGACAATTCTTCCTTTTTCATGCTCATTAAAAATAATTTAAAAAAAAACACCCCGCCCCAAAAAAAACCCAACAACAGCAACAAAAAAAAACTTAAGAGGTTTTTTGTCACCTTTGTGACAAATATTCACACTGTTAGTTTTCTATCTTTTGTGCACATACATTTGTGAAGGAACTATACAGGTGTACAGTGTGATCTGCTGCACACAATCTGTATGTTTCAGTATTTACGCACATTCCTGCTTCAAAAGCGCACTCCTACTCTAAACACTGTGCAGACGGATCCATAGAAGACCATGTGGAAAGCAGAGCAGCTGACAGACTGTTTGATGGGACCTCAACCACTTCTTAAAAATAGAAGAAAATAAGATGATTTCAGTATTTGCACATGAGGGAAAATGCCAATAAAAAGGGACAGGAAAAGCATTAAAAATGGAGAAGAGAGGTCTCCAGCCCAGCTCTCCCTGACTGAAGGAGCACATGATAAAGGTCTAAAATTTCTCTTTTGCTTCAGAGGTGTCGTGCCCATGAGGTGAAGAGCCCATGGGTCAGGCAGCACCACACAACACACAGCCCTTCCCTCAGTGGCTCCCTAAAGTACCTTTGTGCCTGCCCAGAAGTAAACAGGATCTGTTTGTGTTTGCTATTGGGTGAATGAATCCATATTCATATGATACAACCAAATTTACAGTCACTAAATTGACAGTCAACATACTTGGAAATGGTCTTAAGCTCTCTTTCAGTCTCTCCTGAGAGGACAAATGTGTTAGGGAAGAAAGAAAAAAAAAAAAAAGAAGCATATGTCCAAAAGTTTTCTAATTTTAGGTAAAAAGCTGAGTATTTCACTGCAAATGAAAGAATAATTTTAAAGATCTCTTGCAGAATGAATGCATCGTGTTATTTTTTCATTCTTCCCACATGAAGCAATTTATTTTACCCAAGGGAAGCTCAGGAAAATGCACTTCACAGTATGTATCTCTGGTAAACAAATATGTTGGAAGTCCAGTAAAAAGAAAAGTTTAAAACAGTAGAAAATTAAAGATAATGCCTCCAATTACTGAAAATACTACACCTACACTAAAAATGAAACCAGCACAATAGGCTGAGGGAACACCAAGGAACTTAGCACAGCAAACAGAAGATTAAACTTTCAAAGTAAAGCTATTCTTGATTGCACAGTGGGAGAAAATTGCTGAGAGATGTATCCAAGCTAGTTTTTTTAAAAAATTAATTTCCCACTTGCTAGACTTGCGTCTCAAAGCACTCATGTCATATAAACAAGAATTGGAATTGCAGCAGCTCATTCCAGCTGTAGAGGTTTAGGATTTTGCTGAATTAAATAGAAAGAGGCTGGAGGTGAATTAGACATGCCACAAGAATTAGAAAATAGCCAATATATTTGAACTTTTTTTTTTGTTTAAAGCTACATATTAGCCAGTTGCTTGAGTCAGAGTAAACTTATATCACAGGTCTGATCTTGAGGTTTTATGCATATTGTATGTCTTCCTCAGCCATGTGCAACCATGTTCTTGCCATTACAGTCTCGAATGGCTTTTCAGCAAACAGCAGAAAGCCTCTCCAAATCCCTGCTCCACCTTGCAATATTTTCCTTTATGCTTTGCAACAATAGACAAAACATAATATGAAACAGGAACAGTTGAGTATTTGGCTCAATGAATTTAAATACAATGCATGTCTCCTTTCAACCTATTAAATGTACATTCCACAGACAGCTTGAATCTGCTACAAAAGCTGTTCATTTTTTTCCTTGCTGCAGTTCAGGTAGCCAGTATATAACTTTTCAAGCTAAAGAAACAATATGTTGGCCAGGCTATCAAGAATTACAGCCTACCTTCTCCAAAGTAAATGTGCTTGCACAGGGCAAAAGTTTTCTGTTCAAAGGTTGTGAAAGCTTTATGCCTACAGATATCCTGAACCCTCCTTACCTCCCCCTCCATAACAGTATCAGTGATAAGACCTGCAGATAAAACAACATTGCTATAATTATAGAAAAGTTCACTTTTTAATTTGGTTGGTCAAAAGCCAGGTGTAACAATCAAAAATGAAACTATAAATTTAGTCTATAATTCTACTATATAGTCCCAGCGTTGGAAGGTTGCATTATATGACAAAATGAACTATATTATATTCAGGTGGTAGCAACTTCCACTACTGCATTTCTTTAAGATAAAGGTAACCAACCTCTTCATGGATGGGGTGGCATTTCCAGGCTGTAGTCTTCCAATCCACACTCCACGTGCAATCCAAACTCACTCACTCACTCTTGTCTCCTGGCTGCAAACTTTGCTATTCAGCTCTACAAGCAGTTGTCTTCCTAACAACTCTTAAAACTTTCCCCCACCACAAGAAGCCCACCACAGCTTAGCCTCACCAGCACCCCCACTTCATTTCACAGCCTCAAGAGTTCACTCCCTCTGTATCCAAGCTTGCAATTGCCAACAGCAGGTAGTGGTTGACAGGCACCCTCTACATTGCCCACTCTACCTCCTACACTCTCTTTACACTGCCTTTGGAAACAATCAGGTTTTGACAGCTGATCAAATTACTGGACAAATTAGTAGCAGTCAACTGAATTATAATGGACCCTGAGTGCACCTGTAGCTAGTGCTGATGCAAGATGAAAAGCACTAGCTCCAGGTACAACCACAGCTGAGGTACATACCACTGATAACTGCAGCTCAGACCAACAACATACTCTTTTTGGTGGCAGAATGGCAGTGAGAGTAAAATATTCAATGAAAAGAAGAAAAGGACAGGAAAATATTCTGGTAAAACCTTCATCTTCTTTTATGACTTGACAAATTAATGATGGCCAGACAGCACTGTTGAAGCTGAGTTTTCTCCTACAGAAGTGACTGAGAGAAGTCATACCTCACAACACATCTAAAAAAACATCACCCAAGACAGCGTATTTGGTACCCAGGTGTGAAGGCATGGTGGATCTCTCACAGTAGACCATATCCTGACTACATCTTCTCTGTTCCTGATGACATACCCTTGCAAAGCCAGCCAGGAGTGCCCCTGCCTCAGTGGCCTTTGTAAAGACTTTTACATAGGTAAAAGACAAAGGTGAGACCCCTTTGTCCTGCTGGAGTCAAGGTGCCCATTAACAGAGAGGTCTCTGTCATGCTTTCTTTTAGCCTCCTACACTGCCAGGCAGACTCTGAACAATGTAAAACACAACTCATCTGCCTGCAATTGAGATGCACACCTTAGCCCTTAGGAGCTCCTCAAACAATAAACACCACCAGTTCCCAAACAGGGGCAGCTTCCTTTGTAAACACCCCAGTTTGCTGTGTGCTTAGTTTCTTCAGTCTTCCCGTGCCTGGGTCCCTTTTCAAAGATATGTTTCTGCCCTCATTTTTCTTTTGCTCAAAGGGCAGATTTTCAAAGGCTGTAAAGTCAGACTCTACAGCTCACTGGCTCTCAGGAGGTGCTAAGGGCTTACCTTAAATTTGTGTCTGTAAAGAGTTCCTCTGGGTCTTCTATTTTTCATCTATATACATCTTGACCTTTTTTTTTTTGACACGGACTAACTGCTCCTCTCCACTTTCCAGTTCTGTTGCTTAACTACACTGACACTGATCTGGAACACCCAAAAAAGACTGAGGGTTTCTAGTTTTTGAGGCCCATTAGCATAGCTTGAAGGCAGGGAAAACATGCATAGACTCAGGCAGTCTGGATTCACTGCTTGTAATGAAGAATGATGTGGACAAAAAATATATGGAAGAGAATAAAGCTAAATATTAGATTATAGGATTCTTATTTTAATCTTTTTCTATGAGAGGAAAGGAAATTTAAGTTTTAAGAGACAAAACAATCCTAGCTCAGGAGTTGAAGACCCCTTTCTGCAAATTGAGAATGATTTCTCTAATAATTTTCCTGAAACTTAAAAATAAATCTGTGTCTGACCTCTTCTCTTGCATTTAAATATGATTGCTTCATGACCTCACTGTTTAAAACTGTCCCACAGGTCACAAAGAAATTTTTCACTGCAGCCAGCACTCAGAGTGACCTTCAAAGATACTGCAAGTGCAGCCAAAATTCTAAAATCAGTTGAGATTGCTTAAAATAGTTGAAAACTAAGCTATCACATTTAAGGCAACAGTTTTAACACACCACACAAAGTGGTTTGACACAGTTGAGTGTGGTTAGTATAGCAGTAATATGTTAATTCAGGTACTTTATAGAGTAAATTAATTATATAGAAGATCTTGTTTACTGCTTCACAGTGGAGAAAATGCTGCCTTTACTGATTTAAATGCAACCTGGAGCATGAGTAAGGGGAACTGCAGCACTGCTTAAATTAATACTCTGTTTTTTCATGCTCCCATGGGGCAAAAAGAATTTATAAGTACTGGGATAGTTTAGCTAGCTCTTCATCTATTTTTTTCCTCCAGGAAAAGACTAGGATGATGTCAGTTGCCTTTTTACATATTTTCTCAAAGAGAAGCAAGGACAAGTCAGCTTTGAAGAAGTGCATCCTTTCCACTGCTGACTCCCAGGGGTACTGGTATCCAACCCTGTGGGTATTTACATAATGGCCTATCTGTGAGCTGATGGTTATCATCATCCTGTGTGGCACCATTCCTGACATTACTGCCCCTGGACAACATGCCATAAAATTGATCTGATGTCATTTCCTAAATGACTAGCAACTCACAATCTCTATTTGCTCTTATGAGGTACCTTTTGTCAGGGCAAAGTACTTGTAGCAAGCATGAGAGGAAAATGTCTATGTTCTTAAGCGCTACATAAAGCAAAACTAAAACACAGAAGGACTGTTAAATAAGATATTTGGTAAGAGTTCAAAGGCTATCACTTATACAAGAAACTTGACCTTACTTGAAAAATAAAGGTGTGATTTCACACAGGATATTCGCCTAGATATAGACCTTTTCCTGTCACATAGCATATTATTATTTCCCATCCTTATCTTCAGTTTTTAACTTGAAAGTAATGATTAACAAAGCAGATATGAACACTTAGAAGCTTTTTCTGGGAGAAACTGAAGAATTTTGGTCTTAAGCTGTGCCAGGGGAGGTTTAGGTTGGCTATTAGGAAGAAAATTTTACAGAGAGTGATCAGACATTGGAATGGGCTGCCCAGGGCGGTGGTGGATGCACCATCCCTAGAGGTTTTTAAGATGTGAATGGATGTGGCACTTAGTGCCATGGTCTAGTAACCACAGCAGTGTTGGATCAAGGGTTGGACTTGATGATCTCGGAGGTCTTTTCTAGCCTGGGTGATTCTATGATTCTATGAATTTGTCATCTATCAGATCGTAAACCTTATGAGGTAATTTGATGCCTAGGTATATTCTTTCTAGCATAAAGATATACTTGATTCTGTGCTTATTAATTCTTAGTTTTATGATAATTAGAATAGCGTTAAGATGTAGATTTAAAGTTGCTGGAAATCATATATGTGCTAATCACAGAATGGCTGAGGTTGGAAGGGACCTTTGGAAATCATCTGGTTCAAGTCCCCTGCTCAAGCAGGGCCACCTACATCCAGTTGGCCACGTACATTTCCAGATGGCTTTGGATATCTACAAGAAGGGAGATTTTGTTTCTTTTATTTAACACATCCTCTCTGCTTAGATATGACTATGCTTTAAAGTCTGCTTTTAATACTTCTTGAATTATTGTTACCAATAGTCAAAACTTCAGCTTCGAAAAACTGCTAATATTTTAATTTATTTGAAACTGATGAAAAAAAGAGATTATGCCAAATGTACGAGAAAAGATTGTTCAATCTGACCAATGCCTTGGCTATAATGAAATGTACAGGAAACATATATACTAACAATGCTTTGTAAAAGAACAATTAGTAACTCTTTCTCTATCTTTCCTGCAAGCAATTAGTCTGTATGACACTATGTTTTTATTAAAAACTTCATAGTGCATGCAAGAAGTGCATTGCTTTTCCTGTGTAGATCAGCTGTACTTCATGATACCCCTGCCTTTTTGGTAGTGAAACAGCTGATCTGCTCCTTTTGAACACATTCAGTTCATATGTGGCAAAGGAAACTAAGTTTAAGACACTTATGATAACCCTCTCTGTGAGGCAGAGCCTGTGCTGAAATTCAGGACTCTGATCACATGATACAGAAGACACATTCATATTAAAATGGGCTGTGTTTTACAGCTACTGATGAGGATGTTATGGGTTGTAATTCAAACTCTGGCTAAAGGAATCCTAGACTGCTGATTTATGGAATTTGGAAAGCATAATATACTTGTATGCTTTCATTGACCATCGCTGTGAACAGAGACAAGAACACTGAACTAGATGAGCACCTGGTCTAAAGCAACACAGGCCTTTCACTTGTTTTTTTAATTACAGACTCCTAATTCTTCATACTTGATAACTAATTCTGTAGTTGAAAGCCAGCCTGTCCAGATTAGCACAGTTGGTAAGAGCATGGTACTAATAACACCAAGGTTGTGGGTTTGATCCCTGTATGGGCCATTCACTTAAGATTTGGACTTGATGATCCTTGTGGATCCCTTCCAACTCATAATATTCCGTGATTCTGTCGTCAAGGACCACATGCAGATCATATCTCTCAGCAACACATACAGACTGCTTCTCAAAGAGCCAGATGCCATAAAATTGTCAAGAAAGGATGCCCTCTCACTGTACCTCCCAAACCAAGTGGCAATTGTTTCTGACTATTCAGAAATTTGTGCTTAAGCTCCGAGATTTAACTACACAATGTAACAAAAAATAAGATTGTTGTTATGGTTTACTGAATGAATCAGAGCTGTAGTTACTTAAACCTCTGGATGAAAAAGCTTTCTTGTAAATCAGATATGCTTGGTCTTTCAACACTTACCTTCAGCACGAGACATGAAAACTAACTAAGTGAGTCACAGGTAAACAGACTTGTTTGGAGGCTCTACATGTGGGGCATACCCTTTATGGAGAACAGTGCTGGAATTTTGTTGATTTGAATTCCATACACACTTCAGCTAGTCTGCTGTGACTTTACAATTTTGTGAAGGCCCCCAAAAAGCCAATTCCTGCCTGGCACCTCCTCTCTGCAAGTATACCAAAAGTCTGCTTAGGCGTGCAAGCATAAAGATGCTACGTGGTACACAGGTACTACTTCTCTTTGCTGGAAAGTGTATTAGTCACAATAAAAGAGATGTCATCCTGAAGGCTGAAAGAACCAAAAGGTACAGCCTTTCAACACCTGAGGAAATAGAGTCATGTGTTTACTGGTTTTGACAGAAATCACTCAATTTGTCACAAAAGGATGCAGAAATAATAAACTACTGGTGAGGGTGAAAAGCAGCCCATCTTCTGAAATTGTGGAAAACCTCGAAACGAGTGAAATCAAAGCTTAAACAGTTGTCAGCCTCTAAATTAAGCCTTTTGAAAGTAGCGAATTTAATTTTACTGTGTTTTGATTCTCAAAGTTGCTAATTGTTTTTATCACTCTGTGATGCTGTTTTTCAAAAAAGAACTCTAAACATCATGGCCTTCACTGGCCTTCTCTCTTAAATGAGTTTCACGTAGGTGCTGTCTGAGATCCCAAGGCCCACCCCACAGATATAAGTAAAGCAGAACAAAGTAAGAAAAATGAACAAGTTTTCTTGCCAACCTTATTAACGTACTGGGATTCTGCACAGTGAAAGAAAAGTTTACCAAGATGTGCCTAATCACTCACTCTGAGCAGGACTGACACCAGACCCAAGTTGGTTTGGATCTGTCTTTGGTGCAGCAGAATCTGAAGAAGGCAGCATGGGCTTGAGTCAAATTGGCACTTCTGTCTTTACTTCATTAGGCAAAATAAAAACTTGCCAAATAAGCTATATGGAAAGCCCTACCAGATTGCAGAATTCCTGGAGACTCTTTTTTGAGAAAGAGATGTTTTTTTCAGCAAACAGGACCATATATGGGGTATTCACACTGATGACCCTTGTGCACCTAACAGAGCTGCCTCAGCTGGGACTCTATACTTGTTGAAGACAGACTAGTTCAATGAAGACTGACATAGAGCAAGATTTAGAGCAGGAATGTAGCTTATGTTCTATGCTGTCAACTTTCTCCCATGACTGTGCTGTAAACTTATTTTTTTTTTTTCAATAAGCTAGGGGAATTCCAGTGAGGCATTAGGCAAACTGTCTTCTCTGAAAAGTTTGTCCAATTTATGCTGAAATAAGCAGACATATTTTTACACTGATTTTGGCAGACAAAACCACTGTCCCTGGGTGTTAAAGGTGCATGAAACAACTTTCAAAGGCAAATTGTCTGATAAAGCATCCCATGCAAAAAATTATGTAAAAAGCAATCTTACTCAAAGTAATTTAAACATGATATCACTAAGAGAATCAGAAAAGTAAGTTGGTCTACATAGCTTCAGTGCTTGGTTTCAGTGAGTCTTGTAACCATGATTCTTTAGCATTTCTGCATGAGGTTTTGTGAGAGAGTTTTGAACAATAGCACTATTACTGTATCTTCAAAAGTCAAACAGAAAGTTAATGTTTACAATTTTTATTTCCAGAGTTTGGTGTAATCAAAATGAGACTGTTTAAGTGGCTAGCGTCTGAATTGCAAATTTTTAAGAGTTTCAACACAGTCCTTTGTCAGAAAGGAAATCAGATAACAGCTTGCATTAGCTGGTGCACTAAATGACAAAGCCTTGTGCTTCTGTCTCTTTTCCCTCCACACACTTTTTTTTCTCCTCTTCTACTGAAAAGGAGCTGTGAGTCTGTGCAACTAAGCAGACAAAGTGCAAGGAAACTTGAATAAGTTTAAGAGCCAAGAGATCTGCAGTTAACGCCCTTGGTGAGTAAAGTTTTGGTGCTTCTCCACATGATTCCCATCTTGGCCACAGCTGACAAGACAGTTCCAGAAATATGAATATCTACAGAATCCATAAAAACAAGGTTCAAAATCAGTTGTCAGCTTCCCCTATCTACTCCTCTGGGGGAAATAATTACTTTCAACTGAAGACATTTATTGGGCATAGGATAAAAGCTACAAAATGCAGCCTATGCTATTAGGATTTTGTCTGTTTACAGGAGCTACTTTATTCTACTCAGTTGTTTCCACTGTTTAGACCCATTGGAAACAGCGATTTCTCTCTTTATTCCCAAACATTGATGCTTATGCTAATGCAATTCAGCAAGTCATGGCTTAAAATAGCCAGCAACAATTTTTAAAAAATCTCCACAAAGATGTAAGATCAAACACTTGCCAATTCTGTTCCACATTAGAAAATCACAGGCTTAGTACCCACTGTTGTCAGTCTTTTCCCACGCATACAACACCCTTGGCATTCAGCTACCATGACCTGTAACTGTGAAAAGCACCATTAGTTGCCAGTTAGCAATTCACAGTTAATATCTTCAGTTAGTTTTTTACCACACCTTTTGCTTAGAAAAAAAAGAACATGAATAACAATGAAACAAAACTCTTGGAGGAGCATTTTCGGAATGCTGTAACCGTAGGTATAACAAGCCTTGGCTCATCTCAAGGCCACAAAAAGCTAACTCTCCTCTCAAAGACCTGACACAGAGCTGAGGCATAGGGCTTAACAATGCTTGGAAAGAGAATGGATGGTAAACAGAAGGGATGTGATTTTAGATTAAGATGAGGAAGAGAGCACTGTGAAGGAGGATATAAAGAGTAAAGGGATAATGAGTTCACATATAGGTTCATAGCAAGCAATTGGAAAGGAAATTAGTGAAAGAAATTGGCAAGGAAGAAATGAGGCAAAGGGGGGGCAATACAAAAAATACTTGTGACATTTGGAAAACGTTACCCTCCATACCCCACATGGCTCCTGAAACTCCCCATTACTTTGGTGCCACCAAATAGCTACCCCAAAATGCATGCTCTGCCTTTTCTTCTAGCAAGTTTACAGAGAGTATGAGACCTCCTGCATTTCTTACAGCAGAAATCTCTGAAATGGAATTACATTTTTTGATTCTTCTGCTGAATTATGATGCCAGAGGCTATGATTTCTGTTTGTATCTCAACTTGCTCTTCAAAAGCTCTTTAAATAACAAAAAAGGGATAATATTAATGCAAAAAAAAAAAAAATCCCCAACATCCCTGCAAAACACTCTTTATTCTGGTCAAATACTCAAAATTAAAGTAAACCAGGTTTCTTGTGTTACCATAATTCTGATACAGGGTTAATATTCAGACTGGATAATTACATTTCACATTTATACCAGATACTTTTCTTATTGAGTAGGAGTTTGAGTGTGGAGACAGAATAAGAAGAGAATTTTCCAGAACTGGTATCAAAAAGTCATACTAACTTGCATAAAACCAAATTTTCGTCAGAATCCATTTTCACAATGGAAAGAATAACAGAAGATGTTATTTCAATTTGATGGCTTCACATCCCCACAATTTTGAATGCTTTGAATGTTTATACAAATAGCATCTCATCCATTCCTCCTCTTTTTCTACTTGTGGATTTACAATGCAGAATTATTAAAGCAAGTGGAAGTCTTGGTAACAGAAGACTTCTGTTTTCAGAGCTGACTTTCAAAATGGTAAGGAGAAAATCACCATCTTAGCTTTTCCCATTAAGTTGTATATTGAACAAATATGCAACCACACTGAAACATTTATTCTCCCAAAATTAGCATTATTACTTTATTTTGTGATTCATTACAATCTGAAAATCCAATAGTCAAAAAAATAAACTAGGTATAATGTTAAAGCATTTTACAAGCAAAATACTTTACCGTTGCCTTTTCAATTTGCATAGGGTGGGATAAGTGTATTGGTTAAAGAATATACATACAGAAGAACAATACTATAGTTCATCAAACTGTACTTCAAAGTGTTACCTTCCTGTGAGTGAACAGTACTCGAACAGCTATAACTGTCAATGGAAAACCATACACTTCAACATTAACAAGGCTGCCTTCCCATGACCATCATGCATCATGAAGGCTACAAGCCACTGATTTCTTTTCTTACTGGTTTCATTTCTTCTACTTTAAAGAAATTAAAGAGTTCAACAAGCCAGAATGCATCTATCTATGCTTCATTTCTTTTCTACCTGAACACAGGCCAGTATAGAGAGAGGGAATCTTTAAAGTCAGCTTCTGAAACTGCTTATAGTAATGTCTCTCCCTCATATTTTTAATCTCATGGAGCAAGCAAGCTTAGAGCTTCATCCACATATCTCTATTATTACGGTGCATCCAGGTTAAAGACTGTATTTTTCACTATGTAGAAACAAACTGAAATGAGATCATGCTTCTTTCCCACTGTAACCACATCTCTGTTCCCCCAGCTGTACAAATCTGGCTTTAAAGTCTCACAAAGCTAAAAAATAGTTGATCTAAGTTGTAATAAAAAAAAAAGAATATTAAATACCTTTGGTAAAAATAGATATATTTAACAAGTTTAGAAAAGCAAATAGTTATACTGTCAAAAGGAGAGTATAAAAATGTACACAATAAAAAAATAACAAACAAACCAATCAAAAATCATCAGCCATAGTAGTAAGAATAAAGGCGATGTTCTTTTCAATGTTTTCTTCTTAGATCATGTTATTGTCCAGTCTTCCTTCTAAAAGGCAGGAGCTTTACTAGAGTGTATGGAAAAAATCCAGTCCTTCCTACCAGCATTAGACAAATTAAGTATAATTCGGAGCAAAACAGTCTGTTTTAGCCCAAGTTTATACAACAGAAAATGCTTTGATTTAGAGTACGTCGGCATAGCTGAACACAGAAAGAAAGATTTCAGGTGTTTTCAACCAGAGGCCAGGTGCACTGGAGCTGTAGAAATGAGATGGCCAGCAGAATCAAGTCTCCATGATGTCAGCCTTCTAACTCTATTTCTACTCCTAAATTATAAATCCATGTATTGTCAAGAAAATTGTGGGGACAACAACAATACATATATTTTAAATCCCTCATTGATGCCTTTCTCCCATCCTTTCACTGGGCCTCCAAACAGAGCTGTCACACAACATATAATCCCAGTTTGGCTTCTCCTCTTTTTAGAGATCACTGTAAATCTTGAAGATGGAAGATCCCCAAAGCAAACAACTGAGATTATAGAAGGAGATAATGCACAAGCCCCATAATAGAATCAGCCATTGATTGAATGTGCTTTGAAAGAAAACAGCACAATTAAATCATGTTTATCCTTCAGTATTCCCTTTGCAAACACAGTCACACTCCTCGTGGTGTTCCAAGGGTACATCTGTCAATGATTTATGCAATCCTCGGACACCAATCCTTGGTTTCAGCTGAAGAACCTGAAGGGGGAGAAACCAAGCATCAAGAAAAGAGCAGGTGCTTCATCACACACCTAGACTATGAGGTAGACTGCACTCAAAACACACTGGATGACAGGAAGCATATTAAATCAAAATTCTTCATTAATTCCACCTCCTTATTACTATTTTGCTTTTACCTCAAGCCCTTTACAAAATTGATTCAATCTTGTTGAAAATGATTAAATCATGTTGCTTTACTGAAGAAGAGTCTTGCAGTTTCAGATTTCTACTTATTTAAGAGCTAATAGTGGAATTACCCAATTAGATAATTCTGTAATAAGTAATTGTAGTTATAGATTTATAGCAATGGAAATAGACAAATATCCATTTCTCCATAAAGCTGGCATCGACCACTAGAGAAAGCAGAACAAAAGGTTTGATGTATGGTTGTGATGTATTTGAACTGCACCAGTAAACAAATACCTCAAAAATTAATTAATAGTTGCACAGAAAAGTATTTTAATAAGCAGATACTACTTTTTTCAATTTAATATATAATTAAAATCCTAAAAAATGTATTTACAAGAGTAATACATAAAATATTTTAGAATTAATATTGGTGCATTCCTTTAGTAAAAAGTAACTTCTTAACTGGCTTTCAGTATTTCCAAACACGCAAATATAAAAAAGGCACGTACCTCATGGTATTTTTTGGTGACTTTTGTTGGCACACATTGGCACTCATTGCAGCTCTGTTGACAACAGGCACAGTTTCCACCACAACGTTTAACCAGGAGACACAATGGCCAGAAGATGGTGTCAGTTCGCTTCAGCTCCTCCCTCAGTGACACCGAGAAGTTACGAGGAGTACAACTGTACAGCCGCACCTCCTCCTTCAGGAGGTTGAGATCAACCACTGCAAAAAGACAAAGAAACTGGTGCTTTTCTGATTCACAATCCAAGTTCATTGGTAGCAAACCAACTTCAGCAGTGAAGAACCCGTGAGGAAGGTCAATTTTTGTGCTGGTGGTACAGGTTCAGAACAAGAGTATAATACTGCAGTTATATGAATACCATGAAACCTAAATGGAATGACCATGGTTGCATATTAATATTCACCAATTATGTTATAACTCTGGCAAAGTTGGCTCAAATTAAACAAAGCAAACTTTGGCTACTATGTTCTACTACATGTTTTATAAAATCAACCTTAATGGAATTCCCTTTTTTCATACTAATACTCTGAGCTCTAGTGTTGCTATTCTATAAACATTTTGGATTGGACAAATACACAGCAATTAAGAATCCCACAAAATTTCAAAGACATTTCATTTGCATAAAGCATTCAAACTTGCTAAAATTTCAATTATTGCTTCTATATGTAAGTATAAGAAAGAATCAAATCATTTATATCTAAACAGAATTTTTGGACTAAGAACTTTGGAAGTTGTCATCATCAGTGAATTCTGCACAGAATAAATAAGTGCACAAGACTGTGTATCTGTATAACTATTAGTAGGCTCCATCTTCTCCTCCTCCTTCATAGCAACATATATGTGAATTTCTGTTGTTTCTCTAGGTTTCATTTTCTCTTGAAGTGTCTTAATTAAAGTTCCTCCTTGTAAGCACCTAACTTGAAGTGCAAGTTAAAGATATTAATTTTTGGCCCCTGTTTCCCTATAAACTAGTTCCACTGTATCACAGTAAAGTTTCACTACGGCAATGGTTGAACAGCAAGTTTATGAAAATCTCTAAACAGGACAAGCTCCTTTAGGTTCCCCTTAGCTGCACAGTCAAGAAATAAGAGACCTTGAAAGAAGCAGTTAAGACTGAAAAAAAAGTGAAAAGCAATGTAAATTGATTTATTTCAGAAAAGTCAGACCTTAGTAATCATGATCTGAGATCTTTTGTGTGAACTGTTTTTCTCCAAACCTACCATTAAGGAACAGAAGTAATGTCTAATTCACAGGGATACTCTCTCTGGTAAAAAAAAAAAAGAAAAATAGAAAAAGAAAACCCTATGATAACATGGCTACTCAGATGGCTGAAATAGAAGCCTCAAACAAAGTGGAAAAAATCTTCAATCAACTGGTTTTGAGCTAAATAAAAAATAAATTAGGGGAAAAAATCGCAGAGTATTGATATTACTTTTAAAAATAATTTTTATTTGTTGTTATCCATTCATAACTCAAAAGTTATGCAACAAAGCAACAAGTTTTTGATCTTAATCACCTTCTAGAAAAATACCTTTTTTTCCTCCCTACTTACTACATAAAGAGTCTCTAGAGGTCATCATGGAGAACTTCAGCCTATCAAGGCAAGATAACACTTCTTAATTTTATTCAAACACATAAGAAATAAAAAGAATTTAGAAGCTGCTAGTAGAAATGTTCATTGGTACTATCCCAGGAGCAGATCTTTGGGAAGGAATTTTAGTTCATGTTTCTTCAAACACTTCTTCTGCAGACCATATCCATATACTGGCATCCATAAGTAAGGATTTATTGTGAAAGGTCAGTTAAACATGCTAAAGCCTTTTCTCTCCTCGCACTTACAGTGAATGCCAAGCTGGGTCACTTCATTCCATCACTATCAGGTTAACATAGGCTCCTAAATAAACAAACTGGTTTTTAAAAGGGAGGAGTGTGTAATAACTCCAATACAGTAACTGATAGGACACCAGCCTGCCTCCCACACTGCAAGAGCATTCCTTGGAGAAGGCTGAGAAGGGAGCAGAGGAAAAGCGAGACAAAACTTCCGGGGGAGAGTTTCAGTGTGAGAAATCAGAAATTATTTAAGCTCTTCTGATCAGCTAATAGCTCTAGGCTGAGTCATTTAGAGGGTGGACATCTCTACCTCCATTAATCAAGGACTACACACAGGAATGGAGTACTCGTTTCTTATGTTACGTTTTCAAACATATAATAACTGAACTGTCTGAATGAGGATAAAATGCCTAAAGCACGATGTGAGAAATGCTAGTTCTGCTAAAACTTTCTACTGGTAGATTGTTTCTGCAGAGATTGATATGTTTGGAACAGTGAATTTGAAGAAGTTAAGCCTATGTGCTGCTCAGCCCTTCTCCATGAGATATTGAAAGTGGACGCTGGGCACTGACACCTCTTCCAGCAAGCCCATCAACCAGTAGGAGAAAGATGCCTGTGTGGTTGTGTACTTCTGCCTTCTGGTAGCCCCCAGTGGAATGCACCAATTTCCCAGTGCTAGCTGCCGTTATAACATAGAGAAAAGGGCAGTGCACTAAAATAAGCAGCGTGCTACACATTCTGTCACAAAATTGGAATGAATTTGAACTGAACCCCTCAGACACACAGACATGAATTTTAAAAGGGTTCGGTGGAAGAGCACAAAGTCAGCTCTTAGCAGATATATTTCAGCGTGCCATACTGTTACAACAGGCTTCAGGAGAGATGAACAAATGTCATGTTTGATTTTCATGCTTTAAAATGTACTAAGGTATATTGCTGTGATACCTCACAATGAACCCTTGCCCTACCTTATGTAATTCAATTTCATTAAAAGGTCTGTGGCAAATTTATCTAGTGCTTATATAATCACTTCTTTGAAGTGTGTGAATGAAGCTGTTATTTTTTCAAAGAGTAGCTGTCTGTTCAAAATTTATTTTAACACACTGTGGGCATGAAGCTAGATGAGAGAATGTATATATTCCCTTAAAAGTGTTTACTTAACCACAATAAAAGGTTATGTGGATTTCCCAAGTGCACTGAATTACAGTACCTGTTATAATGTGAACATTTAAACACTCCTTCAACTTGGCTTCCACTCATGTATCATGTCTGACACAACAGTCAGGGTTCCTTTGTCTAGCACTAGTTCAGGAGGAATGGAAGGCTCTGCGGTAGCATATAAATGAGAAACACTAAAATAAAAATAAAGGGAGAAGGAAAAAAAGGGAGGAAAAAAATGTAGATACAGGTAGGCCTACAGTAAAGTGTATTTCAAAAGTGTGCCTTCACTGGCACATACAACTGAACTAATCCATGTTCACATCACCCTGAAATTAACTGTGTTCTGCAATTGACAATGCAATTGTCTGGCATCTTCTGGGACACGTATTGAGTCCCTCAGGAAACTCCTTTCCCAAAACATTTTTCCAGCTGGATGCTGCTCTCATAGTCAAGGAAACAAATTAAATGTGGTTGGGGCATTTGTGTGTGAACACAGATAGCAGCAGGATGGTTTTCATTCCTAAGCACTTTGGAGATGTTCCTGGGAGCGTTTTTTATTGGCTTCTACAACAGGAGTTGATACAAAATCCCAAACAAGAACTAAAAAAATTAAATAATAATCACGTAACTTATGAAAAAAGCCTTTGCTAAGGACTATGGTTTGACTGTGATTATTTTTCCTTTTTGAGCAGGCTTCAGAATATTATCTAATGATTATACATAGATTTCAGTGGGAGGCAACGGGATAATTTTTTTTGCACAGTAAAATGTATTTTATTTTTAAGTATGCTTAATATTATAAAAGAATTTAGGACTATATTTAGACATTAAAGCCTCTGAACTTGGTGTGTCTTTGTTCCTGGCTAGAAGTTTTTGGAAGCATTTTATCCAGAGAAAACATCAGAGGCAGTTCGGTGGAATTTAGGTTGTCTAAAAATAGTCTTTTTCATACCAATTATTAAGTAGGAGTGTAAAGTACTTCTCTACATAAAGTAACATACACTTTTAATTACATGTTCATGAAAGCGGGACAGTAATTTAGCTTTTACATTGAAACACTGCAAAAATGAAACTGATCTAATGATAGAATCAAACAGTTTTAGAAAACTCAAAAATTTTAGGGCATGCACTTCTCCCAAACATTTCTTAAAAAGTTTTTGAAATACAGCAAACATGCTACTTGAGGGAATAATATAGGGGGAGGGGAAAAAAAAAAGAAAAAAAAAAGGTTTGCTTTTCCTACCTTTTGAATAGACCTAACAGTTAATACTATGTCATCTCAATTGGACAAATTTTTCACCTCAGGCTATTATATTACAGAATCCATAATGCAGTTTGAGGGTGGTCTCTTTAAGATAAATGTGGCAATACCATCCTATGTTTATTCAGTGGAAAAATCTATTTTAGCATCTAATTAGAAGTCTTTAAAAGATTTACTCTGATAGTTTCTTTCTAAGATATGTCTTGCAAGGAGTTGCTTTTGTCTATACAGATGTTATCCAACACCTGCATTTTAGTTTATGTAAGGTTTCACAAATTACATTTTGTTTTTCTCCCACTTATTGTATGCTTATGACATACATTTGGCAAATACTGAATCTCTTTAATTAAGAAAGTGTTAAATGACTATCTGAGAGGTATGGTCCATTGCTGAGAGCTTTTAAAGATATTTTCTCCTCTCTGGCTCTTGATTTAGCTGCTGTGTGCACAGCTATAGCAACACAGGTAGGGTACAAAGGTTGATCTCTAGGCTCTGATCCAAGAATTAGCTGTCAAAACCTTAAATTTGAGTTATGAAAGGTTTTACTTCCTCTCTTTTCTTGCTTGCTGATCAGACGATAATCTAGTCTACATCTGTCAACAGAGAAGTCTATTCAGTTTTGTTCATATGTTTTCCTTTTCATGCTTTATGGTGGGCAAGGTGGGTATGGCTGCATGCTATCCATCCACATGGAACCCATAAACATGAAATAGTGGGTAGCATCTGGATGATAGGTGGTAGGAAATTCATGAGTGTCAAAGGCAGATGGAAGAATATGGCTTTCTGTACAATAGCTCTACAAGTTTTGAAAACATGACCTACTTTACATCTGATGAAGTTGACAACCGCATGACAAACCAGACATGGATACAGTGATTTCATAAGATATCATCAAAAAGAGACATTTAGGTAATCGCTCTCAATTCATTTCGTGTAGAGACTGGGAAAATTCTAAGGAAACAAATCACTCATTCACACAATACCGTAAGAAATTACCAACCTCACATAAAAAATAAAGTTTTGCCCTCCATAAAAAAATTAACCCACAAAGTTCGATTATGTTACCTCATCAAGATGCCCTGCTACTTTGTGGAAATAGAGATCACCCAGGTTCCCTACAGGAAACTACCTTGTTTCCTTTCTCTTTTTTTTTATTCCCCTTTGCTGTTTTATCCTGCTAAATTCCTTTAAGTTTTGAGTTTAGTCATTGTCATTTTTCAAATAATACAATGGTCAGGACAGCTAACAACAATGATATCTGCTGTGTTTCTAACATATTCTTTTCTTGGAACCAAAACTCCAGGTGAAAAATGCTCTTAATTACAGTTTCTTTATTAAGAAATCATACACGTAGAAAGCTGCAAGGCCAGACAGAAGAGTAATTTACCTCTTGATTTCCTCCCATGAATGTATGCCTTTCCAAGAAGTTGCCACGTTGGCCTGTACAAATCCTCCAAATCCAGTTGCCACCGATCTGGTTCAAGATACCGGATAAGGTCTTCCACAGTACTAAATCCAGCAACGGCATTGTTTAACACATCTAATGGTAAAGCTGATGGGGGAAGCAAGGATGGGCTAGGTGCTTCTGTGTGGTGCTGCAATCAAAGCCAAAAGAGCACCAGTCAGAGGGTTAATGGATTTGCTTTGACAAAGTGCTGTACTTTATGGAGTTACATAGCTGGGAAAGTTTATAAATGGCTAGCTTGTTCCAAAGTACAGTTTATCTAATAAGACAAATTACAAGAGTCAGAAAGTACCTTATTATTCTTTAGCAATAGTTGTAAACAAACTTCCTCTACACAGTTTTTCTACTTCTTATATCTCTAGCATTGCAGCTAGCACGCCACTACACCTGTCCTTTGAAAATGTTCACTGAGTGACAGACGGGACTTAAGAAATAGAACAAAGAGCGATTTGAAAATGTGGCCCCACTACAGGCAATTACTGTAACCCTCTAGAAATCTGACACATTTCACATTCTGCCTTTCCTCAGAAACTTAGCTACAATCTTTGTCTTCTTGTCCTTCAACATAAAATATGAACATAACCTAGTACAAAGACAGCAAATATTCTTGTTCTCATCTGTGAAAAAAGTGCACCAGTTGTACTTCATACAGTGCTAAGAATTACGTGTCTGGTTAAACAATAATGAACAGAGTAATAACAACATCTGGCAAAACTAAAAAAAATGTTCCAAATGAACTCAAAAGTACTTAAATGTGAGAAATTTAACAGTTATGCTGGGAAAAAAAAGAGATTTTATAAAATAATCCTTGCAATGCTACACACTAAACAGCAGTTTTCTAAAATATAAATATGCCTGTGATATATGTTATAACAATAATTTCTTTTTTGTCCTCTCAATTCTAATATATATACATTTTTGGTTTCAGCTAAAAGTGTGGCTGAAAGAACAGCAAATGGAAATAACTGTCATGGCCTTCCTATTTTTTGCTTCAAGGCTTTTTCTCTCTCTAACTTCAAGAAATGCAATCACTAGAATGATTTGTGCTGCTTTTTAACTGGGAGTCTTGCAAAAATAAAACAAAACATAGGTCTAGTGTGCTGCTTCTATTAACTTTACCATATTTTCATCTTGCTAATCATTTCCAATAGAGTTAGTGAAGAATTTGTTTCCCATTCTGGATAAATATAGGTTTCAAAACATTAAAATATTTCTTTTCCTCTTCCATCCATTGCCCACATTAAAAATAGTAACATGCTGATCCGTCTATTAGGTTATAATAATAAAGCAACAGATTCTGGTCTATAATTTAAATAGTTGCTCTTAGCAAAATATGCTGCTCAGCAAGCTTCAAAACAGTGCTGTGACACTGTAATTCAGATGGTCAAAAAAATAAACATTCCAACATTTTTCTTCCTGTTTTTCTGCACTGTGATTTATTTGCAACAGTCACATTTCCTGGTTTGAAGGTGTAGGGTTTTTCTAAGGTGAAAAGCAAAATCAGTGGTAGAATCACATGGTAGAACTAACACCTGAAATAAATAAAAAAAAAAAAATCTCCTGTTTTGTTTCCAGCTGAAGAATTTACTTCAATGTGTCACTTGTACTGGGATTGAAACCTGTTGGATCTCAGATAAAAATGCATTGGTCTAGAATCTATTTCCATATTCACATCTTTAAACATGCACACTAAGCAATACATATATAGCAAGTAACCCATCAATTTATGGTACTCTGGATTCAATAGACAATTATCTGAGCTTGAATGATACTAAGATATGGTGAATTATTGCACAATGGTAACACAATTAGAGTTGCCATCACTTCCTAATAATTCTCACAGCAAACAAAAACATGAAGAAAAAAGTAACTGAAACAGCAATATTACACAGCTTTGAAGATGAATGTTTTGGAATAAAGTCATTAGAATCTCAAGATTAAGAGGGTTTTTCCCAATAATCTTTGACGTTAGTAAACCTATATTAGAGTTAAAATGTACCAAAGATTAGGGATAGCTGATATCATAAAGCTATAAATGCTGTAAGTTATATTATGACACAATAACCTTTATGAAATCTCAATAAATTGTTTTATAAAAATGGTAATTCTGATTATACTTTACATTGTTTTTACTTGCTAAAAGGTAATAATTATTTTATAATTTAAATTTTTTTGCATAGAACATCCAGTGCAGCATAAACAGTATTCCTTCCTTTTACTAAAATCATATATTGGAATTTTATACAATTTATAATTACACTCTGCTTTCTCAGTTTGTTTGTCTTCTATAGGCAATATTTACATATATAGTAAAGTTTTACTTTCAGAATAGAAAATAGGAGAAATTACCTAATGCAAGAAATTAAAACTCAACTTCATTGGTGGTACATACCTTTTAGAACAAGCAAATAAATGATTTTGGTGTAACTGAAATGTAGCATCATAGCTGTAACTTCAAAATGTTGAAATGCTCCTTAAATGGAGCTTGCATTCACTTTATAGCAAGTTCATAACTCCTATTTTAATTTAACCTACATCTTTCTTGACAGTCCTACTCAGACCCCCACCTCCACCTGCATGCCTGACACAAACTGATGTTTCCAAAGCACTCCTTGTGCAGTGCTACCAACATCAGTACTCAGCAGGTTCCAGAGATGTGATTTCACCACAGAATGGTTGTGTGAAAGCCTCACTGATAATCTCTACCTGTTTTGCTACACCATGTTGGTGGAGACAATGAAGATGATCTTATAATGAAGTAGCTTGAGATCACCTTTTTTATTTTTTTCCCCCTGAGCATGAACAATTTTGGTCAAGATAGATTTGACAAAAACATCAACAAGTTCTGTATTTTAATGTGATTCCTCTAGTAAAAAAACATTCCGTGGTTTCTGTTTTTCTGCCCAGGAAACAATTTCAATTTACTTTAATAAGAATAAATATGTTTAAAACCAAGATAGAGCCAAACAGTTGCACTTTTACTGTTAGTTAAAATGATTCAGAATGAAAACCAGAGCAGAAAACATAGGGCTTCTGCTGGCCTGTAGAACAGCCAAGAATGACAATTAGTGTTGGATCAAACAGAATTTTTGTTAGGTCTGTTTATACTGTATTTCTGTACATGCAGGTCACTCTATCAAAACAAATGTAGAAGATAGGCCAATAGACAAAATTTGGGCAACAGTTTAAGATTTGGGCATGGAAAAACAGATGGAAATAGTATAAAAATAATATATAATAATATAAAAACTAACATCACAAGACTATCCAGCCCTGAACATCACACATAATAACAGTACCCCAGAAAGAATTCAGGGATTAAAATACGTTTTATGGTGCTCAAAATGTTAGTTGGCCTTATTAAAGGAATTAAAGGAATCAAAGTTACTATTAAAGAAATCCACCTAACCTCTCTCTCAAAGGGAAAAGGCTAGGACACTATTATAAATCGAATAAGAATATGACCCTCAGTGAAGCAGCAAATCTGAACAAAAACTTTAACAAATAATTTAAAATTGTCTAGTTGAAATTCAAACCTAAAGTATTATTTAGTATGTAGCTTAACTTGAAGACTTGTGATTAATTTCTTGTTCTGCTATGTATATCCAGTGTTATCCTGAACATAGTATTTAGGCCAAAGCGTCATATTGTAAAGCATCTGGAAGTAGCACCTCTTTGCCCAGTCAGGATGACTGTGTATGTGACTGCATCATAAACAAGAGATAATCTTTCTGAAAAAGGACAACAATCTTATTTACAGCACAGAACTCCAACAGCTAAGCCCTCACAACCAAAAGCACAACAGCTGCTAACACAAACACATTTTTAGATTCACTCTGGCACCAGGTATTTCACAGCACACAGGTTTGTGACACAGCCTTATCAAATCTGCAAAACGAGCATAAAGACGATTCCTTGATTTCACAAATTCTGTAAGAGAAGAATACAACCAATTTTTATTAGATGCTCATTATTAGTTTACCTGAAGAATCCAGAATTATGTTAGACAGATACGAGGCATAAATTTGGATGTAGGACTGGATGTTATAACCTTTCCTGTTTGCCACTATCCATCTGTTCTTTCCTTGAACTGAACCTGCTGCAAGGATAAACAACTCAGAACAAAACAGCACTCACCTACAATCTACTCAAGTTCAGCTCTTAAGCACTATCATGACCTAAGAAAAGCCTCTATTTTGCTCCTTTTTTTTAGCATAGGACTGTCAACATACTAACACCACCCTCTTCCGGTTAAAGGAGAGGCAAGAAATAATATTGTTAGGTTGCTGCTGCCAGGAGTATGGAATGTCATGTTTAAAAACGCAATCACTGAGTTAAGATCGGAAAAACAAAAACAAGCAAGTCAAATAGTTCCCATGACAGGACACTTACAAGTAGTGAATAATATGTCTAAAATAATTACCTCCCCACAAAAGAAATCTCCACTTTTTTTTTCATTTCTTCTCTTGAAGAAAACATTGTCAAGCTGTTTCTGAGTGACAACCTATTCATCAGTTGGCACAGTTTAGAGAAACTATTAAACATCAGTACGGTTTAACCAGACTAGAAGAGACTCTCTAACAAAGAAAACCTCAAAGGAATCTCCTCTCCTCTGAAACCCAACCCTTGAAAGAAATAAAATATTTCTTTTAATGAAATATCCTTCCAGCTTTTTTTTTTTAAATTATTATACAAGAATACTCCAAGTCCTGCTTAGATTTAAAGATATGCTCTTGAAACTTACAGTACATGCACATTCTTGTAACACTCACAATAAAGAAAGCCTGTTTTCTTCCTTTATAATCACAGGTAGCCCTCCTACTGGCATTATTCAAGCTATGAGAGAAAGCAAACTCTCCGAGTTTGCCCCGAGGACACACAAGTTTCTCCGCATAACAATAGCTCTTTCTTTTCTCCCGTAAGTACTAATAGGTGTGAAAAACCTCTAGAAATCCTGACTTACCTGACAAAGCACAAACTTTTACTTGCTTGCATGCATGCAGTGCAAAAAAAGCATTTTAAAGTGCCCCACTTCTAAAGACATCGCTCTGCAACATTAACCTGTGCGACTGCTATACAAAATGTTAGTCCTGTTCAAGGTGAAAGGTAGAAGGAAGAGGAGATTATCTGTAGTTGGGCCTGTGTGCAAACACCTAAGTAGAGAAATCAAGTTCCAGGATCCTCTTCCTGTGCCTTCAGCAAGGAAATGAAAAAAAGAGAATACGCAGAGGCAGACAACCAATTTAGTTCACCAAAACCAGGGAATAACCAAGGGTGTTTAAGTGCACGTGGAAGAGATGGAAGCCAGGAAGGTCATCACAGTTCCCATCCACAGCAGCACTTTTTACTACTTTAGTTGAAGTTACTGTCACAGCAGCAAGGATAGTTGCATGAGAGACACAGTACTAAGGGGCTGCTAAGTAGGTAGGTCTCATAAAATAAGTTCCAGTGGCACTGAATTAAACATACATGTCGTTCAACTATCCTCACTTCAGGGATGTAACTTCTGCCAGTCAAATGATGCCCAGGTAGGGGCACCAACCCTCCTCAATTTAATCAGCTACTGCAGGTGAGAACCAGACTGCAGGATGATAGTCCCCCTCTTTCCTGAGCCTCCAGCTCTCTGACTTTCACAGGCTCCCTAAATTTTCTGTTCCTTTGGTGTGCTACAGCTTCCTATCAAAAGCTTGTCCAGTTTCTCTTCATATGCATGAAGAATTTTCTTTTTATCTCACAGAGGACTTATTTACTGAGCATCCATGCATAGGCTTGAACCAATTTACATCTTAAAGCCAGAAATGGCTTTCTGAACTCTAGATTCATATTTTTGTTGCTGCACTTTGAGGATTGCTTTCCAAACCATGCATAATTTCTACTCTCCATAACCGCCAACAGGAGAAAGATCACAAAGATCACAAGGGAAAATGAACGCATTCTTGCCTTTCTGTCTTTGCCTGTCACAGAGTTTCTGTGCAGTCCACAGAGAAGGCCTGGAATTCTATTTGTGCTGGAAACAACTGGGAGATGTTCTCAAGGAATTTTGCAGCACGGAAACAGCACAGGATGTCACTAATCATCAGTATTCTCGCAAATTACAGCTTTTTGCCTGAAGCCTGTGCACATTGACGCCTTCAAAAATACACAGCATAGGTGTGAGAGACACTCTTGTGAAGACACAGATGACACATATCTAGAGCAAATTCATTAACTCTCAGAGGATGCCATCAATAGCAATAATCTCTGGAAGCCATTTTCAAAAAGCTTTAGTGATTAATTAGTTCTCATCATAAATATCTATAATTATGTATATGTACATACATAGTTGTATTTACATATGTATAAAAATACATTTTGCTTTTTCCTGTGATCACCTGTATCTCTTGGAAATGGTCCTGTGGAGGGCTAGGAGTTGGACTCAATGATCCTGTGGGTCCCGTCCAACTCAGCATGGTCAGTAATAATCCACACTAATTCATTTTAAAGGCAAAAAGAAGAAAACTAATGCTCACAGTACTGTATTGTATGTAAGACTTTATTGTCAATACATTTCACCACAATAGTTGTAGAGGTTTCTAGGAAATATATACACACAGACAACTATCTGTCTTGTGTGCAGTTGCATGAAATTACTGATTTTTTCAGTACATCTGGGAAGCCCCACCAAAGTAGCACATGCTACTTCACAAGTATTTCATAAGCACTACAAAATTACCAAATTTCTCTCTCCTGTCTCTCCTTTACTGGAAGTATTTGTTATTCTACAGAACAATCCAGCGATTCTTGTATTCTTCTAGGTGAGAACTTTCATTCACCGGTTTATTCTTTCAGATAATTAAGGACAGAAAAATTGTATAAACAATCCTCCTTGTAAGCTGTGTCACCAGCATCTCTGGTAACTGTAGAGGTCTCAAACCATGAAGCATACAATCCCCTGCAACCCCTAGAATACAGAAAGCTTGTGGATTCAAGCAGTTAGCTGCAATGGAAGTCAAATTTTGATGCCTCTCTACCTTTGCCATGGGTTTTTAATTATACTTCCTTGCTTTAGGAATTTTTATACATAGTAGTGAATGATAAGATTCTATATAGAAGACTCTAAGTAATGCAAGATCTCTCATGACTAGGACACATTTTGACTCAGTAGACAAAGGCTCAGCTTCATTATTCTGGAATTATGGCCTTATGAAGTCGAACTTGGCTGAGTTGAACAGGGAGCATTTAAAAGTACACACTTTGCCTGTGACGAATCAGGTCTAATATAGAACAAGCTATGGCATAGACTATCCTCAAGACAAGAAGTTTCAAAGTGGAATCAGTATTTCAGTTTTAACCTACAGTTCCTTCCTCAAATAATTTGTCTCTTTAATTGTTTTCAAATTACTGTAGATATACAAACTAATTTTAGGTTTATTATCCCTGAGTTTGGGTTCCTATTAAGTATACTTGTGGCAGAGTAATATTTAAACTACTAATAGTAGTAGGAATATATAAACTACTTTAAAACCTTAATTTTTATTGAGCACTCTCTCCTTGTTTATACATTTCTGTCTTCAAAATGAGACTTTAAACTAAATTTACAGTGAGTTCTCCCCACTCTATATAACTATATATGTATATATGCCATAAGAAAAAGTCCTTCACATCCTACCCTAGCTATTTATGTATCTCATGCATGTGCACATAGAATGATTATAACTGCAACTTTAAACAGCTAAAACCAAGTAGATAATGTTATATACTGTACAATTTAAATGCTTAATAAAAATATTTAGTCTAATTCAGACCACGGGCAATACTAACCTCTATATACACATTTTAAAGAGATGAACTGTATGTTTGTGTGTTTATACAGATAAAGTATCTGCTGAAAATGACTTAAAGTAGACTGTGTATAGGCAAAATGAAGTCTCAAATTACCGAAATACAATTTTTCTCACCACAATCTCATAAAATCTTTCTTTGGAGAAAGTGCTGTAATGTATCTTGTGCTTGAAGTGTGGTGCTGAAACAGGCAAAACCCCCAATGTCTAAGAAATAACAACCTCCATGTCTGATAGCATTTTGGTTTTTGTATTCACAGAACTGTCCTAAAAAAATTAGCATCAGCAATAAATCATTGCAACATGTGGAACACATGAGGGAATGTGCATCTTCTATAAGTGTTTGCTAAAAGTGTTTGGTTGAATCACTTGCAGAGAATGTTGGCAGCATCTTCTGCCTTGAAGAACTTCTGTTCATGACAGGTGGTTAACTATTCACATCACATGGGACTACTGCTGATTCCTGAAGGTTAAGTTTTTTAAAACACAAAGTGTTTTCCTAAGTAGTAGCTCTGTCCTCCCTCTCTTAGTGCCTTCCTTCCAATTCTTCCTTACTAAATACTCACCATCATATTTAAGGACATTTTAAGTTTATTCTCTGCCTTATCTATCTCATTATTAAAAGGCCATCTGCAGTCATACCATTTCCAGGGCAGAACTCTATATTAATTATTTGCTGTATTTTCTAATAAATGTGATGTTTTCTCATCATACTGCTCTCACTGAGGAGCTAAAGTAGAACTCTACAGAGACCCTTCTAAAACTATTTCAATGTTTCATTGCTTTTATATCATCAATTACCTCTTTATGTTTCAAACAAGCTCTTGCAGTAGCTTGGTTTTATTTTGTGCTTGAATTGTGTGAGCGCAGTAGGATATTTCATGAATGAATGCAAATATGAGTTAATAGCTGAGTAAGAAGTGTTTTTTCAAATGCTGGTATAAATAAACCCTTTACCTTCATTTTGTGAATACAAACTTAAATGCAATTTTCTAGGTTTTCCTATTTTGATGAATGTTGTGTTACAACTGCAATTCCCTTCTAGAAGAGAAATTTTATAAAGATTTACATATTAAATACTGAAAGAGATTCTCTTTTCTTGGTATTTATGATGATATTCTAATAATTTTCAACGGTTCAAATCAGAAGTCATATTTAATGTACAGAGACCCTGTCTCCAAGATTTAGCTGAACTTTACCAGAACAGGAGAAACATAAGAATCTCAGTGCAGCCTATGTTCTTTCCCTGAAACTTTGATGCTATGCAAGTCCAGTATACATACCTGTTGTAGGCTGAAATGTGGAATAGCTTTTACTTGAATCAGGAGAACAGAACAACCTGAATTTATGCTTAAAATGTGAAACTATCATCTAAGAGGAGGATTAACATGTAGTTGAACTAGCAGTAAATTAAGAGCCTCAGTGCACAAATGAGTCAATGCAAAAAGAGATTCCAAGAATCAGATTGCAGTGGGCATGTAGACATAATCCAATTGTTTTTTAGCTTGTTCAGATCTTATTGCAAATGGAGTTACTGTGATTATTAATCACTACATTTATAGACACACCTAAAATTCAATCAGGAAACACTCAAATCCATTACATTTATGATTTACAGAAGGCTTCTTTTTTTTTTTTTAATTTTCTGTACAAAAAGCTCTAGTTCTTACTTGTCAGGCAGTAGTTGACAAGGAATAAACAGTCAACATAATTGGAGCTGTTCTGAATAGAAAAAAGTTTGTGTACATTATTCTACAACAGGGCATGTGGCCAGCCCTAGCTGAAGGACATCATGACTGCAGACATTTTTTTAAATTATCCATTTTACTCAAAATACCTATAAAAGCTCAATCAAATTAAGCAACGACAAGTGTTTGGAGTCAGGGAATGAATTCTTCTTTAAGTTCTCTCTAGGAACTTAGCCTTTGGAAATGGGTAGCTGTTCTTAAGAAATTGCTTAGTTACCCCAGTACATTCATAGGAAGTTCATCAAACATTAAACACTAGGAATGACTGTTTATTACAATTGTAAAGTGTATTTGTCAAGGACAAATAAAATTACTTCTACATTGCATGCAACTTTAATTTGATCTTTCAGTATTCATGCTAAAATTGCATTCCACAACAGGTTTCTGTTCATTCATATCACAATGAAAGGAACACACCCAACATTCCTGTACAGCAGACACTGCAAATCAGAGCTTGTCCTGCCTTGAAGGTAAAAAGTCCTTGAACAAAGCATTGTTTTACAGGGAAGGAACCTCAACTATGTCCTCATGCATCGATTCTTAGTCTGATCAAACACATTAGAAATGCACCATATTTTAAGATTTGTGAAGAAAAATATTTTGTGTTGTGTGCTTGTCGTATGGAAATTTGTTCTATATGTAGCATACGCACCAAAACCCAAAAAACATGGTTGAGACTATGGCTACATTGCCCACATAAAGACTCTCACACCTTTTGAACATGCCAGATTTAAAATTTGTGAGCTAGCTCTTATAGCCCTTTACTTCTAACCATAATGTTGTTCTGACATACACTTAGTGTCCAGCTCTATCTCTTCCACCTATCTTCCACTATCTGTATCTCTTAATTCTATGTTACCTCATTATACTTTGATACATATTATGCACACAAGTATAGAATATGTGATTACACAAAAGTAGAAGGCAAAATTACTTGGTAAAGTATGCTTAATAAGAGAAAATTAAGAAAAAGACATTTTAAAAGCCCTTGCATTTAGGAGTAAAACAATAGAAGCATAAATACAAAATTGTAAGTACAGATTCTGAAGTAGAATAAATATTGTTACAGGGGACCAAAACCTGAATAACAGACAATGTGATCCCATTATGAAAAAGGTAAATCTCATTCAGATATATTCAGAACAAAATCATAAAACCAGACCACTGAGCTGCCAAAGGGGTCTCAGCTGAAATACAGTGTTCAGGTTTAGGCAGAGAGACACAGAATATTCGCATGAAAGAGCAAGAAGAAAACAAAAGCATGAACTATGAGAAAAAATTGAGTGATACAACTTTCTTTCATCCTGACAAGCCAGGCTGACAGGAGATAATAAACATCAGATGATCAGCTGTTCCCTAGTTCATCAATGACAAGAAAGATTATTTTTGTTACGTATTAGAAAAAAATTTCATACTATGTAAAACAATGCAACAGATGACCAGGGAAATCTCTGAAATCTCCATCCCTAAACTTCAGGAACAGTACTAGTATCTAGCAAGAATGAGCTTATTCTATCTACTCCCTGCTTAGTGCAGGACAACGGTTCAGAAAAGATCCCACTGAGTTCCCTTCCAGCCTTGCATTTCTGTGATTGCATTACAAAACATCTATCTGGTAACCCTGATGCTTTTGTAAATTAAGTTGAGGGAAATGCTGAATTCTAGAAACAAATTACTTCTAAAAAATTTTTAAATCTGCACTACTAACTAACTGTGCCACAAACTCCTCTGGATACATAAACAAACACTTTTTTCCTCAGTGATTATTTGTCCATTTTAACCCTTTGGACTTATTATACCAATGGTGTAATAAAAATCAATAACTGCATGCCAGTATACTTAAATATAGAATATTTGGCATAAAAATACGTTTTGGTTATTTTTCTGCATGTCAACCCACAAGCCCTTAACTCAAATGAGAATAGGAAAATGAATGAAACTATTCCAATTTTGGACTTTAGTTACTTTCTCTTGGAGAAATGTAGGAAGTCATGGGTTTCTAATAAAAGTTTGTTCCTTGGGAGCAGCAGAAGTTCCTTTGGCAGTATCATTTACAATTTCTTTTAAACCTCAAAATAGTATGTAATACAACCCATTTGAAAAGATGGTTTCAGTATCAGCTATAAAATAAAAGTAGATGCATTTCTGCCACACAACTTTTTCAAAGCTACTTAAAATTGATCCTTCAAAGATGTTTTGAAAGCAGAGTGCTTTGTTCTATTTCTAAGTCTCCCATGAAATTTTGTGCTGCTTACAGCATAAACAAATCTATTAAAATAGAATAGGTTGAATTTTAAGGCACAACTGACTCAGCCTGATCCTTGGTGCTATTAAAAATAAAATTTTGAAACAGTTTAATTACTTTTGCTATAAGGAATAAATGTAAGTTTTTCTTTGTACATGTAATTCCTTCTCAGTCCTTTTCTTGACACATGTAAAAAGAAAAAGAAAAGAAGATGATATCTGCCAAGTAATAAAGCCATGGTATTAACAAATTCAGTATGTTGTAGAATAAATATCATTCTCCAGAGGACTGTTAGTAAATCAGTTGCCTTCCATTAAGCCTGAAAACTTCAGTCATAACACTGCCACTGTCCACAGATGTGGTCAAATTATCTCTAATTAATCTGATGATCAACTAGATGAAGTATTATTATCTATATATTTAATATCATTAATTTGGGCTTGCTAACATACTGTTATTAAGTGTGGTCCTTTTTGTAACAGAAATGATAGAAAATTACGTTCTCGACCAGGCTGGTAATCTTCCTTGCAACATTTTAAACAAGTCTCTTTGGGCATTGATTATCGCCCCAGTCCTGCCACCAGAACTGCTAGAAGTCACACTGACTTAAAGGGATCTCCCTTACATGGCACAGACCTTCATCTCCTTTCACATTACTTCTCTGTTCTTGCACATTCACCATGATATAAAGCTAAAAAGTGAAAATACAGGAAAGGATGTGCCACACAATAACCCTGCACTAATCTTAAACCATTTACAAACTACTGCTATACATTACTGTTACTTTTTAAAAATTGAGGGGTTTTTTTAATTTTGTTTTTCAAAAGCATAATTTTAAAAAAGTTGTAAAGCCTTCTATAGAGTCACTCCTAATTCTATTTCCCACATGTACCTTTTTTTTATAAATGGCTTTTTAGGATCCATTGGAAAAATTAATATTTACACTCTGAAAAATACTTTCCTGCTTGTGTATGTATTTAAAATATCCCTCAGTCTCTTATTTTCCCATTCCCTGATTCAGCAATACTGGGTGTTTCTGATGATTTAATGTAGAATTTATGGAACTAATTACAGAACACAAGACATCAAAAACTGTGGTTTTCTAAATTTTAATTAATTGTGGTTTCACAGGCTGCTATTCACTGCAATCTCAGAAGTGGCTATATGTGGGGTTTATTATCAGTTTAAATAAAAAGTCAAAGTGTAAGGCACTGGTTCCACCTGAAGTTTCCAGCCGATAAGAAATATGATTTTCTGTGAACTGCAGACATTGTGTAACGAGGGGTTCAACAGAATGAAAATAAAGTGATTTGCTGCCCTAGCCTGCTACACTGATAGATAGTGGCTAACCACAAGTTTATCTTTTGATCAAGATACAAAGTGTACTTCACAGCAATATGATTGAAGATGCTAATTTGAATGCTTGATAAAGCACTGTCTCTGGAATAAGCCAAATAAAAAGCTAAATTAAGATGATATTAAAAAGGCATTATTTATAAGCATTGCTCACTGATTATATATCTTGATATGTTTTTTCCTGGGCATGAGAGACAGACACTGCAAACTGCTAGAGAAGACGGCAAAAAAGAAGGGAAGTGGGAGGGTGGGAGGGAGTGAGGGAGGAGTCAAGCAACTTTGCAAGGCAACACTTGTCACGAACACTCTTTGAAGAGATCTGTGTGGCTAATTCTGGTGGGATTTCTTCCACCTGCCCTACTCAGTGAAGCCCCATGAGATGGTCTATTTCTTTAAATGAGAATAGAAACCCACTCTGAAGGTTCTCAGTACCGAAAATGAAATGTAATTGAGATGTTCTGCATGACCTACATTTACAAAGCAATGTTAAGCAATTTGATTAAAGTGACTGTGATGATTGCCCTGCTTTGTTGAAGGAAGAGTATTTGGAGAAAATATTTTTTTGGTTTTGTAAACATTTATACATTTGAGATATTTAATTGCCAAGAAGATAGCATTATCATGTTCTTAGCCTTTTTCAATTATTTGCTATTTAATTTGAAGCTGGTTTGCACATTTCAGTATATCTATGCAGTCCCACTGTACAAGCACGAGGATTTCAATGAACAAATTAGGATGTGTGAGCACTAACCACTTGAGGAATGGGAGGGGAAACAAATTGTCATTTCAAGTACATTGCGATAAATGTAATGCAAATTGACTGAATTTAGATGAGTAAAAATTCCCTTTGTAAGGTTATATTTCAGTTTAAAAATCAGAAGAGGACATTTTGCTATTTAACAATTAGGTTATATTCTCTCCTCAAACAATGTATTAGTACTAGATATGGGTTACCTTAGCAACTATTAAGTGTTGTAAAAGAGAATTCTGAGAAATGAGGATATTTTAATGAGCGACTAAAACACCAACACCTCTTTTTCTTCTCCCATTCTTTGATTTTTTTCACAGAAAATTAATTAAACCAATTTTTTGAGATAAACACTGATTGTGATCTCAGAATGACAGCACCAATACTGTTTCTAACCTGATGAGCATAAAAGTTTAATTCTTCCAGGCAACATTCACTTAACTATTGAATCTGGCTCATGGTGCATAATTCACTCAATTAGGAGATTAGAACAATAGGTAGCTACTGGGAAATAAGATCTCACTGGGCAGAACAGTAATCTCAGTATAATAAATACATATAGAGAAACAATTATTTGTCTATTAATTTATAAGTATATTAAAAAAACCCAAACAACCAAATCCATTTCAGTTTGAATAATATGACCATTATTTTGATGATATGGTCACTGTTTTTCAGACTCCCAATACCAAATATTTCCTGTTGAAGGCAATGGGAACTGCTTGTTTAAAAAATCTTTAACCAGTCACACTGTCTACATGACAAAAGAACTAGAATCAAAACATCCAAAGATTTGAAAAGCCTATAAACTGGAAAGTATATCACTATTACTGAAATTTCAATAGTGTGTTTATCACTATATTAATAGAAATAATGACCATTAAAATTACATGTGATAATAAATTCAAGTTAATGCATTGTTAGAATAACTTTAAAATACAATTATCCACCTGACAAAGCCCACAATAACAGCATTTATAAACAGAATGATCCAACCATGACAATTTGGCACTGTAGCAATTGCCAGTTACCACCCCTGAGGTAACTTGACTATTATTTTCTCTTTCTTCTCTAAAGCTCAATACTTGGCAGAAAACAGAAAAGAGCTGACATCCTTTTCCTACAGAAAAAAAAACCCCAACCCAGCAGTGGAAGCTAAGAGTGCCCCTACTGCAAGGAAGCCACGGCCTACAGCAGACTGCTACTGGGGACAGAACACTGCACGTGGCAGAGTCAGAGCAGAGTATAAAAGATCTAAACTCAAAAGTTCACATTCTGTGCCCTGTGCAAGATGTGTTGCTTCCTGGTTCTCTCTGGGGATTCTCTAGTTGCTTGATTAGGAGATTAACTTTTTGTAAGTATTTAATTAATGAGAGGACAGTGGGAAGTCTTTCAAAAGTAATTGTACTCTTGTAATGCAATAGGAAATTAGATTTAGGGAAATATTAGGAAAGTAATGGTGTTTTTAAATCACTTTTCTCTGGTTTCAGATTTTTATGATGACAACACCTTAATATGTTGCTACGTTTCCAGATATTAACCATAAAATTCAGGCCAGCTCCATCTATAAATTATCCACTGGCATTTTTGTATAGCACTAGCTTTGTAAGTTGTGGCTTTGTATGGCTTGTTTAATGGTGCTCCTTAGGTGGGCAAAAGCTTTATAAAATTATCTTCTTTCTCTTTTTTTTTTAACCAGCCTGAACAGAAAAGTTGGTCCTGTTCACACTTTGGTAGCTTTTAATATATTCATTTTCCAAATTCCCCTATAATTTGTAAACAGTTTAAGATAATGCAAGATCAAACTTTATAATGGAAATCTTATGATTTTTTTCCCTCTGTAACAGCATGACAAGTCTCCTTTCCAATTTAAAGAATACAGTTCTTAAAAACAATATAGTTCTTAAATTATTAGTCACTAGTAAGAAACATAGTTCTTAGAAAAGGAGGCAACAAACAATAAAATATAAAGAGTGCCTACTTTAAAAAATGGACAGAAATCAGTCTCAGAAAATAATGACAAAGGTCCCTGTAATTGTACCTATTATCTAAATGAAAATCTGTAAAACTCCCTCACTATTTACTATCTCTGTTACACACAACTATTAGGTGATAATTTCTCTTCTTCTGTTTAGTCTCAATTCTGAGAAAACGTATAAATAAATCCTTAACTACCTAGAGATAAGTGCTAGTAGCTCACAAAAATAACAGTCGATTTTACTTTGCTCTTCTTCTACCATGACATCACCTCAAAGGCATTCTTAGCCTTTAAGCAGGAACACAGCACTGCTCTGCTGTATGTAACCAGTACAGGTTGGGTTCCTGTGGCAGAGCAGAACGTTGCTGTGGGGTTGACAGTTGCACAAAGACCTGCACTTGTGCTTCACCTTTGTGAAGTGGGGCTTTGCACAAGGTCAGGTTCATCTGTCTCTCACATTTGAAAAATACTGGGCATTCAATTTGATCACCTCTATCACATCAAAGATGTTCAGGCTTGTTGACTAAGTTCTAACATTTTTAGAAATATTTTGCTAGCAAAGTAGTAAATTACTACCAAAGTTTATATTGTCTTTCATCCATGTAAATACCTAGCTGTAAAATTAACCCATTTTTTTTTATTCTAATGATGATTTGGAACACAATTGAAAAACTCTCTGACAATTTTTCCCTGTTGACTTGATCATCTATTTTTGATTTTTAGTGAAAAGCTGGGCTATACTCTAAAGTGTTTTATACCAGCAAGCAGTTTCAAAACACTCCTATGAACCTCAAATCTACATTTATGTTGCATCAAAAGATACACTGCTATTTTAGGCACCTAATCGCAAGGGGTTTTTTACTACATTAAAGGTGCCTATTA
>JAWWLV010000144.1:31155837-31175088 GCA_035041135.1 Platyrinchus mystaceus
TGTTGCATCAAAAGATACACTGCTATTTTAGGCACCTAATCGCAAGGGGTTTTTTACTACATTAAAGGTGCCTATTACTTTCTTAAGCAGAAAGGCAATTAAATAAAGTAAATACAGTATTTAAAGTTGTATGTATTGACAGAGTGCAAACAAGAAGAGATAAATGACAGAATTTACTTTAACTAAAAGACAAGAATTCCAAGCCAAAAAGGCATTACACAGATGACTTAAGAACAGGAAGTATTTTATTATTAACTTTTGATTACCCAGAACACCTCACATTGAAAAGCTCAAAGACAAATATGCCCCCACACAAATCAGAAGAGTTCAGCAGATCAGAATGATTTTCAGAAGATAAGAAAGGGCAACCCTATTAACAGCTTACATATTAAAAGCCTACATATATGTGGCTAACTTCCCTGCCAGTTAGAAAGCTAAATAATTTGGTATTTGATCCTTTCCCCTCAAGAAATAGAGATGATGAATGAGTGGGTTTGATAATTTGGCTCAACTCAGTTATCTTACTCTCCTTGGCTGTCTAGTCATTTTGGTTGTGTCAGTCAGCACGGAAGTTCAGGGTTGGTTGCACGGAGTTAGTAAAAATTGTTTTACAAAACCGTTTTAAATTTTAGGGACTTTTAAGTTTCAAAAATAGCGGCCTCTTTAACATACACATGCAGGCACAGTAAGAAAAATAGTGAAAATAAAACATTTGAAAATTCAAATTCAAAAATTGCATTCACTATGCCAACCATTCACAAAGCCATGAGGATACTGATTTCTAACAAAATTACTGTAACACATAATTTGTCTTCTTAAAGATGGTCATGCTTTTTAAAGGGTGTTTGTCACACTGTTAGAAGAACATTTAGAATAAGAGATGTCTACTGAAAAACTCTAAAGTTAACTAAGTGCTATCAAAAGACACCAAAGTTACATACTGAACAATATATCACCAGATTGGTTTCATCATCTACACCACTACACTGAAAATTCCCTAGCCTCCTAATCAACTCATCTGAATGAGACTCAAGAGCTGCTGTAAGTGATGTCAGAGTGGAGTTTTTAGAGCTCCTCCAAGGAACCCTTTGGCAGCTGAAAGGGAAGTGCTATTGGGATCCACCAACTTCAAAATGCCTGTAGGATTTATATGCAAAACTTCTCAGAAAGGCTGTGCCATCTGCTTTCACACCTCCACCTCTCAAGTGCCTTTGAACCTGGTCTTTCATGCACTAAATCACTCCCTTCAATATGAAGCCCAGCATTTTATTTCTTCTCGTAAACAATCCTTACTATTTTTCTTCCTGTCATTTATTGCTTAGCTCAAAAGCAGAGTGAAATGAGCAGTCAAGCAGCCTGAGCATTCTGCCTCTGGAAATGTCCTCTGCCAAACAAACTGCCCTCCATTTTCATATGCAAGGTTTGTTTTTAATTTCATTTTGGTTTTTTATATACCTACAGTTCTTCAACAACACTAGCCAGCTATCAGGAGCAAACATGGAAGCAGCCTTCCTGAATTCCTTCTCTACTACCCTAATCTGAGATAATTACAAGAACAGATGTGACAGCTTTGTGATTATCTAGACTTTCCCATTAAAACAAAACTGAAAGCTTTTCAACAGCAATCCTGGCTTCTTCAGCCAAACCTTTCATCCTCATCGTTAAAAAAGTTTTGAGTACTTATGAGAAGCTAACAAATGACAGCTCATAATCCCCATCTGTAACACCAGACGCCAGGTACTGCAAAGACAAGACAGGTGCAAATTTTGGTATTCCCATAGTGCTTATTATCTATCCCTTTTTAGAAAAAAAAGGATTTCTCTTAACACCACTACCAATATCCCACATTAATCTTCCCATAAGCAAACTCTTACCCTGAAGCTACTACACAGTGTTATTACTCTGTCAAGAATTTTTTTCCTGAATTTAAAGAGGTGTTTCTACCAACCGGTGGAGCCAGATTGTGCAGTAAGTCATCTACAGAAGCTGCTCCACAGCTGATTTGATCTCAAATATCTGAGCTGCCCTCATCAGAGCTCTACCATATGTAAAATGATTAAAAAATAATTGAGAAGTTGCACTCTTCTGTTCCAACTTCTTTCATTTCATTCCTGTTTTTCCCTTTTCCTACCAAAATTATAGTAAGGAAATTTAGCACAGTACATGGCCCTCTAATGACTTACTGCCTGTTTTGCTGGGGGGAGGCAATGGATAGGACTAAGATACTAATAATGAATAGGGACACAGCATGAATGCACCTATATAGCATAACTGAAAACTATGGTGCTTCCTGAAACCTAGTATTAAATGTACATTTGCTTACCTTTTTTTCCACTAGCAAGCATGTCAGACACAACGTCTCAGTATTTGAAAGCACAAAAAAATCTAGGGCTGTGCCAGTACACAGGGGATTACTTTGAGAATGGGACAGAATCACTTTGCTTTGGAATTTGTAGAGAAGCCATCAGCCTGCTTTCTCAAAAATGTTGATCCTGAAAATCGGAAAAGGGATAGTCAACTAGATGATTCTGTAATACTTAACACATAAAAAATAAAGGTTTCTAAAAAAACTTGGGAGAAGAGGAAGTGGTGTTGAGGGTTCTTTGGATTCTTTGTTTGTTTGTGGGATTTTTGGGGGGGCTTTTTGCTACTTTTTTGTTTGGATCTTTGTGTGGGTTTTTTGGTGGGGGGGAGGTTTGTTGTTTTTTTTTTAAACCAACATATTAAGTGAAAAGTAGTTTATAAAATATTCAATAAAGAAATAAATAAAAAATTGCATATAAATAATTGAGACAATGCATTTTTTAGAACAGGTACGATCAATAAATCTGAACAAATAAATTTGAACCATGACTACAGAATAATCTTGAAAGACTAAAGGAACATTTGGACATCATTGTGGAATATTTCTGCTGAAGTAGCATCCAACAGCTCAATTACATGGCATCAGTGAATTTACAGTTAAAGAGTGATGTGTTTTTATATACATACAGACCCCTCTCAAGTCATGGACTCATTTGAAGCTGGTTTTTCTGAGGTTCCTCACAGAAAACAAGGTAGCTGACATATGGGAAACTGGGAAGTCAGGTGGAAAGGCTTAGAAACTTGCCATTACTGCTAATTCTATTGGATAATAGACTTTCAAATTCCCACACCAGTATACATAACACATATTAAATGCTTTAATGCAGTACTACTGACTGATAAAGACTAACCAGCTTGATCTGATCCTTATTCATTTGTCCAGGACCATTTTAGAGGTAAGATTTTGAGAAGGAAGAGAGAATCTCTTTAAAGATCAGTTAAAGGAAAGTTGACACAAGTAGAGAATAACATATTTTAAGCTAAAATTTATTGTTGCTAGAGAGTGGCAGTATTATTCTGTCATTACTTCTTCTGTGTAGTTGCTCTGATTAGATCCACTCCTTCTTGAGTGAATTTAATACTACTTGAAAAAAGTTTTTGAGTTAGCATGCTTGCCATTTCATCAAGTAAAAAACTTACAATCTGAAATGTACTTCAAACTCTGAAGTCACAATGCAATAAAATACATACTCATTTTTAAATCTTGAGTTTTGACATTTAACTGTGATTTACTATACAGATACACTCTCATAATGAGGACTCCCAGAATATACTCATGACTACAATTATAAAATGTAATGGTTGAAAGTTATTTTTGTTAGTGATGTACTCCCTGCTTATTAGAAGGTGTAAACTTCAATGTCTATTAAGTCAAGTTGAATGACAAAAGTACCACTGTGGTAATCCACAAGGCTGGTCATTCACCCCAGTCCACCTTCATCATGTAGCATATATTCTCCTTGCATCATTAATGCAGATTGGATTTCCCACATTACTATCTCTCCTGGATTTGTACACAACTTCTTTTCTGTTTTCTCAACAGTTGGCAAAATACAGTTCTTTCAGATTTTTCTGAAACAGGAAAGATGTTAAAGAGCCCACACACACCAGCCAGACCACTCCCAGAGTCATGACATTCCAAGAGATTTATGAAATTTTCAAGACAAAACAAAAATCACTCTTCCATCTTAACTTCTCTTAAATACTTTTTGATAACAGCAGGGCACACAACATTAAAATTTACACTAGAACAGTACTATAAAGTAAATTATAGACTACGTAAAAGTAATACTCATTTTCAAGTTAAATATGCATACATAATCTTCTATGCTAAGACGCTCTAAGACACATTAATAAAGTTCCAAATACTAAAAAAGAGTTCCTGACAATATAAATATTTATTACTAAAGAGAAGTATAACAAAAGCCTTTAGGTAACTTAAAGAAACTGAAGGAAAGAGATTGTCTCCTTTATTTAAAATGCTTTTCCAGTATGTTTTCTAAACTTTTTCCATTTTTAGGGCATTTAAAGTGGTTCAACATTGTTTGCACTGAATCATCCTACTGTCTGGTTTTATGTGGGAGGAAAGGGTTAACATGTGATCAAAAACATAACTTGGGACAAGAAGCAATAAAGGTTGTCTGTTTTTTCTTGACAGTTGCAGTACTCCATCCCTTGTTTATGGCAATAACTTCTGCTTGAAACAGGTTGCCAGAGTGATCTAGTTGTAAATAATGCTATTGACAACTAAAAGGACATCAGTTTTCACAAGCTCTTGTCCACATCATTTGTTTTGATTGCCCCTCAACACTGTCTTTAAAAAAACCCAAAACAACAAAACCCAACAAACCAAAAACCAAAACAGTTTTAAGACTTATGTGAATGTTCCATAAACAGAACCAGTTTGTTATTTGTTGAACACCTGAATTTTTCAGAAGGAAAAGTTGTATTGAAGTTGTTGACCAGAAAAAAAAACCCCACTAAAGTATGATATTTGAGCTAACATAATTCGATTTAATTTTGAAATTAATGTTACTTATTCAGAAATAAGAAAATCAGCTGATTTTTTTTTATATCTCTAGCCACACTGGGTGAGATATACAATAAACTTCCAAAATCATAGAATTTAAATCTTAGTCAAATATATAATAAATTTGTAAAAAAAATTGTCACCCAAGGAAACAAAATTACTTTGTCCCACAAACGATCAATAAAACAATTTCTGATTTTTTTCAGCCTGAGCCACTGCAAGACTAATATCCCAGAAAAATACAAAAGAAATTGCATATACTGCATATACTTCAAGAGAAACTGCATTCAAATTTTGGCCAAAGGGAAAGGAACCAAATCTTTCAGAGTACAAAACTTGTTATCAGATAAATATATTCATTCGTTTTAAGAACTAAATGACAACCAATGTGATTCAAATGTCGCTCTTCCTTTCAGAGTCTCAGATAATCCACATTGACATTACAGGTTGTGATGTTAAGGACACATTTCCATGGACTTTGGTGCAAGCCCACAATTTTGCTAGATTCATGTCTAACCCTGCCTTTCTGCGACTCTGCTTCACACACACAGATCTGTACACTTTTTATGATATCCATGTGACAGAATGAGACATGGTCACAGGAAAACAAGATGTTATGATTTGATTAGGAAGTCTGTCTCAGAGGTTCTTTCACTTCAAAGGTTTCCCTGCTCCTCCCCTCCTCCCACTGCCCCCGCTCATTTTAGTCCCACAGATAATAGCCATCCTCAGGGTTGTACTTTTTGCATTTTTTTAATGTATTTTGAGGTAATATTTAATGTCTCATCTAAGAAATTATCTCATCTAAGACCTTAAGCAGAACTTTAATGCAAAATAAAGTCTTCAAGGTAAAAATTAGTTCAAAACCATCTTTGATTTACAGTGACCTTTTGCAACACAGAAGAAAATGAATGATTGAGTTTGCATGCTGGAACATCTTTAGTAGCCTGTTCCATTTTCTAGTCTTAGGTTTCACTGTACTCAATCAGTGGAAACTCTGAACACAAAGGTTTTGTTTTAGAGTCCTTCCCATCATATGAAGAGTTTTCACTTCATGTCACATTGCAAAGCTCTACATAACACTTGTACGCTCTCCTGATTCTTCATACCAGCTTGGCTTAAACAACCCTCAAATCCTTTTATTTCCAAAACCTCTTGATTACTTCTTAACAGAGTGTAGAAAAAACTCTGTTTAGGAGATAATAATGTCCTTTATTATGTTTCGGGATGGATTTTCACTTATTGCAGCCAAAGTTAAGTATCTCTTGGGCTTTGGTACCTACATGCGAGAAACACACTCGATAGCTGTGAAATCTGTGGACTTGTGAAAGGAAGAGAAGGCAAGGTAGAGCTTTCCTCTTCCTATTCTCTTGGTGTGCACTTTTTCTATTAGTATTTAAATTTTATTTGCCTGTTTCAACCAACAAGCTCAATTAAAAAGGTTCCGCAAACAAAATTATGCTAAATTCTAAAAGAGCAAAGCTTAGCCAATTTGGATGAAATAAACAACAAATATTAGATAGCCCTAGACAGAATATCTATTTAATCTTCATTACTGTTAAAAGCGAGCAATACTAACAACATCTCTGCATCAAAAGGGGAAAAAAACAAACCAAACCAAAACACTCTCTTGGACTGACGCCCACATTGCCATTCAGGTACTGCACCAAAATCCCAAACCACCTGCTCAGTCACTCTACCAGGTCAGTCTGTAAGCGGCTTCTTGGATTTTCATCTTTGCTTGCATAGAAGGGGTTTAAGTCTGTTCTTTGCAAAGATCTTTGGCATGATCTTTGATGACAAATGACATGCTACCATATGCCAAAAAAGAAGGGGAATACAGTCACCCCCAGCTTCAACTTTAACTGGAGCTGCTTTGTTCTGAGTGCCCTGAATAATTAATAACTACTTTGGCAATCAGTCATGCATTCCTTAATGGCACCTCAGGCATCAAGTATCCCATTCACCCGTTCCCCAACTAACAATGGACTTTATTACATCAAGTTTTCTCTGCCAAACTCGTAACTGACATAGTTTAAACTAAACAAGTCACTAGGAAGACTGAAGCTCAAATATATATTGTAAGAGTTTGTAAGAATTCCCTCAATTGCATGTGGCTACTATATGAATCAGAGCTATAACTGGGGCAAGTGAGAAGAACGGGAGAAGAAATAAAATCCGGATTGTTTTTGCAGTAAAGTTCTAGGAAGGTTTAGATGGCATAGTGCTGCCAAAATCATGACTTTTAATAAATGCATAGCTGGTCAAAATTGAGAACCATTGCTAGGCAGCCCTGACAGAGTAAAGCAGCTCACCAGCAAGTGCAGACTAAGTGACAGGGCAGAGCATGAAAAGAGTGACTGAGAATAACAGCTGTACTGAAAGGAACATAATAATTTTGAAATAACACAAACTACATTTTCTTAATGGGAATAAGATTTTCCAACACTTGCTTCCACTTCATGGTATTTTGCAGACAAAATTAACTTGCAACTACAGAACAGAGGAAAGAAAGTGGAGTTAGACCAGAATTATAGAAAGTTCTAGATGTAGCCAGGGTACAAAACTCAAAACGGAAGAAATTCAAATTATTAAACTCTAATTAGTTAGAATCTAAAGAAAAGCTTCATGTTTTTCACAGGGAACATTCTGCTTGCATACAGTATGTGTATTACTTTTATGCAGTTTTTTATAATCCCACAGTAAACCTTTCTAGCGAATGATGTTGCATCTAGTGGAATTGGAACGGCAGTGAGTCCCTGCAGTGACTAAATCTTAGAAGTAAAGCAATCAGATCAACAGCCATTCTCCTCCTACTTATGTGAAAAGTTGGTTTGAAATATAATATACAAAGTAAAAAAAGAAAAAATGTATACGATAAATTACAGCAGATTTAAACAAAGCCATTTCTCTTGCTCTTTAAAAGACCTGAAAATGTGTCCGGTGCCCCTCTCTGTGGGTGGCCTCCAAATACAGAAACAAGCTTGCACTGTTTTATTTCAGTTTTGCTTCATTTCTCCCCAAACAATCTCTCATTGCTAGTCTACCAGTCATCTCCCCCTCCCCAACACTTGTCAAAAAAACCGAGGAAAAAAAATTAACTGTTTAGAACCAATTCATTGAAGTCAATCTCTAAGTGAATCAGTTTTGATTTTGCAAGAATTATTTAAAATAATTTAACTCATTCTTATAGCTGATATCTTTTTTGTGAGAATGTGGGAGTGGGGCTGTAAATCTTATTTTCTCCTAAAAAGCTGGATAAGACAGCATTATAGTTATAAAAAAAAAAACCACTTTTTTTTTTTAATCACTTTTCAATTGCTTTAGGTACAAAAAGCAGGTTTAATCCTGGAACTCAACTGTATATATATATATAGCTGTATATATGCTGTCTGAAATGTATAATTGTATTCTGCTTGACTTATTAAGGCATACTTTTTTGTTGAAAAAGATCACAGTTCTTTTAAAGAGAGATTTAGAAATTAACCCATAAGCAGTTGCTACATTTTGGGGCTCATTCTGAATTTTTATGACATGAAGCAGGCTGCTCTTGCCTGTTCTGTATGTTAGAGAGAGCATGCTTAGTTGCTAAAACAGTGTGCATGTGTTCTTCTTATGCTATATGTGCTTTCTTAGTGGAATGAAACAGGGAACTAAAAATGCATCACATGATGTCAGCTCTGCTTTTGTCTATTAAATAGGTGATTTCAATATTTTGAACATTAAACCATTGTTGTGCCAATGATGATAATTTAAATTTTAAAACCAGATTTCCCCATCAAATATTAAGGAATAAACTCAGTCCATTTGTACAGCATGCCATAAAAATAATTATACATATGCTCTGGTATTTTCAGGTGCCTTCATTTAATCAATTCCACAGAAATTGAATCATATATGAGATAGGTATGTAGCAGGTAGGATGTAATACTAGAGCTGTGACAATGAAATTTGGCACCAGCCCCACAAACACATGTATTTGGTGATCATCTTCTAGTATTTTCTAAAAGCAAACATATTTACTTCATTCTGCCCTCAGGTGTATGAAAGTTTAAACCTGGCCTTATTTCAAGTTAGTTTGGAGACTGACATTTTATTCAATTTTCAAATTCACCATTATCAGGTCATAGTATTTTACTAACAAAAGGGTCTAACTCATAAAAGATGCAAATATGCAGATCAAACCTTTGATCACTTTAGGAGAGTTCTTACTTAGGCAAAAATATTTAAAGATATTTATGGGAAAACAACAGAAAACAACATAAATATATATATTTATATATGCACAAACACCCAACTACACTACAATGACATCATCATAATTATGCTAAATATATTAAGTATAAGATTAAGTAGTGTTGAGTATTGAGAAGATTCATGGTATGGTTCTTTGCTTCTTCACAATAACTGAAGTTTTGCAAACGGGGCGAAGAAGCAAAAATGGCAAAAAAATAAAGCAAGCCAAATTCATTCTGAGTGAAGCACATGTCAGTGGGGTTACAACATGGATTCTTTTGATCAATTTTTTATTGAGCTTGCAGATATTTTCCACCAACCAAATACCACAGACCACAAAACTACTTAGGAGATTCAAAGTGAATTATGAGGAATTTAACAATAAATACTCTTTACTGTCTTTAAATATGGAATATTTACTCTAAAACAAGTCAACCCCTGTTTTCCTCCATTCTAATGTTTCAGAAAATTATCTCATCCTTAAAAATCTATAATTTTTTTTTTTTTACTATAACAGATCTTTCATTTGGTGAAAAAAAGTAACAGAAATCTGTTGACAGTGAAATTAGTCACATTTTAGACAATGAATCCTGTTTACTACCTGTTGCTTTAAGCAACTTTCAAAAGAAGTCTAGAGTACAGTTTCTATGGAAAACACAGTGAAAAATAAGTATTATGCATTGTCTGCTTTGTCACTATAATAAAACTATCCAGAGGCATAAGAAGCTTTTTGTTTTGGAACTAGTTATAATCATTTGGCTGTGTATGTCTAATAGCAGCTGACCAATAAAAACATTAATTTCTTCAGTCTTTTTTTGTAACTTCCCAGTGCTCTTTCAACATCACAGTGCTGATTTGTATGCTGATTTTTCTTTTTCTCAAAGCTAGAATTATTTTTTCCACAGTACAGTATAAGGAATGCAAACATTTTAGTGAAGTTTCCAGACAAACAACTGAGCCCACAACTTCCTAGTCCAAAGCCATCCAAGAAGAACCACAAGAACACTCAGTTAAAAAACAAAAATAAAATGTACAATTCAGGAAGACAGATTGCACATTATTGTTATTATTATTATTATTATGAAATAAACAGCAATTAATCCTAACCTATTAAAAGATTCTTTTGAGCTACCACTTCAAAGATTTTGTTTCCTGAAATGTTCTGATCTGAAACATGTTACTTACTGGCATAAGAAGTGTATAATGGATGCAGAATCCAGGTTCAGAAGGAAAGTATTCATCAGACACAAATCTTATTCTGATCTGGTTTCCTTTGGAGATTTGTCTGCTTGGCACAGTACTGGAACCACACCAGCGTCCTAAAACAGTGCCATCACTAGGCTCTTCAACTTCTACAAAGTCATACCTGAACAGAAAAGAAAATAGAATGTTTATTTACTGACAAAAATTCTATAAGCTTCATGTTTTAACAATAAACTGACTTAGCAGTTTGCAAATCTTTTTTTAAAAGCTAAAAGTATGCTGCCAAAGCTGGCTGTTTTAAACTTAGTTCCCAAGTTGCTACTGACTTACATACACATAATAATATCATGCAGTGAGGTTAAAAAAATAAAAGCAGAGTTAGCATTTTGAAGAGACACTTGTGTATGGTTTTGTTTGTTCCTTTTACAGAAAGGAACAATTACCACATATGGGATAGGGCAGAATAAAGTCAGAGAAAAAAAAAAAAAAGACCAAAATTGCCTAAGCATGGCACAGTAATTCATACTGCAATATCGCTACCAGCATACCACTGCCATCAGTGACAGTTCAGAGGCTTTTTGATACAGAAAACTTGTTCTCCTATAATACCAATGGTGAATAAGTTCCTAAAGGTTAAGGTGACTTAGGGAAACTTGGAAGAAGTTTATGCATAACCAACAAGACATTTGTTGAGCAAAGACCTAGACCTAACTGTGTGTCAGAAAGAACTCGGTATTTTGGTAATATTGACAAGATGGATTGGGAACTCTGAGAGAATGAAACATAGTAAGTTTGATTTAGTTTCATTGTTTTTAAAATGTAGTCTGGATATCCCTGGGGATTTGTGAACAACTTCAACTAGATCCACGAAAGGTAACCAAGAAATGCCAGTCAATCATCAATAACCTTCAGTATGGCATAGGGAGGTCCTCATTTTCACTGGAAATTTTTAGGGGGTTCCCAAGTCATAAAAACAATGAAAGCTGCTGCTCTAAAAGGTTACGTCTGGTTTCAGTGCTTTAACCTGTTTCATGTCAGTTCCCCAGCTGTCTACCGACTGAATAAACACTAAGCATTTCAGCTGGATTTTCCCTGCTTCAGCTTGAAACCCCCAGAGCCCCAATGGTAGCACAGCCCAGTGGTGTGGGAAGGTGTGTGTGGGCTGGTTAAAGCAGGGCAAACACTTGAATGTTCACAGCTACAGGTTCTTGACCCAACCTGTTACTTTTAAACCACAATTTGTATCCTAAGTACAAGCATAACACACCTTTGAGTGTGTGTTTGTTTCAAGGTTTTTGGTATTTTTATGTTCTCTTGCATGTGCAGTCATATAATAAATACATCTCACATAAATCTAAATTCCTAAATAGCAGAGTCCTTTTCAAGGGTACAAACAGTCCTACCTCTGATGATGACAAATGCTCACATTTTAAAAAGCATGCACACACGCACTTTACCAAATATGCCAAACAATATTTAATGTGAAAATTATTACCTCATAAACATTTTCTTCTAAAGTTTTTTCTGTATTTTTTTTTAGTAAATCTAATCTTTATAATGATTCCCAGTTCCTTAGTTAGACAGCAGGCAATAAATTCTTGTGTTACATGTTTGTGCAAGACTGACTTGCACATTTATTATCTCCATTTAAAGGACCAATATTTTTTCCACTTAATTAAAAATGAATGCAATGAATATGCTCATTAACTGTGTTCAAAATCCATTACTGCCATGTACCACAGTTTTAAATCTTTGTTGAACTCATGATACTAATTACTTTATCATTATCTTTTTTCCCCCAAACACACGCTAATTCCTTTAACAGATCCACCAGTGTTCTTACTTTATGATTAGGTATACAACTTATTACAAAAGGCAATGTGTACATTAATTGTACTAAGACCTCAGGGCTCAACACATTTATCAAATTGATTTTGAGCACTGAGCTTGTTTTCTTTTTAAGATCAGCTTATGAAGTTTCTAAAGATAACCTCTTTAATTTTTTTTAGTTAAGAATAGGAAACAATTATCTACTTTTCTGCTTTTTAAGGAGTGAATTAAGCTAATATTTATTGACTGAGCTTTAAGATGTCAGGGGGGTCAGGCATAGTTTTTCTGCCTAACTTGTAGTACTTTTTATTGCAGTCTTTTGTCTTCTGGTACACCTGAAGTAAAAGAGAAACTCAAATTCCACAGTTTAAATCCTAGACCCTTTAATCAAGCGATGAAACAGAGAGAAATAAATATTCTGAAACACCAAATAAAATTCAGCTTAAAATTCAGCTTAGATAATGACATTTTAGCCAGTAACTTTATTCCTGTCAGTTACCTAGGCTGAATGTACTACAGGAGCCTACAAAAGAATCTTCTGTGCAACTTAATTTCCTCACGTTGCACATGGACTGAAGTCTGAACTTGCTGTAAAAGTAACAAAACAAAGTGGTTCAGATGCTTTAGCATTTACCTCATTGTGCTATGCAATTTTGCAGCTTTGTGTCACAGGGCTAAGAAGCAGTGGGGACAATAGCATAGCCATGGAAAATTATTTCCCCATCAGGAGGAGCTTGTGCTTGAATTGCAAGAAAGCTAGGATAAATAACCAAGAACTGAGAAACTATTTTCCAACTGCAATGGAGAAAAAAATGTTACAATGCATGATGAACCAAACACAGAGGCTTTGTTTTCTATGAAGTATGCAAAGGAGAAAACACAAGTCTCTTTGACAATGACTAAACAAATGCACTGGTACTGTGTCTGTGATATTTTTCAAATATTACTATGTAAAATTTATGCCAACAAGGGAGTCCAATCTCCTCTCCTGGGACAAAAGATGCTTTTGCCTTGATGGCATGATGCCCACAATACCTTCCATTATACCTGTTGCAGAACATGTATTCCCCTCTCCTAAGGCCTAGGATGGCTGGGAACATAGATTGAATTAATAATCTGAACAAAGATAATTTACTGGAAAGGAGCAAGGAAGCAATGTATGCAACTCAAAGCTTAAACGTCTTTCCAACCAGGAAATGTATTTTCCAAGGGTATATGTTTTCCTCTCCTTTCTATATTTTTTTCTGTAGTTTGCACTGTTATTTGCTAAGCATCTTCTGACAGGCTGCTTACCTTGGCTTGCAGTTTTCTGACCTTTTTGTGGCTTTCCTCTGCCTCCAGAATTCCACAAATATATTAATAAATGTAAGAAGCAAAAATCCACGAGATAAAACACTTTGTTATCTCAGTGACATTGGACCTTTCTATCTGTGCAGATGTGTGTTAGACAAAAATCTAGGAAATCCATTAAAGCAGCTTAAGAAAGGTGAAATTTATTTTTCCTTCTCCTTCTGATAAGAACCTGTGTCTTTAAAAAAAAAATATTAAGAAATAAGAAGTTTGTAACAATCCCTATCAAAATCTTTTACAGTTTTCTACAGGATGAGGTAATATTTCTGTTCCAACTTGTTTTAAAGCACATACAACTTGATGGTTTTCCTGGTGTTGGCATAACACAGCACACTGCAGACTCAAATCATTCCAGGTCTGCTGGCAGCTCAACAGAAATATTGTTTTTAAATGGCACTGAGATGGTTTATGTTTGGACAGCTTCAATTTTGGAAACTAAAAACTGTCCTCATGAATATATAATTTTAATATATTTCTAATCAGAATTTTAACACCATCATTCTAAAGGAAACTTTACTCTCCCTCTTCCACCTCTATTTGAAATAATTCCCTCTAGTGAAATATTTATATTTCCTAAGACCAAAATTTTTGTTTTCCATCATTTGACTTAACTGTGTGTTTATATAGACAAAACTGTAAAGGCACTGGCAACACCTTGCATAGTTTTCACCTTAAGAGGAGAGAATGCTCCTTCACATTAATATTTTGACCAGGTCAAGCAGTACAGCCACCTATCACCCAAGTTTGCAAGCTTCAGAGTAGCTGTTCCATTTATTCCTTTGCCTTTCAAATGCATTCATTTACACAATACTGTTTCGTATTTGTTGCCAGACAGGATTATATATATGAACCTCAGAGTGGGAAAGATTGGCCCGTTCAGTCCAGTCCTCTGTTCAGTTCAATAGATACAAGGTTCTTGAAATTGCAGACCACTAGCAGTGTACACCTGTAACAGTTACCTATTAACAAGATCACTTGCCAGCTAGGTGGCAGAATAAAAAAACTCAGATGATACAGAAAGTAAATTTCCTGGACTTACAGAAGGGAGATGGCATCTTGACTGAAATGGTGGCCCAGGGGCATCACCAGCAAATACTCCATACAGGGCAAAAGTTCAACAAAAATTATTCTGCTCAACATTACCAGAATTATTTAAATGGGGCTACTCTGAGTGACAGTAAAGTCAGGATATTGGAAAAAAACATGTTTTCAAAAACTAGCCAATATAATATTTTAAATATTTAAAATGTTCCCTCTGGATTTTGTCTTTCTAATATGAACTTTTGAACAAAGTTACCCAGAGTCATTTGACTCCAGTTCCCGAGGCTCACAAAATGGGCAATTTACCCTCTATAGAAAGATTTGGCAGTGCCTTCCTCTGTAAGGTGAAACTCCTTTGCATATTGTTACAGATCATCCAAAGATTGAGAAAAGAGTTACATTTACCTTTTCTGTCATGATCGATGTTTTAACGTAAAACAGAAAAGGTGATGGAGCAGCACAGCAGTGATTTGACATGACATGAAATAAATTTCCATAGTAGTTTCTTGTGTTTGCTGATATTACACACACTATGCCATAACAGTCACTGGAAAGAAACAGCAAATCCAGATATAATCCAAATAAATAACTGATGAGGTCAGTTTTTTGTGCTCAGAAAATGATCTTTAATTCCGCACAAACATCACTTCCAGCAGTAGACATCACTTCCAGTCAATAGAGCAAATGAGCATAAAACACTCAAGTATCCTGCTATGTCTACATTTTCCATGAAATAAAGATACTCAAGGTATAAATAGAGAACATTTCTAAATGCCATTCACCAAATATGGATTGTAGTTTCCGCGCCAACCTACTTTGAATATATCTATTTTAGAATATACAGTACTGTCCATTAGGAACTACTTTATGGAAACAGATTCATTCACAAATGTTAGATGGTTGCCATGGTTCTCTCTACTTAACCTTTCCTCTTAGTGATTATTAACAGCCTGAGGCTTCTAACACAACCGCACAACTCTCTCTCTCTCTCTATTTCTATCTTATTATTTAGGATACATGAAGAAAAAAAGTTTAATCCTCAGATTTCAATTCTCTTCCCCTTGATTCACTGTAAGCCACGTTGGTCACAGATATACACTTTCAACATTGTAAAACAAGACCAAGTTCAAACCCACACACTCTACTCTTCAAACATTTGAATATTTTTCATGAAACGGGTGCATTGGTTGTTTGATTTGGAGAAACTATCTGCTGCATTACCACTCTTCAGTCTACCAAAAAACATATTTCCATTTTCTGTGGATCTGTTAAAAACTGGAGGTCTCACGTGAAGCTGAGACATATACATTTTGCAAAGCAGTTTTTGTCACTTGGTGAACTAGAGTCAAAGCACTGCATGTAAAAATAAGAAACCCAAAGAAATGTGTCTCTTCACACTTCTCTCCAAAACTTTTGTTTGTGTCAGAAGTTTATTTCAGTGCCCGTTGATAAATAGCATATTGCTCAAAACACAGTCTTTCCCTGATGACTAGGAAATTGGCACACAAACACCTATGGGAAATAAATCATCATGCCTGGTGTCTAGGTGCACTGGTAAACACTTAAGTATCTCCACCTTAAGCATATGAATATCCTGTAGCTCTGAAAGTAACATCTGCCTTGTGGGGAGGAAGAAACCTTAACTTTTCCACAAGAACGAGAAATTGTAAATTAGATACATTGGTAAATGTAACTCAGGTTCTAAAACAAAACTATTCTATATTCAGATAGCACGGCTGCAATTACTTAAGCATATGTTAAACTATTGATATGGATTAAGTGCTTAAGCAAGTATTTCCAGGAATACAGAATCACAGAATTCAGTTCTAGATAGCCTCTGTTATGAACCTGTTCATACTGGTGTAACTTGTATTGATACATCATTTCAAGCACTTGAATAAGAATCTTGTAGAAAGAGACACTATAATCCTGCAGATCCAGAAATGGAGGTAAAAAGGAAAGATGGTTTCCCAAACTCCTCCTTTTAAAGACTAATTGTCAAATTTCTTAGAAGCCACCTATACTTATGTTCTTTGTATCACAGAGCAACAGTATTCCCCAGTGCCAGTGAGAATAAGAAATATGTTTAGCTCTTTTTAAATAAGGATTAAGTTTGCTCCAAAAATGGCATAAGTACAAGAGATATATAAATCAAAGAAGTGCATGAAATTTCATACCATCATTACTAGTACTATATGTTAAAGATGAATCTGGGAAAATTGGAAAGCTTGCAAAAATGTATGAACACATATGAATCAGCCTGCAAATGATGCCCCAGTCCATTCATTACCTTGGCCTTCATCTTAAAATATGAAGGATGAATTTCTGTGGAGATGAAGGCTCCAAGAGTTTCCATCACTCACAATTACTATGCTATACTTACCTTACTTCTATCCTTTTTTACAGATTCTCTTGTAATCATATAAAATACAGTGAATAAAAAAGATTTTCCACATAATCAGAAGTTACTTGGAAAGGCTATTTTTCAAGGACCAGAAAATGGGTAACATCTACATGAAACATTTTCTTGTACTGTTTCACCTCCGATTTCTCTACTTTGTGCTACTGACTGCATATGTGGACCACAGATTTCTTTATTATTCTGCACAAGTTATGAGTTTAAATAATGAGTTTAAATAATAACAAGTTATAAGTTTAAATAATAACATGTAACAGAAATGGTATAGGAATACATAAGAATATTCTTACTGTTCTGCACAGTAGTACTCCTATTCTTTATTGTCATCATCTGCCCTGCAAAGTATTAACTGTATAAGTTATTATTATGCACTATTATTTTTATTTCATTTATTTTATTATATATTTTATTTTTATTATTTTATTATATTTATTATTAGGTATTATTGTGATGATGACGTAAAATATTAGTACTATTATTATGTACAACACCATGTGGAAATGACCACCAGAGTTCAGGGTCCTTCTGCACTAGACACTATACTCTCCAAAGCACTTTTGTCTTCATAAAGATGCAGCCGCTGTGTGTTCACAGACAGTGAATCAGTTCAGTAAGTATCCTACACTATACAGGATACTCTCTCCAAATTTTGGAGAACTAAATGTCTTACCAACTTTTTGCCAGCACTCCTCTGTAAAGTTTGGTATATTTTACCTTGAGAATTACAGCAATCATAATATACCACACGTTCCTACTGTACAGATAAACATTTTGTAGAAAATCAAAAACACTAATGGACATTAGAGTTCACGTTAACAGCCAAGGCTGTAAAGCATTCTTTCTAACCCACTACAAAATATTTTCCTCTCCTCACACTGCTCACAGTGGTCAGTGTATCTGTTCCAGCTTCTATGAATCCATCATCACATTTTTTTACCATTGTTTTTCAAGCAGCATTTGAAATATTTATTTATTTATTTACATAATGTAACTTCCTCTTTATGCACAATCCAGAATATTCCAGGATATAAATCCTGGAATGTAGCAGTGGCTCCAGTCAATGATGTGAAAACTAATGGCTAAACAATTTCCTAACAATATTCAAAAGCATATTTTTTTTTCTTTGGGAGGTGAGGATGGATCATAAGGGGCATAAGGAGCATTTTCAACAATGTGAAGATTCACCCAGGGCATTGCAGGCAGCAGCCCTTCCCCTCAATCACCCTCTGAGGTTAGATCACCATTACACATCTGGCCAAGTTTGCCATCTTTGCTTTCCCTCCCTCCATCCTACTTCAGTGGAGGCTGGGACTCTATCTATGTTTATTTAAATGAAAACACCTTTATTATTTCAGCTCAGCAATACAATAACATGTGGTCTCTTGGCAGCTACACTAGCACAGAGAATTTACCAGGACAGATGAGTTGTCATGAAGCCCAATATTCTGCTTCAGCACAGGCTAATAATTGCTGGTCAAACAGAAAGTGAAAAATCCCTATAATGTAACTGAGCAGTTGTATAACACTGCATGAGGCAGAAAAAAAATGTGTTCCTAATCCTAGCAGGAGATCAGTTTTCACCTAAGGAGTGTAAGAAGTTTCTTCTCACTTCAATTTAACTAGTTATAAATTGATGGTCATGAAATTATGCAAACCTATTTTTAATCCAGACACAGCATATGAATCAAAGACAAGTTTGAAGAGATACTTCTTAATAATTAGTGCTAGCTTATCAGTCTCTCTTTTCATATGCTACTGCCAGAAAAGATGATCTATTTATTTTACCTTATAAAACCCCTAGGACAGTCCCACATGACCATTTAACCTTTTTTATAATAGTGAATCTTTCTTTTAGGAGTTTCTCATGGACATGCATCTTCTCAAATACCCTGTTGATCATTGAGAATTTCACTTCTATTTTATCCTAATGGAGCATCATGGAGTGCAAGACAGGACTGTTACTTAACTCGTCTGACTGCCAAATTTGCTGGTAATGCAGTCTAACTACAATTGCATGTGAGCAACATACTTTGTTAAAATGCTAATGATACACTTCAAGTGGCTTCTAGTGAGAGGGGGAGAGAAAAGGCAGAGGACAAGTGGAGGAAGATAAAAAAGAAAATATGCATAACAGGTGAAGAATCACATTATCCGTCTAGGAACAGGACAGTTGGAATGTCTGCTAATTCTTATTTAATCCTGTTTATTTACCTGACGGTGATTCTATAATCTTAACTGTACTTAGAGCTTCAGTAATCAGAAAATATCAGGAAGGGAG
>JAWWLV010000144.1:31175188-31191111 GCA_035041135.1 Platyrinchus mystaceus
ATAGCTCACGTATGATTTCTGCCCCCTCAAAGTAGAGACATACTTCTGTATTTTAATAAGTGGTGAAGTGGGAGCAGGGGAACTCCATCAATAACTGTTCCCAGAGCACACTAGACAGAAGCAACACCCAGCAGCTCCACACTCACATTCAAAGAAAATAACTTTGGTCTCCATCACTAGAAACACAGCCAACTACAGTAACATGAAACAATTATAGAAGCAATAAATTAGGATTAGGACCATTTACAAAAATATTTTGATACTAGGGACACAGTTTACTTTGTTCAAACAGCTTGCTTGAGATTGAAAGGACCAGGAAGGAATTTTAAGGAGCCTAAAATGTTTTTTAAGTCAATGACTGTAGTCTCTAGTGTGAAAAAGGAGTAAGTGATTATGGCAACTGCCCACTCATCAGCAATCACTCTCCAAACACACTTCACAGGCTGTGAAAATAGGTTTCAAATTCCTTGCGAAATAATATCTATTACAGTGTCCTCTATCAACAGCGTATAATAAAAATGAATGCTGGATTTATTATAAAGGAGGGACAAGAGGGTGGACAAGAATGAAATCTCTAAGTTTGTGCAGCATTTCCTCCTGATCACACCATCTATGCTATGCTGTCCTCAGAGAAGCATCTCCTTCACTTTCCCTTTCTTATGTTGCATTCTGATTTGCTTAGAGAATACAATTTTGCAGCTATAAGCCCTTTCTGCAGAACAGAGTTTACTCTTTCTGAAGCTTAAGAAATGTGTATTGCAGAGTAGCCTTAGCTATAATCTTACTACTCTTCAGTTTTCTGATTTGTTTTTATCTTCTTTTATTGCCTGTGATATTTGCTTTGTCACATTTACAAAACTCTTATCATGAGAATGGTATTAAGCACCCTTCAATAACCAATAGAAAACTCAAAAGAATGTGTATACTGGATAAAGTACACACCTGTGCCACAGTGTGAACAGTGGACAGCAGCTAAACCAACAGGATGGAACCAGCTGAAAGATGAGTTAGTGTTTGAATTACTTGCCAATCAAAGAATAATTTTTTTCAGGAATGATGTAATATCCAAAAGAAAGAGCTTTCTTGAAGAAAAAAAAAACAACCAAACAACAGCAACAACAAAAACCAAAAAACAAACCAAACAAAAAAATTTTATTTAATGAAATCAGAACAGAAAAGAAACAGATTGAGATATTTCTTTTGATGCAAAAAATCCCAGTCATTTTTTTCTTCAAAACATTAAGAAAGCAGGAAGCATGAGTCTATTGGATTCTTTTGTGTTCATAAATTGAAATAGTTATATTTCAACTCACATGAAAGAAATAACCCTTGTAATACTAAACTTTTTTCTTTATATACAAAAGAATATTTTTTAGATAATCAAAGGACTCTGATCCTAAATCAATCTAACTTCTTAAAAACTTTCATCCCCATCCCCCACTCTCATCTTCTATTTAAATCCATTAAGTATTTGGACTTTTCTTGTACTGGTACCTCTTGACAGTGGTCTTGGAAATGGATTGAGCAATTAAAAATCAAAACAAACAAACAAAAAACCACTACACAAACATCAGAAGAAATTACCAGCTGCCTTAACACAAGTTTTATAGCATTTTCTACACACTACTCCTAAAATGCCACCTTCGTGCCACTGATACAAAGGACTTCAGATTAAATCAGCTATTTCATATTAATTCTTTCAGTATTTGAATTAAACTAAGGCACTTGAATGCTAGAACTCGTTCCAACTATTTAAACGATATATCCCCCTTTCAGACTTTGAATAAAAATAATTAGCAAATAATTTATATGTTGGGAAAAAAGTAAATGCTGTGTATTAAAGAATGAGCATTCATAGGCCTTTTATAATCCCATATATTAATGAATCATTCCTCTTCAAATGGATCTGACTCAAAGAACAGAGCTATAATAAATTATAGCTTTAGATACGGTTTCATTTTGGCTGAAGACGTTACAGCCAATTATGAGACATTTTAGTACCACTGATACATAGAGTCACCTAAACAGAACCTAGTCCACCCATATGTGTAGCATCTCATAAAAAAACCCAGGTGGCTAAAAGGGAACAACTGAAATTCTAAGGCAACAGCTGTAAGAAGAGTTTTAAGGATTAGTGTTACAATAACATTAATTTCTGCTGTCAAGATTCTGTGGGTTTTGGTGCTGAATGTTTTCGGGTTTTTTTCCCCAACTTGAAGCCTTAGAATTTTGGGGGATTTACTGTTTTTTGATTTCTCAAATAAAGGTGGCAGCAGTAATCCCTTCATCTTCAGAAGTTTGTGGAGAAGCAGTTAAAATCCCAGCAGCCCAGCTACTTAGCAACATGAGTCACCATGAACATTGTCTGCACCAATTCCACTTTAAATACAGAGTTCATTTAAAGGCCTTTCTCCAGTTATTCAGAGCCAACTTGAACTTTGTACTTACCCAAGAGATAACTTCACCCTCTGTAATCACAGTCCATGAGAAGCATTTAACATTGTCTGACACTAAAGACAGCCCATCGGTTGTGTCCAGGAAACAATTTTCTTGAGAACTAGACCTTGATAAGGAACTTGTTGCCCTCAAAAACCCCAGAATTAATACTTACTTTATCTGGAGAGTTACATTTCTGTCACGAATCTATGTTTGATATTAGTATGTTCTTCACATATATATCAGCATTGACTCTATAATGCACTCAAGGCAAAAGAAAAAAAATATTTTTTCTTCACTCGGGATCAGGATGTGGGGTGGAATTCCTTCCATCAATGATGCTGACATTATCTTTTCACACATGTGCTCTGTTGATGTTGTAAGGTGCTTCCATAACAAGTAGCCAAAAAGAAACAAAATGTCTGTCCCCTTTTTTACTGAAGCATTGGAGAGTCACAGTTTTGCATCTACGTTTTACTCCATACACTAAATGTACAGATTTGTAGTAATTACAAGAAAGGCAGTTCCATGGGGTGCAAGTTAATCCTTGTGTCTTATATGATACAGAAAGGTTTCTTTGGAAAATTATGTCACAGAAATTTTAGTCTTTTTATTGTTTTTATCATAACTTATCACTTCATAATTAATGTAAAAAAAAAAATGAGTGCTAAGAAAATATTTTCTTTCCTCACAGTCACAGACTAAAGACAGTGTCCGTATGTTTCCTCTTTAATACCCTTGTTTCAATCTTGTCAGAGTTAGCCAAATCTTTTTAATTTTTTAACTCTTATGCACAATATCCTAACAATATATTCATTAGGAAGCATATGACCGCTAAAGCAGTCTGGATTACAGTTTCTACAGAACCTTGATGTTCTGTGAATGGAAGGCAACAGCTCAGTCCCAGCAGATCTGAAGTGAAAGCAAATAGCTTACAGAAACACTAGGGAAAAGGGAGGCAGTGAATTTCATACATGTGGCTCTGAACAGTAAAGCATCATATTAAGAACCTCAGAAGAAGAACATTCCCAGTATTAAAAGTATTGAATTTGACATGAAGAGATTAAAAAAAGTGCATAGATTTTACCCTAAGTTAGCACTGACAGTTGCCTTCAGCTTAACTAATTTTCTGAAGGCAAAAGTTCTACATATTACACATATTAAGCTTTTGAAATTCTTTCAAAACATTATAGGCTAATGCTTCACTTATACAGATAAATGAACAGATTCACATCTGCTGCTGCTAAAAGTCCACCTCCCCCCAAAAAACCCAAACAAAAAAACCATGCACAACACAGACTACAGCTGTTAATAATTTAAATCATTAGAGGACTAAAGAGAGTTGGAAATTAGCGTAGCTATCCTAATATGAAGATGATGGTAAAATGGTATTTATTATCGAACTATTGGTTAGTTCCACATTCTTTTACTCATGTATTTTATCCTTATCATCTTATCTACAGTAATTGCAGTTTGGATTTGTGACACATTTCTGTGTTTTATAATATGTAATAAAAGTCAAACAGACTGTAATCATCTGATGATTAGAAAGAACAGCTGCAATCACTACTAACATGAACAACTAGCGTCACTCTGTGCACATGGAGCAAGTTTGAAACATGCTACTATGTAAAAGCAAGATTTTTTTCTTTTCCTTTCCTACTGCAGCCTTGGATTGTAAAGCTCCAATGTACAACCTTCTCACAGTATCAGACTTCCTTCTAAAGGCAGCTGTAGCATCCATGTTCTTCCTGGAAGAAAAATAAATCTGTGTCTTCCTGTCACAGAGGAGTTCATTAGAAAGCTGTTATCACTTCATGTTCTCAGCTACAGAAAGCAACAAATTTGGACAGCAACAAACAGCTGAGCAAAAATCAGCTAAGGTCAAGAAGAGTCATGGCACCTCCCTGAAGACAGGAACTGTCTGGCACAGAAGTCTAATGGTTTTATGATAAAACAACATTGAGGGGCTGGCATCATGAAAATAATGACCTTTCATATCAGCTATCGTAACAGCAGAAGAAAAACTGCATTGCTATTTTATGAGAAAGGGTGAGCATACACAGTCCAAATCCACAATGCCTCTGTTTGCTAGAAATTCACTGCAACTTCTATCATGTGAACAGAATTGCACAAAACACACAGGAGTGGCATCCTTCCTTCTGGTTTGTTTAGTTTGCTGGGGGATTTTTTTGCTCATAATCTTTTCTTTTGCAAGTCACAGCTGAAATCAAATGAAGTGAATGAGACTGAAATTACTGCAATATTGCAGAGAATTTATATATCCATATTATCAACCAAATTACTTAAATCTCTTCTAGATATATGCATGGAACTGGTTTTCATGAAAACTGGAGTTGTGTTCACTTTGGAAAGGATGCAGTGGGATTTTTAACATTTTGTCCATTGAAAGGATCAAGTGCAGATGAAGTAGAACAGTTGTTAAAAAAATCATTAGCTGTCTTTTAAGGAATGTAGAGATGATCTGTACATATTTCAAGCACATCACAACTTTAAAACCAGGATAAAAATCACCTGGTGAAATACAGGAAAAATATCAAAATTTTGTTCTAAAAACCCTGTAATTTAAACTTTGTTTCTAAAACATACAGAATACAGCAATCATGCTTAAGACTGATGAGAAATAGCACAATATGCACATTAATGCTGTTTCTGGTGAGTCTGGGTCAGGATGGCTGATCTTAGACATAGAATTTGTTGTAATGCAAATGTTCTACATTAGTAAATATTGTAAGTTGAATTGCAAGTAATAACAGAGTGGAAAAAAAAACCATGCAGGGTCACTTCTGATTCACATTCAGAAAAATATTTGAAGTGGAGACTAGACCTTCAGTATATCTGTAAAATGTGATATTTGTTCGACTTCACTGAATAGCTTGAAATTTCAGAACTGACTTTGGAGAAATCCAAATGTGGAGGTCATCCAGATACAGAGAAAAACTTGCCACAGTTTCAGGATACATCTATGACATTTTCTATTCACTACTACCATTCTATGTCTGTTATAGAACTATGTTAAACAAAAAACCCCTATGCAGCTGAATATCTTCATGTTTTATTTTTTTCCAATGCATGAGCAATATTTGAACTACTATGAGATTTAAAAACTGCTATTTATCTTAAGCTGATATACTTCAGCCTATTCTCTCATTGGTCTTGTGAGCTACACTGCAGGGCACTACAGCCTACAACAATGATGGAGAAAGGTCTGGCAGTACCCAGAATAAGAAGCTTAAGAAACCGGTAGAGGAACTGAAAACTGTGACAATGTCCACTGCAGGTAACTCATGAGTTTGTTTCATACACTACAGAAGGGAGAGAAAGAGATCCTGATACACACTGTACACTGTTGCATAGAAAGTCTAATGGCATGCTACCAGGCTGCAGTGTTAACCTATTTTCAGTCACAGGTCAGAACTAAAGGTATAGCGTTATAATAGATTTAAATTCATGTGATATTTTCATTCTGTCCTTTGTCTTACAAACTTGCCTTTGTTGAGTACTCTACAGCAACAATACCGATTTGTGTGTTTCAAGGTGGCAGAAACACAGTGAAGTGATAAATAATATGGGATCCAGTCAATAAAAAAACCCTTAATTTTTCTTCAGAAAATACTGGAAAAAGAATTAAATAATTTTATGAGGAACTCTAAGAGGTAAGAAAAGCAAGACGTAAGCCATAAAGAGATAATACTCTGAAAACTGGTAACTTACTTTACCTGGGTAGAATTATTTTACCTATTTAATCTCTCTGTGTTTTAGGTTTTTTCCTCAGCTTGTCAGTTTTTATACTCCCTTCACATCAAACAAGGTACACTTTCTCTTCCTTTACTCAGCTTGTTACCAATTTTAAAGTTCAGAGGAATCCTAGCTACACTTTTTTTCTTTTGGTTGAAATCAACAATACAACTGTCTTTTTCAGGGGGTCATATCTTCCAAGCCAAAAAGCCCAATATTTCCTCAGAAGCGCACGCACCAGGAACTGCATTCATAAAACTTCCTGGCAGCCCTGCACAAATATTAGCATGATAAGATTACAACCAAGTGAAGATTATGTGCGATTTATTACTGTTTCTTAATTTGTCAGTACTTTTGTATTCAGCACATTGATTACATAAAAGTACTCCAATTAAAATACTATTCTAGTTATAATATTATAAAATATTTTGACTTATCTTACTTTTCTTTTTGCAAGTGGACGAATGAGTCACCCTACCTGGATTTTCTTTCACTTGCCACTTCACTCTGCCATATGCAAAGAAAAGAAAAAGCAAGCTAAGTTTTCACTTAAAGAAAAGAATTATTGTGCAAAGGGAGTGCACTCATCTGAGCAAACATATGTTTATAGTACTTACTATTTTAATTCTATTTGACATCCCATGATAATTACTCCCTTCAGAATTATGAAAGAAAGATATTTATCCATCTGTTATAAAATTCTGCTCCCAAATTAAGGATAAGTGCAAAAGTAACCTCTGAAAATTCAAATTTGTTATCAAAAGTTTATACTAGATATAAAAGCAATTATCAGTTAATTAGAAAAACTGAAAGCAAGAATCAAATCAAATGTGTATATGAGGTACACAAAAATAAAACTCAACGCAGAAAAATAAAACAAACAAAACCAAACTACTTTTAAAGAAAAATCCCATGTGAAGTACCTCTCCAGGAACACATCAAAGATGAAATATTTTGTCTGTTGCTTAATTTACTGAAGAGTTCAGACAATGTACCATTATTGACACATCACATTTTTTACAATGTGTTGCTGCGATGACCAACAGGTACAGGATGCAAGAGTTTAAGACCTCTCCCCTTTCACCCACCCACGGGAAGTATATAGTCAGCCCCTACTGCCTCACAAAATATCCAAAACATTATCAACCAGATGGCTTGGTTCAGAATGACATCTATCCTGATGTCTGTTATGTCACAGTTCTTTCTCTTCCAAACTACAAATGAACAGTACAAATGAGATTCAGCTGAGAATCAGGGAAGGAAACAGAGATTCCATAGGTACTACAGACACCTGGGCCAGTGATTGAGCTGGCAGATACTTACTGACATCAGGGAAAAAACAATACCACTGTAGAATGTCAACTAGCACGATACTGTAAGTGCTGTTTGCCATAGAAAACAGAGAACTTGACCATTTAAGGCCATTAAAATATTGTGGAGTAGTGTTTGTGGGGATCATGAACAGGGATGAATTACTTTTTGTCATAGCTTGAATTCTGCTTCAGGTAACTTGTTTACCCAAATCTTCTCTATAAATATTAGACATTCATCATTCTAACATTCCATCAGGAAATTTTTCCCAGATATCAAAACTTTTACTTGAGAGAGAGATTAAATACGTCACATTTTTTGTATCATAATATATCTGTGGCCTAGACATTGAATGTAGAAGTAAAAATGGAGGCACCCTGGAGCTTTCAAGCATGGAAATGTTCTCTAGCACTGCAAAAGAAAATCATAAACTAATACTTTAAAAGATGCATTTTATAGACATATAGACATGCATGTGTCACATTTTTGCATAACTCAAGCTTTTTTTTCATTCTCCAACAACCTCTTTTCATATTTTCCTAAGTTAAAGGGAAAGTAACTTACTTGCAAATGTCATCTTCTGGGTCCTCAAGCCCAAACCTTTCATCAAAAGTAAGCTGTATCCATACATTTTCATCTAGTGCTACTAATCTCCACACTAGTACAGTATTGCGTGGGTATGTGTGTGGAAACTTGGGGCTGTGAATACTTCCATTAGTAGTCACAGTAATTATCTTCTCATGGTGAGGATCCTGCACACCTATAGTAAAGACACAAAACAGATGCATTAATACTCATTCCTTCTCCTTTCCCCAAAGCATTCGAATAGAATGCAAAGATAAAGACACTTTCGTTTTGTTTGTTTTTCTTCATCTTGTGAGAATTTCTGTTTGGAAAGTCCATATAGTACAAACCACCTGAAAATCATAAGTATTGCTTTCATGGCAAAAAGTTATTCAATCCCAAGCCTCAACTGCTGTTCAGAAAGCAGAACAGAGGTTCAAGTGGAAACAAGAGAAATGTGACTGCAAGACTGGACTCCTCGTGTTTACCAGCCCAAGGGCTACATCATGCAGCCTGCTGATGGTTTCAGTTCTTTATCCCTGGAGATTGCGCAGAGATCACACAGGGGTACAGGGAGAGGTCTGCTCACACCTACCACAAAAGGTACAGTTCAAATTTGTCTCTTGTTAATGGAGACTGTCCTACATTTACTGGATCAACTGATAAAAATTTTGATGACTGAGGGCTGTATCAGAGCAAAGTTGTCCTCATACAGGAAGAAAGTGGGACATGCTTGGGAAACTTGGGAAAATCACCAATGTTAGAAATCGAGCATTTACAGATGAACCACCATCAAGGACATTCCTCAAAATTGTTCACAGCATTGTTAGACTAAATATATGTAAAATTAAATTAACATTTTACAGTATGTCGAGAAATTAATTAAAAAGAAATAAGGCAACTATATTTGATTTTTAAAGCCCACAGTAACACTGAAACTACTGAAAAGACCTCTTCAGGTTATGAATTCATAACTGAGGAGTTACCAAAGGGAAAGGACTCATTTGGTGAGCAGCAGCCATGCCTTTAAGATCCACAACAACTGCCTTCACATAAACTCAAGAAACCTCATTCTCAAGCGTCCAATATTTACAGGAATTCATATTCAGCTGCTGGAATCAGCTCATATTGGGTATTTAGCCTCAAAAAGAAAAGGTACTGACCTAATCTGGATATAGTTCAACCTTGTGACATACAACGATGAGATCTATAAACTACAAAATTTATTTCCATAAGCATGTTGAATGAAAACCACCACTTTATGCTATAGCACATGACTTTGTTATCTTTGGCTTTTTCTAAAAACCTGTATACAGTCAGGCTGAGATTTCAGTCAGTAAATTACAGGAATCCTCAGAGTTACTTTCGTAACAAAATAAGGTTGTAGGTTTGTACTGCAGAGTTAATATTTGTTTCCAGCTATTCATTGTCTTTTCCAGTTAGATACTTTATCTCGTTTTTCTGATTTTTTTTTTTTTTTTATAACCAGCAATATGGTAATATTCATTTGAAGCTATAAAAGACATACATACTTCAGGCTACTATGAAAAATACACACTGCAATTGTACCTTATTATAGCTACATATAAAGGTTGACAGTTAAATGAATGTCATGCACAAAAAGAAGGCCGCAGAAACTGCATTGCTATTTTAAAGTAATCTATACTTAAATATAATTTAAAGTCTGACAGACTTTTGCCTTCTATTCCTTTGGATTTGTGCCTTCCACTTGTGGTATGAAACCAGTAAATTTTCTTTTAAGTAGAATGGTGCTTATATAAAACTGATGGAGTGTGGTCTTGCCAGTGTCCACACACACTTGCAGAGGACTGACTGCAGTAAGAGACGACAGCGTGCAATAATAAAAAAAAAAGGCACAAATCCAGAATTCCTAGTTTAGATACTTCACTGGGTTTTTGTTAGCTGAGTCACAAGCATTTTTCTATAATGTACAGTCTGTCAGCTGAGAGCTGCATGTGAAACACAGGATCCAACAATAACAAAAATTACTTTCCCAGAGATTAGTACACCAGAGTGCTATTTCTGAAGTATTCAAAGGACCACCATTTCAGAGAAACATATCAAAGCACAGTATCTGATGACACCGTAATTAGTGGTCCGTTTTGTCTTTAAAAGCACAAACATGATTACAAAGCAGGATATATTTCACAACATATTAAAAAGTGTTTTCTTTTGCATCATCCGGACATTGATAACAACAGCGCTACAAGTGAGGACTGTAAATAGTCCAGGCATATCAAATGAGAAATCAATAAAAAGGGGCAAGAGAATGAAAAGACGTGGCAATGTAGTTAACAGAAATTATTGGCACCTCCAGTAACTTCAAGCTCCTCCATTTGTAATGGAAAAATGTCTACTTACTTTAGCACACAACAGTGTTACATGAACATATCAAATTCCCACACACACACCTCTTGCTCCATTTCAAATATTTGCTCTCACACAGTGGAATTTCTTCCCTTACAGAAGAATTATTTTGTATGACTACAAAGGCGAGTAATTGCTGTCGCAGGAGAATGAAGCTTGTTATTTCTCTAAGCTTCGATATTCCTTTTTATCTGTTCCACATAAACTGTTCCAGTGTACCTCAAAAAGCTATCCTTGTTCTACTGAGTTCATGGATGTTCTGGAAATTGCTTTTTAGTAGACTATGTAAAAAGCACAGGTATCTGAAGACAGCTGAAACTATAGTACCTGTTCTTTGTGGAATGATTTTGCAATTCCTGCCTTTATTGTAGGTATAAATCAGTCCAAGTTACACTTAAAAGAGAGTAACAAGCTCACTCAGATTTACAGTGGTCAGCTGTATAACTCCAAAGCCATATACATAACTGCTGTGAACTGTCTGCCTTTCTATTAACAATTATACTCTGCACCCTCACCCTGCCCCATAACTGCCAAAAAAAAAAATTAAAAAAAGATTATTACTGTACAAACAGCATTGAATAACTCTGACACATCACTTTAGGCAAGGACTGAGGTAGGCAAGGCACCACCATGGCCAGGAGGCAACAATAGCATGCAAGGGAAATGGGGAAAAGACAAAGACCAAAACAATGTATTTGCAACTTCAGTAAAAAGCTTAATCAGATGATGAGAAAGTGAGATCCCTCAGGAGAAAGTCCTGGAAACAAGCCAAACTAAAAGACAAAAATCCCTGAGTTGACCCAGGGATATGACATGGTTACTAGGAAAGGACAGCACACGCTTAACGTAGCCTGAAGATGAAGAATGAGTTGCCACAGTATCTTTTGATGTGGTAAAAAGATGCTATCACCAGATTTATACATCTATCAATGTGAAAAGTCTGCCCCTGAAAATAACAAGATTCCAGGCATTCTGAACGCACAGCAGTGCCTAACCCTTCCACCAATGTGGTAATACAGATGAAAAACCACAGTATCACCAAATAGATCAGCAAATGCCACTGTAAACTGAAATTAAACCCACCGACTAGACAAGCTCATTCCTGCCTACTTCAAAGTAGGTCTCTTCCCCCATAGGCACAACACATTTCACTAAGATCAGTGCTGACACTTTATATAGCAAATAACTATTTCTTAGTACATTGTAATCTCTACATTTTAGCAAAGGTCATGGGTAAAACTCAGACAAATGCATACAGTTCAGGAACAGAAGAGGAGCTGCAGAAGAAAAGAGGAGCACCGTGAGTGGAGTAACAGCCTTGGCACTGATTCACCTAAAGGGTCACACAGTACCAGTAAAATTATTTTTCTTAAATCCTTTTGCTAAACCTACAGGTCACAACAGGACATGAGTACTGATAATCACACACAGTTAGTATATTATTTGGTTAATTTTATACTATAGCCCTAAATTACGAAAAACCTTTAGGCCTTCAGAAACAGCATTAGCTCATGTGTGTCTATCACTGCTTAAAAAAAAAAATAAAGCCAAATTCAAACATAAGTCTGAACTCCAAACATTTACCAATTAACATTAGAGATTTTTTTTCAGATATACACTAATGTTGCAGTTTGAGTCCTCTGTTTTGACAGTAACTAGTTGTTCATTACCTCAGAACTTCAGAGGGAGCAGGGTTTTTTAATTAAAGTTATTGAAAAGATTTCCTGACAGAATGCCCATATAATTTTTACAACACCCCCATATGTACAGAAACTGCGACTTCGTGCAAGAAATTCTTTGAAATGTAACATAACATGCCATTTCTTCCTTTTTCACCAGGCTTTCTAAAAGCGGTAAGTCTGCTTTTAAAAGTAGTAACTCAAGGGCATACAGGGGTACCTCTTTCTATCCTGTCTCTGGTTCAATTGCCTCCAGGCACTTCTTAGCTATTATCTGAATGCAAAGGTCAATTGAAATTTAACTCTTTTGCCAGGCACAAAAGAAAAGCTAGAAAGTCATCTGTTATTGGCAGAAAATTGAAGACAAATAGCTCTGCTCAATATTATTTATACACAAAGTCATTCTCAGGACAAAGCCACTCAAAATCATATAAATGCGACTTTCCAGGGACCTCCGGAGACCTCCAGTCCCAGATCCCGCTTGGGTTACAGTTCCCACTCACACCAGAGCAGCACACCCATTTGAGGGTTGGCATTTTCTAGCCCATACTCAGCTCTCCTCAGGGATGGAAACTCCACAGTGCCTTGGGATAACTTGTTCCAGTGCTGCACTACCTCTCTAGGTAAGATGCTTTTCCTGATGCCCAATCTAATACTCCCAACCTGCAATTTCTATCTATGCTTTTTCTGTTGTGCTTTTGTTTGTTTGTTTGTTGGTTTTGGTTGTGGATTTTCGGGGGGTTTTTTGTGGGGTTTTTTTGTTTGTTTGGGGTTTGGGGGGTTGTTTGTTGGGTTTTGTTTGAGGGGGTTTTTTTAGGATTTGTTCTGGTTTTACACTCTGTACCTCTATCAGGAAGAGTTCAACTCAGCCACCCTTGAAACTGCTCTTCATGCAATTGGGGGCCTGCTATGACTGTCTCACAGCCTTCTCTTCCCCAGACAAAACAAGCCATGACTCCTCACTGTCCAATCACTGCCTGCCACCAACCAGGTGCTGAGCCTTCAAGCCTGGCCATCCTGTCAATTTTCAACTTACCTAGCAAGCAGTCTGTTCTTACCGACCATTATGCCTCAAGTACCACAAGAAATATTTTTGAAACACACAGATTGTTCTTTCATTACCACTTTTTAAATAGTAAGAAAAGGAAAATTAATATTGGCTTACTGTATCTCCTAAGATAGCTTTCCTAAGCAGTATGGTTTGGAGCTTTTCTGGGACAAATTTCTTGAGACAGATATAGCCTCCTGTGGATTTTCCATTTTCAGTTGCTTCTGTGATATAGCTATCTATTTGAAATCTTGACATGATTCTTCAGGTATTAATAAGTAATTAGAGAGAGAGACAAGCACATACCCATAGTACACACACAATATATACATATAATCTCTTAACCATCGCAGCATGATAAATTCAACTTCTCACTAGAAATCTGCTAATCTGCACCATTACTTGTTACCTAAATTAGCAAATGTAAACAAATACAATATATAAAGTATTATATGGATGTAAGGTAACAAAGTAGAAACGTGTTGGAGAAATATTACATCTTGTTTACATTACTCTTCCCTCTGACACATACTTAACTCACACACTTTAAAAGGCACATGAAAAAATTCTAGTTCACAAAACTCAAGATGAATGTATAGAGGACTGAATTTGTTTTAAAACCCACAATTTAATTTTTTCCTTTTTTCTTCAGTTACTATTTTGAATTCAAACTTGTACTGTTACCTTAGGCACTGAATATCATACACTATTTGACTGCTGGCTAAAGGTCTTTCTGCCTTTCACATTATGTGAAGGACTGAACACAGATGAACTGAGCAGAGAAGCAAAAGTTTTCTAATTGATCTTCAGGAACCCTCAGTTTTGGCAGCTGGCCCAACAGGGAAGGACAAAAGGAAGAAAAAGAAAGTGGGAAGAAAGGGGAAGTGGGGGGGAAGAACAGAGAATGGAACTGCTGTAACAGATTTAATAAAGTTTCCAAACAGTTGTGTGACTTAACATCTTGCAGAAGATAATCATAGCTAATCATAAACTAAAAAACCTTTTCGATTCCAAATTGCATCAAGAAACAAAAATAAGTTTATACTTTTACTTTTCGAGTTTATATTTTATAACCTTTAAGTATTCTGCCAGAGCTTTGCCTAGCACTCTGGCTTCTGCTCAAAGAAGAGGATGGCAATTAAACAGGGTTTGGGTGTTTATTTTTTTTGTGCACAGTAAATCTTCTTGCATTAAAAGTAACCTCTATTGAGATCTGTTTTCAGACCAAACTTTTTTGGAAGGTAGTCTTTGTTCTGAACTTCTCAATACCTTTTAAAACTGGATAAATACTACTTTTAGCCAAGATAAAGAATTCCTTTTGCTAAATGTTAGATGAGGTAACTTTCTGGTGTTATCACACACTCAGAGATCTAATTATTCTAGATGTTCCGATAAGCATTTATTCCAATGTCCACAGGTAAAATCTTGACTACACTAGGATCAATATTAAAGCTCCCACTGACTTGAATATGAAAGGAATTCCATCTATACTAAATACATAAACCTACTAGAATTATTTTATGCTGCACTGATCTGCTTTCTTTATCCTGAAATAAATAGGATTATTGGTACATTGCATATTCATAAAACAAATACACATTCCAGTTATTAAAAAATTAACAGAGAGCTCTGGAATATGACAATTAGTAGTTAAACTTCTTATAAGCAACATCCTTCTTCTCTCTTATGGATAAAACAAATGTCAAGCTCATCCTTTTGATATTTTTTCCTCATTTGTTCTTGTCTCAGGTTTTTTTTGCTAATAATATTATTATACAGTAAGTAACTATCACATAACATACAGACTCTAGTCAAGGATTGCTCCCTGTCTCTGTCATCTAGTTTGAGTGACCTGAATCATCTCAGACAAAAAAGACATCACTTACTGAAAGAATGTTCTGGCCTCTTCCCCCAACCAGTATTATTCAGATATTTAACAAATTAATCCAGAATCATGAGTTGTTCTGGAAGTGCACAGATAAAAAGAGGCAAGGATATAAAATTTCCAGTAGAAAGTGTTGTGGAAGTTTCACAAGCACTGTATTATATTTAATTCAAGTAAGATCTTTTTGTGGGTGCACTGCCATACAGAAATGCAAAGATATTAGTAACTAAGATCATACATGTTTACAAGATTGCAGATGGGATATAAAAGTCTCCTGGCTACATGCAGGCAGAATAAAACAGTGAGAAGCTAATCTGATTCTACACCTATAGCTTGTATGCAAGAAGAAAACACATCATGCTGCTAGTGATGCACAAATTTGAATTTAAATACTACTGTCAAAAGAAATATGCTTCAAGAGAAGAATGACTCTTAGTTTCTATTTTTGATTAGTCATATATGGCCTAATAACATCTAGGCATTTGACCCTCATCTATGTCATTACTGCATTAGATACAGTAGAAGAATCATTCCAAGTGCACCAGTCAGGATGAGTAAGATAGAACCAAATATACCTGTTGTGTGCACAGCAAAAGAACAGTTGTTAAACCCCCATTTTTCTTCATTTAAATGATTTACAATTCATTTACATTTGCAGTATGGTCTCTGAATGCCAAAGAAGTATCTGAAAGTGTGGTGACAAAAACAAAGCCATAACAAAACGGAGGAAGAAAGAGTGAAGAGATAGGAGAGGAAAATGAAAAAAAAAAAAAGAAAAAGGAAAAATCTACCATTCTGAGTGGATCACTCCCCCCATACCACTGCAGGGATTGGCAGATAGTAAACAGCTCCA
>JAWWLV010000144.1:31191211-31226407 GCA_035041135.1 Platyrinchus mystaceus
AAAGGAAAAATCTACCATTCTGAGTGGATCACTCCCCCCATACCACTGCAGGGATTGGCAGATAGTAAACAGCTCCAGAATCAATAGTATCCAGGGCAGAAAACAGTTATAATCAGCCTAAATACTTGACCTTCACTCATCAACAGCATGAGGTCATCACGACTTCCTTATCTTTCTACAAAAAGACTTCTCTTGACATTTTTCTTTTCTGTTATGTTCCAGAGCATCAATCCTCTACCTAATATGCAATGTTTTCTGTTTCCTATTTTCTCTTCCCCTGCGGAAGGAGGAAGTGTTTTACATAACGTCCACTCACAAGTCCCTCTATACAAAATGATGTTAATAGATATTGAAAATTGTTGAAGCTGAAACAAAGCCTAAAATTATACAGTGATGGATCCATTTTCCAGGTGCATCTTGTGGAAGGCCGGAACATCAGGTTCAGTCTTCTTTGCTAATGAACAGATAAAATGAGTAGTCCTGAATGATAACAAACTCAGGAAGGGAAAGGCTTCTGAAAGCTATTTACCCAGGTTTTAAAAAACACATAATTAAAATGGTGTGGGATAGAAGAAATTGCAAGTCTCCTTGGAAAAGTACAACTTGCTATACATGAAAAATGTCAGTAGAAAAGACATGCAGTAAGATTTAAGAAAGAAACCAGGAAACAAACACAAACAGTAAGTCAGGAAACCAGGAAAAGCTTTTCCCAGATGGAAATATTTATACTTAGTAAGAGATAAAAAAGTTATTTATTTTATAAAGAAAAAAAATGTATTTTTAAAATCTTATGTGTTTGGGAAGTTTGGGTGAAGAAATATTAGTGAGTATTTTCAAATATGTCATCTTTCCAATTCTGCTACTTAAAATAGCTGTTTGTTTTTTCCTCTGGGAACTGATTTAGAAAAACTTTGAAAAAATATAACTTAATTCCTAGATGTAAACAAACATCAACAGAAAGTACAACTAAAAATAGTATCTATGGCAACAACAGAAACTCGAGCAAATGTAAAAACCATCACATATGAATACTCAATCCCAGCACTTCCAATTTGTTTTCAATTTTATTACAACAGCACTTAGAAGCTACATCCAAAATTAGCTTTGTTAGTACTAAAGACCACACACATGCCCACACAGTATCAGTCAGTCTGTCTTGAAAAGCTGTACATACCAGCCGAGGTAGGAAGGGACAAGGAAACAGAGCAGTATTACCCTGATTTTCCAGGCTGTGCATGGCACAGAGTGGTTACAAGTGCAAGTAGATAACTTTAAGAAAACAATGAAATTAACTCGGATCTCCTTTCATCTCAGTTAAAAGCATTCGTTTCAATGCCATATCTTCAAACCTACTGGTATCTCATTTTCTAATACTAGCTATTGCTCTCCACATGCTTTTAAATGCATGTGATTCATGTCCTTTACAGAAAAAAATCTTGAAAATCTGGCTCATTTGAAATTTTCACTTCTTGGTCTTAAGTCCGACATTGCTGAAAAGCAAGGCTTAATTTTATTTTGCCCCTTTTCTTTATGATTCCTTCAGTTTATGTTGTGCAGCACTCTTTAAGAGCAGATACTAGTAAACATTTGGGAAAAAGATTATCCATGGTCCTTGTGGAATTCAGTCTGAATAAATAGACTCTATGGATACGGTATGTGTTAAACAGCTCTCTCTCATATTAGGTATTTTTCAGAATGAAAAAATACCCCCAGCCTGATCATATTTCAAGAGCTGGGGAAAAAAAAAAAAAAAAGAAGATAGAACTACTACCCTAATCTTTAGAAATACAAACCCTGAAATGCTTTAGTTTCATTTTTCCACTGTTTTGCTACTTTCATGGATTTTATTTTTTTAATTCCTCACACAGTAGAGCATGTTATAAATATAGGTATTCAAATACTTATGAAGATCATCAATCATGTTCTAAGTTCTGAAAAGAAAATGTTGCTCAAGGCCATTTTGAAAAGCATTACTTCTAACATTTTTAGTCAGAAAATTACAGTGATAAAGTCATGTAAGAGGGGACATAAAAGAAAACCAAAGACTTAAGGATTTGTGCACTACTAATGAAGGTGTGAGTGTGGCACATGTAGAGCTAGTTTTAACTACAGAGCAAGACCATCTATTAAAATGAAGCCCATGTGGCATTCAGTTCACTGTCAAAAATGCAGGGGCTCCTAAGCAAACTATAAAGCTTGTGCCAAACTCTTAGTACAGAATTGACATTGCTACTGGAAACTCCAAAAGCCAGCTTAAAGCTGCCTCAGGCTTGCATCACATATACAGAACATGTACCTCCAGCATACCCTTATATTAAAAAGGCAAAAGAAACAAATGAAGTACTATAAAGAAATTATTTAGCATCTCTTCATGTATTTTCTGAACTAGACTAAACCATACTTACAAATTCAGAGACAAAAATAATCACATCTTTAACATTAAAGGAAAAAATATTTTAGCTTCTGTTAGCCTGCTTTTGCAAAAACAAAGCTTTTGCAATGATATAACGCCTTCATAATATAATGCCTTCATCTCATTCAAATTTGATTGCTAAAAGATGATTTTGCAGAAAGTGGTCATGCAATATCAATACAGATTTGGAGACATGAATGCAAATTCATGTTACTGAACCGGAAGACCCTTCAGGCAGACAGAGCTCAGCACAAAATCAAACTTGAAACACTCATTTCTAGTGTCTTTGCATGGAAGTTTAAATCATGCAACACTAGAAAAGTACCCTTCCATAACAGGATTTGCACGTCTAGAAGTAATTCAGAAAGGAAGCATGAGTCCAGCTACAGCAGACAGTCTGTCTTTCTGCAAGGAGAAAACAAGAAAGTTTTGTACAGTATGATATCACCATATGGAGGAATAATACTTTTTACAACTCTGTGAACATGCATCTCTGATCCTCCAGGCTACTGAATTCATGTACACATGAACACCAAGGATATGTTTTACAGACAGTCCACAATGACAAGCATTTGATATTTAGACTAACTGATGAGAATTTTCTTAGGATTGGATAAATTTTCTAGCTTCAGCAAAAGAACTCTTGCCATTTTCTCTAAATAAGTAAAATACTGGCCATTTTCAGGTAATTGCAAGTGGTACAAGCCCAATGGATCATTCAGCCTTTACTCTTCAGCGAAGTCAGATGAACAATAACCTCACATTTGCAAACAATTTATCCTTATTTTACTCTGCCCTTTTTATTTTTCCAAAGATCATAAATGCACAATAAAGCATCCATAAGAGACCTGTATGCCACTGGCTATTGTATTGCACATGCCATTTTATGTAAAACCACTTCCAAAAGACCCTTTTGCTAATCTAGTATACCAGGTGTTTCTGAGAAGGACTAACAGCAGGGCCCAAACACCAACATAGCCACAATTTATGCCACTGAAAAGATGATATGCAGTGGTGTTGTCTACAGAAACCTGTTGGTATACTGATTTGGGCTTCATTCCCCAGAGCCACCATTGTTCACCTTATTTCACAAGCTAACTTATGATTTTAGTTATTCACATATAATTTGTTACTTCTTTCACACATGAAGCTCAAGTTTTTATCATTATATCATTTAATATTTTTCTTGCCTATCTTTAATATAAAATCTTCTTATAGACTCATGTTTAATGCAAGATCAAGAAGTCTTATACAGGCTGAAGAAAGCTTGACAGCTGTAAAATCGAAAGTGACATTTGAAACTCCTAAGTCACTCCAATATCTCTATTTTCAGAGAAGTTTCCCAGTTGTCAACCTTTTTAAAACTATATAAGTTTTTAAAACTATATAAGTTTTAAAACTTCAGAACTTTAAAAACTGTCTGTGGTCTTCTCAAGGGTCTTTTGCAATGCTGTACACAGATATATGCTTTTAACATAATTTGCTCAATCAGCATTGCATCAAAAGCTACTGTTCAGTTTGAAATCCAGCACGAGAGGTATGCTGCTTACCACAACAGTCTTATCCTCCGTGTTATTCAGGATCACTATGCAGCCAGAACTGTCACTTTACCTTCTTTAAAACTTTAACCCTTGCCAAACCATCTGTACCAGTCTTCAGTATTCTTCAAATTCTTTGGAAAACACAGGTAGGCATATGGGAGGGATAAGGGAAAGCAGTGGTTAAAATGCATTTTGCACAATGCCTCTGCAGTTATGGTGAACATGAAAGCAATGGAAATCAAACCTTTAGTAGGGAAGCTTGAAGACTGCCCTGAGGGGACTGGCTTCAGTTTAGGCAACATGGCTTTGGTTTAAGAGTCAATGGTAGAACAAATTGAGACACACCTGAGTAGTGCTTTCTTGCTCAATATGGTTATTGGAAACTCATTTGTCCACTAATACATAAAAGCTGCTTCCTTGATAATTTACCCTAGGTTGACAGTAAGCTAGGCCAGGATACTTGATGAAAACAACTTTCTAGTTATCTTCACTCATTTTTTGGCAGGGGTTTTGGATGCCAGTTATGTCTGAGTCTGTATTCTCATTTGAACTCATTGAGGTGGAAGGTAGAACTGTAAATTTTACAGGCACAGAACCACATTTCTTAGCTGCATTTGGACAACTTGTATTCAAACTTCACATCACATCACATGGCTCTCAAGGCAAAAAAAGAAATTGCACCCAAGGACTCTATTTACTAAAACAAGTTAAATAGAAAGCATTTTGCCCTAGTTACACGTGGAGTTCCTATAGAATGACTCGAGTGTTAATCCCCATGCTGTAATTGTAAAACAGAATTATATATTTTAAAACAGAACAAAACCATAGCAATTTCAGTGAAATGAAATTTTGACCTATATTAAGGCACTGCTATTTTCCAGGGCATAGCAGCAAGTTACAATACAGAAGAGAACAGCTGTTATAAAGAACGACATCCTGATGCACATTTCATTTATAATTTTATGCCTAAGAATTCCAATGTGTCTCCAATAGAAGGCATTATTAACTAGTTTCAACGCTAGTACGTGAAGCCAGAAATTCAATTGCAAAAAACCAAGATAGGAATACCAAGTCCTCATGCTCTCGTGTAAATTATAATGAACAAAACAATTAATACATGCATAATCTAATCCAGCACCGCAATTAATGGGGCATCTGCATCAGTTGGTGATAAACAGTCTACAATAGCTAAGCATACATATCTAGCACACGATGGCTGAAGAAGAAAGTAAATGTTTTTCATATCTAATCAGTTCTCCTTTGCAGGATTTTAGCAATATCAGTGTCTACAAACTTCAATGGTCCATAATTTTGTTTACTTAATCCACCACAGCACTGCACAAAAAAACAGAATAGACATTGAATGTCTAAAACTAATCTGAAACTTGTTAATTCAGTGCTTACTGAAATTTCTAGCTGTGTTAATCTTATCTTTTTATTTCTAGAAACCTTAGCTGAAGTCTATTATATGAAAATCTTGCACAATTAAAAAAAAATAAGTAGAAAGGTCCAAAGTGCCATGGCAGCTGTTCTGTTTGAAACTGGAAGTTTAAAGTTAAGATTATAATATGCCACAGGTAAAGTATTATCTGCACATCAAAGCATCACTACTGTAAAGAAATATGAAGCACTGGATGCCAAATGTTGACTACCTCCACTCTGAAGCTGAATAAGACAGCAAAGATTGCTGAGTGAAAATAACTGAAAACATGTTCAGGATTTGTGGGGAGTCAAGTGGTCTTGTTATTTCTATTGTTACTTGTTGGCTTTTTTTTATACAGCATATTAACATGTTTAAAATTTTTCAGGAACTAAGTACAGTGAATAGTCTTGGCCTTCTGTAAAAGCAGCCAAGTTACATTATCACCTTGGTAAATTTACTTTTTGGGGACTGCTTCCTCACTGACTGGATTTGAGGGGAGTAAACAATTTATCTCTTGCTGGTTTCAATTTAAATTTACACAATTTGGATTTGTAGTCTCAGAATTATGAAGTTAGCTTCAGAGAACATTATTCTCACAGAATATTAATTTAAAACATGGGCATTATATGCAATTTTTATTAGGGTGCACAAAAAAAACCTAGCAAAGTTCAGAAAATTTTTTTAAATCCAGAGATGTCTTTAATTCACTTTGCCTCAGGTGTAGGTCTTCAGCAAGCCTTAGGGCTTGAGGGGGTGAAGAACAGAAAGAAGAGGATTGGTATTTCATGGTACTACCTATTTACATATAATCAAATGTTACTAAACAGTTGATTTCACTGCAAGTGTAAGAGGTCTTCTCCAATGAGAAAAGTTTTCAAAATAACCTTCAAGTTGAGGTGTTACTGTTCAAAGAAGAAGGGCTGGACCATGAGCAATTGAAAAAAGACATATTTCACTTTTAAACACGTCTTCTCTTCTAAAGGTTGTAAATACAGAGTTGCTAACAGACTCACTTTCCTTCATATGGTCATACTTTATTCTGGTTTCATATTCATTATTTTACATATTTTAGAGAGCACATTAGTTTAGATAGAACTGAGGTTCACTATATATTGAAAGTAATTAGACTAACTTTTTTTAGACTTTCAGGAGGATGCGCATGATGATATACAAAGAGTTGATGCTTTTAAATATTATTAAACTCTTCAAAGTGGAAAAATAACTCTGTGTACAGAACTTTCACCTAAACTATTTAAACATTCTTGGATGAAGAATAGGAGGCATTATAAGCTATATTGTTGCAAAGACAAACCACGTGCATTCATATATAGGCACTTATTGAAGATCTGGTGAAAAAAATAAATTCTTCCATCACTTAAGAATATTTGTTAATACACAGTTCAGCAGAAGTAGTTCTGTGATCAGTGAAATCTGAAAAGAGATAGATGTGAAATACATCAAATATCAGTGGCATACATAAAATCAACAATGCCAACAGCTGTGTTAAAAAGAGTCCATACCATTAGAATTGTTACAAGCAGAAAAAACGATTAAGGGTAGAAATTAAAAATGTGCCAGATTCAGAATGACATATTCCCTAGGATTTTTCAAATTGCAACCCAAGGATGTCCTCAGATCAGAACTACCCACTTTTGGTGTGGATCCATAAAAAACACGTTCCAGTTCAGCAGGGACTTTGAGGGATGTTAAAAAGACTTTAAGAGTGACAAAAAGAATGGGGAAAGATCTCACTGCCAGCAGCTCAAGTGATTCCATACATCAGGAGCACAGAAAGTGTCCCACTCTCCTCCCACAAGTTGTATTTCCCATTTGATCCACTATTCCACCACGGCTTACTGCAGCTCTGAGAATCCTCACAATGTGGCCTTTCCCTGGGGGTGAGGGAGGGGAGGAAAACCCCAGGACAGTACTGCTCATGCTGCTTTCTTGTGTCCTTAGAGTCAAGCCTGGCACCAACTGCACTCTATGGGACTTCTGGCTTTAAAGTAGTTCCCATCTCTTAGCAATACCATCTATGTACACCACCAGGGAGCCACTAATATTCTGGTCAATATCCTCCTTTTCATACAGTGGTAAAAAGCAATTTCTTTAAGTTTGCTGGTTGGAGTAAAGAGAGCCCTCCCTTGATACAGGTATTCATTCTCCCAAGCTCAGAGTGCATCAGTTATTCTGGGTGCAGTTTTCCACACCATAGTAGTCATCTAATGTACTAAAACAATGGTACTTAACTGTGAGAGAAGAGACAGAAAAATTAATGTGTATTAGGATATTTCAGAGATTTGCTGTACTGATAGGATTTCCTTTAGGACTGGAAGTTTCCACAGGGGTCTGCATTCGCACTTTGTCCGGCGTTGCTTATTATCCTTACTACTTCTAGAGACTGGTCTAGGAAAATGTTAGGCAAAAGCCCAATTGAAACACAGTAACCTTTGTAAAGTAAAAATAGTATAGATTAATAAAAGGGCTAGAACCACAGTTTATTTCTTTATTTTGGCAATTTTTCATATACAACTCCCTCCAACCCCCAGCAGCTGGAAAACTGGGTTTTCATTCTGTTTTCTGGTACATCCTGCAGACGACAGTAAACCTGCTTTATCCATTTGAAAAATCACTTGCTTGCCTTGTGATTGCTGTTAGAAATCAAGCTGATAACAAAACCACCCTCTTACTCCAAGAGACACGCACTGTTCCCCAGCACATACCCCTCAAGCACTAATGCCTAGTGCAGGACGGGATCACTAGGGATCAGAAGCCAGCAAAACTGGTTACCTACTCAGAGCTTAGCCCAAAATCGTTCATAAAAACAATATGCTGGGACTCACTGAAGGCATTTAGTTATAGCTGTTCTGGTTTCCAATTCTAATAAATCCCTTCACAGGACAACTTCGTTTTCGTGTTAGTGCTACTGGAAATTAATGCCACATGAATACTGAGCAACATCAATATTTATCAGCTATTCCCAATCAAATAGTCCAAGGATTTATTTAATTCACCTCCTAAAGCTTTAACTTTTACAGTTACTGTAAGAAGAGAGCAAAAGCCACTTCCTTATTTGTGTTATAAATTTTATTTTAATAATATGTATTCAAATTCTGGTTACAAGCCAAAATAATTGTGTATCAATGTGAAAAGGAGTTAAAATAACAAGTATAAATGAAAAAAAGCAACTTATGAAAAATACTTGCTGTGTCTATCTGCTCCTGGAGATAAATCCCTAAAGATGATGAGAACCATCCCCTTTTTCAACAGAGCATGTAATTATCTTTTCACCAGGCTCATATTACCAGCTAGTCTGGGCTGGAAGACCAGTCTTAGATTATTAACATAACAAAATCTTACACCTTTAGTACAATGGAATTTATCTTAAGTCCAAGCAAAAAAATAACCTAAAACATTTAATGACCTCCAAAGCTAAAGAAAACCCATTATATAGCTTCTTTATTTTTTTTAAGTGCACTAAACATTTCACCTCTAAAGTCTAGATTTTACTATTACCTTAACATGAGAACACCAGAAATTCATTACATTCTTGTTAGTTATTACTATTATTGGGGGGGTGAGAGCAGCTTTGCTTTTTTCCTCCAAATTCAGAGTTCTCTACCACTACTAATACCTGAATGTTTAAATTAGCCGTAGTCACTTGATGACACATTCTACTGGAATCCTTCTCTTCTTCTCTTTCCCTCTTTTATTCCATGTACATTGCAGCTGGTAACATGGACGAAATCCAGATGTTATGTAAAACAGCTGCAAATATGTGCTTCTATTTAAGCCTCCAGTACTTTTACTCATACATAGAAAATGCTTATACTGTCAATGTCTGTGAGATCAGTTCACTGAAAAAAAAAATTAAGTCAGCTGCTATGCCTCAGTAACAAAAGTCAAAAAGAACCCTCAGTCAAACTCAGTTCTTGACTTAAAGTTAAATACCAGTTGGCTTATCAAGCTGTTCATTCAATGACAAACTAAAATATTTTGTGTATCAGCTTTGTGGCTTTTTTCCCCCATATAAATTCACTATTCATTGCATTTTACTTTTTCATTTTGATCCATACATACATAACAGCACTATACAAAAGCTTATTATCTGTTCTCTTCCAAGGCTTGGCAAAGTCTTATCTAAATCTGCGGTCCAAGCTCATTAAGGAAAATGAAAGCTCTAATTTTTCTCCAATTCTGTTCTTTAACACAGAATCATGTTATTTCTATTCATAACATACTTTTTAGGTAAATTAAGTGAGGAAGTAAGGAAATATTAATTGATCACAGCAGAAAAATAATACAAAATAAAACCCAATGAAACTCCACTACTAAATGCATAGAATATCACCTCATTAATCACAGTTTATAGAAAAGAAAAAAAAAAGGAAAAAAAGACATTGACGAGTTTTATTTTAGTCTCACGTAAACAGAGATTTGTGAAGTTGAATATGAAGTTATCAAACATTGCTGTTTACATATTTACAAATATATCAGCATCAAAAGGAGAGCTAAGGAGAATCTCCATTCTTTACTGGAAGCTTGGAGAAACTTAATTACAAAGGATGAGGAAAAGTCCAAAGTAAATAATGCCTTTTTTTGTCTCAGACTTCAGTAGCAAGAGCAGTTGTTTGCTGGGTACCCAGATCCTGAGCTGGAAGACAGAGAGCAGAATGATGCCCCCATAATCCAGGAGGGAATGGTCAGTAACTATCCCACTTAGACACGCACAAGTCTATGGGACCAGATGGGATCCACCCAAGGGTACTGAGGGAGCTAGTGGAAGAGCTCACTGAGCCACTTTCCATCATTTACCAGCAGCTCTGGCTGACCAGGGTGGTACCAGCTGACAGGAGGCCAGCCAGTGGGATGCCCATCTACAAAATGGGACCAAAGGAGAGTGCTGGGAACTACAGGCCTGTCAGCCTGACCTCAGTGCCAAGGAAGGTCATCATGAGTACCATCATGCAAACACATGCAGGACAACCAGAGGATCACCCAGCCAGCATGAGTTTATGAATGGCAAGTCCTGCCTGAAAAACCTGATCTCCTTTTATGACACTTGGTGACTCATTTAGTGGATGAGGGAAAGGCTGTCTACCTAGAAATTCGTAGAGCCTTTGACACCAATTCCCACAGCATTCTCTTGGAGAAACTGGCTGCTCATGGGCTTGTACAAGTGCACTGTTCGCTGGGTAAAACTATCTGGATGGCCAGGCTCAGAGGACGGCAGTGAATGGAGTCACATAAGGCTGGCAGACAGCCCCTTGTTTCCCAGGGCTCAGCCTTGGGACAGCCCTGTTTAATACCTGTATCAGTGACACAGACAAGGGGATCGAGTGCTCCCTCAGTCAGTTTGCAGGTGACACGAAGTTGGGCAACATCCACTTTTGATTAAGCAATTTCATCTTGAATGGGATTAATTTTAACTACCACTTCTTATCTACCTTAGAGGTATGCTATCAAATTTTAATCATTAGTTATAATACACAGACTTTTCCCAAGACTGTTTTCTTTAACAAAAAAAAAAGGAGAGGAAGCAACCAGGAAACATTTTCTCCCATTTATGATACGGAACCCAGTAAAATACTTTGACCAAATTAAGAGATATTACTTTCATTTATCCATACACACACACACACACACACACACACCCCTCCCAAACACTGCAGCCCGCCCTACACAATTCTAAGTAATCATGTTTGTGAGGATGCCTGTGATGCGGGAAAAGCACACAGTTCTGTCCAAATTCTTGCTGAGGAAGGGTCACCTCCCTGGGATATGTGCACACTTAGCCCTTAGATGAAATTCTGGATGAGATATCATGCAGGGACTCTCTGTTACACAACAGCTCCTGCCCAACTCTGAACATGGTTCCCATTTTCTGATGCAGGGTGGTCTTGCAGAATTTTAGCATAAATATGCAGCTGAGCATAGTGTGACACAGCTGAATAATAAAGGTGTGAGCATGAATGCAAGGAACAGTAAACCAGTTGCTCGGTGTGAGGCTGCAGGGAAGTTCTGAATAGGTCTAAGATTACAGGAACAAAACACTGAAAGCTTTCCTGCAAATGGAGTACTACAATCTCCTACTACTGTATGAGTGACCAAGATCAGACAGAGCATTTAAGAAAACTTCAATAGGTCACTGTCACCTCATTAATGGAGATCTAAGAAAAAATTAATTCTTCCAGTGAATTAAGAAGAATAATGTGTGTCACAAAGCACAAAATAAGGCTGACAATGCAACGTAATGGTGTAACCCTGACAATGATACAGCCAGGGCAATAATCATCTACAACCACATTCCTCATTTCCACATGTTGCCATGCAGTAGGACTGTGCAAAAAACACAGATGTAATTTGTCTCGAGTTATTTCTTTTTTTCCTTTGTCAGATCATAATTTTACTGCATTTGTTTGGGTTTGCAACAACAGTAGATTGCAAAGATTTTCTGCTTTTTCATGTAAAACTATTCCATGGAGCAAAACTGGGCAGTGCCCTTCCAGAGCACTGCTTAAAAAGTATTAACTGACCACTTAATGTGGTAGGCTACAGATTGGATTATGCCTTATACAGTGAAAGATAAGTGAGATTATCAAAATGGACACCTGTTTAGCTCCTAGGGTAATGGTTCATTGATTACTATATTCAGAAAAAAACGGTAAAAGTGTGAAAATGTAACCAACTTTCATAAAATTCTGAATTCATGATTATTCACCATTTTTAACTGGGAAAAAATAAATTGTAATTTAATTCCATATTATATTGGGATTTTTGATTCTTAAGTTTTTTAGAACAAAATGTCATTTTTATGTGACACAATGCAATGTCAAATGCACTCAGTCACTGACAGTAGTGCTAAAAAGTGGGGAAACTTTTCAGTACATGCATTTAAATAAAAAGTCTTTTTTCTTCCTAAATTATACTATTTCATATCCCATTACTCATTCTTTCCAATTCCATTTCCAAAAGCAGAGTTTAAATTTCCAGCATAAGAAAGATGAAGCTTTACCCTTTCTTCTTATTTAATATTTTTATGATTTCCATCTTCTTTCAGTTTTGAAAGATGTTGAAGTGAATGAGAAGGAAAAAAAAGTCAGTTGTGAAAAAATAACCTCTGCTTTCTTTTTTTGAGGAAAAAAATAATTTAGAAACTGTTTTCAAACACTTTTTATTCTTCCCTTCCTTTCCCAATAAATCAATACAAAAAAATACAGATATTTTATTCAGTAATTAACAATTTTTACAAGTCAAAACATTTCTGATTCGTAGGACTATAGCTTTAAAATTTAGGCATGAAACTCATTATATTTTCTATTTTCCACTTATATGTGCAAACTAAGTTTTCTGCATGGAAAGAAAGCAAGGAAATCACAGATATTCTCATTTAAGAGCAGAGGTTAAAGATTTTTTTTTAATTTAACCAAATTTTTGTGAATAAAAGGAGAGTTCTACTCTCTTACTCTCTGCAGATTAACCCTATTTTCCAAAATAAGACTGCCCTCAAGGAGCTTTCCATTGTTTTAGCAGATTCATTTAAGCTACTTTCATCTGTCTAGAAAGATAAAAATCTAGTCAACAGCAGAATACAGATCAAAAAACCTTTGCCTTCAAAGGCAAACAACTTCAAATTATGGCTCATAAAACAATAACACTCCAAAGTTTATTCACAGTGTCTTTGTTTCAGAAAGGGGGTTTTAGATATTTTTTCTACAATTTCACCTGTTTTCCTCCTTGTAGGTAACTACCCTTGTTACTGACAAGTCTAAAAACACAGTGAAACCAAACTATTTCTGAGACTTAGAAATATTAGAATAGATATCTTACAGTATTAGAATGGAGGATTACTACACACGTGCAAGTGTAGAGGTGTTAAGTATGAATTAAATCAAGAAATATTATCTGGATGCTTCTGCAGCCACCAAGACAGTGCTGCGAGCACTTTTTGGAGAGATACGAAGAGGAAACATTTTCATACCAGGTGCCTCCTAGCAGAAGGACATGTGTGTAGTTAGGAAACAGACAGGCTAAACAAACTATTTTTAAAGCTTATTCTTGCAGCTGTCTTCATTCTCTTAATACAGCTGTGCAAGCCATGGAAAGTCTATGTCATAATTAACTATTTTGCTTTCACTTTTCATCTCCTCTATAAAAGACATAATCAGTCACTTTCATGCTGAAGCTTGTAATATACATCAGCATAATTACTACTACAGTATTTAAACCAAACTTAAATGCTATTTAGTCTGAATCATAGTGGGGCTTACAGTGTTAACTAATGCCTGCTGCTAGTGACAAATTACTCTCAGTAGATACTTCACACAGCATTTTTCTTTTGGCTGCATTACTGTCAAATAAAGAGATTGCTTGTGCTTTGGGGGTTTTGGCTTTTTTATTTATTTTTTTTAATTAGCTCCAGCAAAAAAACTCCCAAAATTTCAAGATTAATTATAGGATACTTAGATCCCGTACTTGCATTGGTGCTGTTCCTATGCTTGAACAGGAGTAACCTGAGAGGATTCTAACATCCTGCTGTTACCTCCTTTTCTCTGTCAGACTATCGGTAAATATTCATAATTTTTGGTATCTGTATTATGTAAATAAGCTTTTTTAAAAAAGTCTGTATAAAATACCAGAGACCTTCTCCAGTTTAATATTACCCCAGTATTTATTCTCAGTACTATTTGTGAGGTCTCCAATTTCTATCACTCTTGCAACTTACAACTCTCACCAAGATCTCAGTGATGCACAGAGTCAGCTTCTGCCATCTCCCTGTGGAATACTCTCAGAAAAACACATTCTTCAATGATTAAATCTAGTGGGATGTGCTCCTTGGGAATATCAGACAGTCTAAATTAGCAGCATCTTCAAAGAAAAAGCATCTTCAGAGTAAAACTATTTTTTCAGACTATGTCTGCCCAAAGCCCAGCATAAGTCTAATAAAATAAAAAAGTTCTGTGTTTGCAAAGCTCATAAATGGCAGGAGTCAACCTTTGTCTCACAGAATCCAAGTTACAGTCAGTAACATTATTATGAGCACACTTGCCATCTGTACTCAAACGCTAATGGCGCAACTGGATTGACTGTATATGGACAGAAATGGTCTCAGAAAGATTTGGATTACAAAACAGATAAAATATAACAGATGTGCCCATCAGCAGGCAGGCTGGCATTCACTCCACAGCAGCTGAAGCTTCCAAGAGTAAGCATACTGGAGCAATTCATCTCTTTTGAGCTTTCAAGTCACAGAAAGCACAAGTTCAAAAGTACCCTAAATATATGGGGGGGAGGGGAGGGAAGAAAAAAAAAAGACTTGTTCCTTGGAGCATGGATTATAAACAAGCTTTAGCTCCAAGCCTTGTAGTATTATTCTACTCTGGATCCAGCCTTAGCCAACTCATTCGGCAATTCCTGAGTGTGCCCCAGCTCTCTGGTGAGCTGGGCAGACCAGCTCTTGGCCCACAGGGACTCCAGGCGCATCAGAAATGGGATAAAATAAGAGCAAATACCATGATGGCAAACATGCAATGAGCCATTTTGCATTGCCCACTTGACTTGTGTAGGCTTGAGCATTGCAATGCTTCAGTTCCCAGTACACCCATGCTAAGCACCAGACTGGAGAGAAAAGCAGACTGTTTTGAAGAGTGGTTCTTCCCTGTGGGGAGGGCACTGCTTGAAGACTGCTAAGGGATGCAACAACACTTGGGCTTCTGCTTGAACTAAAAGTCAGCATTACACACTTCTACCAGCACCAAAGGGCCACTTTCCTCATGGGAAATTAGAGAGGTTTGAAAAATCCTGGGAAAATCTCCTTGGGGTAGAAACTGATCAGTTTCCTGAATCCCATGCAAGTTTGTTAAGGGAAGGCAAAGGGAACAGCCACCACCATTTCTTGTAATCTTGTTTCTAAATTACCAAAGCCAGTAACAGATTTACATTAAAATTTTTTTTGACAGTATATTCAGATGGTGTTCCACTTGCAAAGACCATAATTTATTGCGTATGTCACCACGCTCAAGGGGGAAAAAAAAATTAAAAAATCCATCTTTAAATATTTGCCAAGCTCCTACCAGAGTGGCAGGCACATCTGTCAAAGTTTTATCCTACTTTACTAGTTCTGGAAAAAAATGCAACAGATAGAAATACTATTTCCAAATTGAAAGACAGAGTTTTGGAAGAATCCCAATTTTCTTCCACTCTACTGATCTGAGAATGACATAATGACCTGATGAAGTCAACTGCCAAATACTTCTGAGGCAGACTTCAGGAGCTCCAGATGGCATTATTCAGAAGTTCTTATAGTCCTGGTCCTACCGGCTGGCTCAACAGCATTAAAAAATTATTGTTTTTCCATATGAAGTCCTACTTCTGACCACAGTAATATTTCCACAACAAAAAGGTTACATGCTTAGAGATGACATAAAGCAGATTGGGTTTGGACTAATATGTTTCCAGCCTTCAAATAAAATTAATATATAGTTAACATTATTAGTTAGTTTAAAAATTGATACTGTATCTATATTAAAATTCTAAACAAATACACTACTGAAAATCAGATATTGCAGATTATATGCATCCCAACCTTTTCTTGCCAGTTCCAAATCTGGAAAATTCAAGTTCTTGAATCATTCATATTAATGCCAACATAGCTTCTAGTTTTATATAAGAACATGTTACTATATCTCCTTTTTTTTATTCTCTTGTAAGCATAATTTTAAGGGAAAAACATTCAATTCTCTAAAAAGGATTCTCCAAAGATTTTCAGAATTAGTTTGGAGAGGACCTGGATGTCAGAGTCAGAATTTAAGTAGTGTAGAAATTTGCATTAAAAGCAGCACAGGTCTCAGTTTTCAACATATCAGGACATAACTGAATGAATGTTAATATTGTATGTAGGAGGAGCCACTGTCAAAGTTTATCTTCTCTCAATACCAAATGAAATAACAGCATAATTCACTTTGCCGGAACCAAAACTGGGCTGACAAAATGAATGCCACGTATAAGAGTTGCAGCACTTGATTTTATGTTGTTTTCTTGGGAGGTGCGGTCAACTGCTTTAAAAAAAGTTAAGACTACCAGCTAATAATGCTGCTGGCCAATACTACTCCATCCCAAGGACTGGTGCCATGCTGGATATTATCTTTGAAGATCAATATAGAAATATACAGAATATATACAGAAAAAGAATGCAAGTTTGCAAAAGTCATTAATGAGCAATTTTTTTAATGAACCTGTTATATGAAAAGAAAGATTAATAACAGTACGGTGGTTATGAAATAGTTTACCTCCTCTTTCTCTTCACCCCTCAACTTGAGTGAAAATTTTAGTTTGACCTTCCAGCAATTCTACTCTTATTGCTACAAAATCCTCTGATCTTATTTCAACATTCCTAACTCTACTTTGCTCAGATTTCTGGTGGGCATTTATAAAACAGAACAGATCAACAGTAAAGATCAGAATTAGCAAGCTAGCTGAACAACATGAAAATATCCGCTAACATATGGTCTCCAGGAGGCTGCATGTGAACACAACTGCCATTTCCCAGAGGGGCCAGTGGTACACGACACAGATTGCACTTCCATCAGCAGCCCAGCACCAGACTCTTCAGAGGTAAACCAGTAATGTAACTGTTCCAGTACAAGATAACAATGAAAAGGAGACCAAAACACTGACAGAGAGCAGTTTTACCAAATATATCAAACATTCCTGAAAATATTTCAATTATTCACATGAAATATCCAACAATGCCTTTGAGAGTTACCAAAATAAATTAATATTGAGGCATGTGGCAGCTGGGGAAGTCTGGTATTTGGTAAGGGATCCTCATTTGCAGGTCCTATTTCTCTGAAGTCAGCATAAGCAAAAAGTAGTGCAAGTTTTTGTTCTTTGAAGATTATTCTGTGCCCTTAATTTTGATCGTTCTGAAATAAGAAAACAGTGTTGCAATGCCTTGGTATGTTAATGACAACCTTAATAAGGTATTTATGTGAGCTGTAAATTTACAAAATCCCTCAAAACAAACAAACAAAAAACCCACATCAATGAGACACATTTCTCCCTGTGCAACAGCTTACTATTTACAACCTCAATTCTGAAAACACTTATTCATGTGCTTAATGTTTAAGTCTGCAGTTAGTACCACAAAGGTCAATGAAATCATGAAAGTAAATTTAGATCTTCACAAAAAGCAGGGACATAAAGGAATAGCGTGGTTTAAATGGAAATTTGTTTTGATGGAATTTATGTAGAAACCTTTATTTTTTATTATTTTTAGATGACATTTATAAGAGTACCTTAGGTCAGAAGTGGTTTCCCCAAAGATTTATAACTAGAAAAATATAGAAAATGAAGGGTAGGTATGTATTTTGAGGGTGTTGTTTTGATTTTTCTTTTTTGGGGGGGATATTTGGTTATGTTTGGGGTTTGTTGTTTCTTTTCTTCAATTAAGAGGAAACCATGTTTTTCTCCCGAGAAACAGTGCTGGGACTACTGTTGCTGGTGTATTAGTAGTATTTTTTAAAGTATCAAAAAAATGAAATCTCAAAAAAGTTGATCAGAATAGTTCTCTCAAGGAAGAAAACAAAGCACATGAGAAGCTGAGAAAAGAGTTCACAGTAGCGACTGATAAAGCTGCATCTGCAACAAGCACCAAGGCACACTCAGGACCAAAGCAGTGGTATCACTACGGAGACCCTTAAACTATCAGACCAGCTGTGATTACATACAAAACTAAGATTACTATGCCGAAAATAGTAAAGGCCCTGAGCAACCTCACCTAACTTTGCTTTGCTGTGAGGATGAGGCTGGATGAGGTGACCTGCAAAGTTCCCTGACTAAGATACTGGTCTGACTCCATGATAACTGGCAAGGAACAGCTTTGTTATGCTTCAGTGAAGCTGGAAAGCAGTCAAATTGCAAGTCCAAAGACTACAGATGGACTTGCTAAACTCATTACACAGTGATTTCTTTAAACTCCATATACTGCAAACAAAAAACCTCAAGCATTGTTGCACTTGAAGTCGGTTCTTGATCTACGTTCTGCAGCACATCTTACCTCCATGCAGATGCAGGCTGGCTCCTAGCAAACTTAAGTGTTCCATGCACAGGGACAAAGATCTGCAACATTTGGTGGTTAAGTGATCCTTAAGTAAGACCAGATCTTTCTTGTGTGCTCCTTTATAACTACTTGGAACACTGAGGGTAATTCAGAAATGTTACTTTTGTGTGTGTGCAGAGGTTTAAGGTTAATATAGCTTTTATAGAGCTAGATTATCTTTGACATTAATCCTGTGAATTTTAAAACTGTTTCAACTTCAAATGATATAATTGCTTCACACAACATAATACAACAAAAAAACAGAACTGCCTGGTAAGTTCTGATATTTACTATACTGAATCATCAAGATAACTTCACTACAAAAAGAACAAGATATTTTCTAATATGTTATTCTAAAACCCACAGGCAATTCAAGTAATGAATCCCAAAAGCCAAGTACAAGACAGTCATTCCCATTTAAGATGATGTTATTTCATCATGCATCAATGTGCTGCAAGATAATTTGTAAAGTTCTCCTCAATAGTAAAGAAAGTGCTAAAACAATTCTTATTGAAAAGCAAGAGCTTTGAAATCTGCTTCGGAAACTGAACTAAGTAAAAAAGAATTTACATATGGAGAAGTAAAAGAAGAGTAAGAAAATGTGTTCCCATGGAATTTCTCCTTTATAACTCTAGAATACATTTCTGGAACTTCACACACAGGTTTTGCTATGCACATTAAATGTTAAAGGGAATGGAAACCTCATGATTAAACATAATAGAATTTTTAAGTAAACAACATTCTTTGATTCAAAATTGAGACCAATTCTGCCAACCAACACACTCATCAGCATAATAAAGTTACTCTGAAAGTGTGCCAAAAAGACATCCTTTAAGAATCCAACTCTTTCTCTGAAAACGATAAACTTACTGCAAGTTGCAAGAAATGAGTGTTCCTTGCATCAACAATGTCCCAGAGCATGCTGCTTAAAACTGATAAAGGCGCATTCATGGGACATTTACAGTTAGGACAAGTTCCACACCATACGGAGTTCATAAATATATGTTCTATAGTAATGTTTTAACGAAACAAAGGGACTACTATGTTGGTTCCACCAGCCAAAAGACTTCTAGCTACTACTAAATCATTCCCTAAATACTGGTTGTATAAATGGGGATACAGTAAGGCTTCAGAAGAGACAAATACACCTCACTTAGCCTTACGTGCCGTCACAACAACTCCACTCAAAAGAACAAATGATTTTTTTAAAAAATGTAATGTGATCTAATTATGATTTTGTTTGTACTTAAACTATCATATTTTTCTGCTTACCCAATACATAGCTTTTGCATTTAACTGGGCCCAAATACAAAAAAAGATCATTTGTCTGCATCCAAAAGCATGTAAGAAGAGAAAAAATAGCTCTATTTCTTTCCGTTGCCTCATTAAGCATGCCATTTCTTGAGCTGAAATAAGGCAGGGGCAATCTTAGTTTGCATAAACTGTACTCTTTCTATGCTCAGTTTTTTTGTTGGGAAATTGAAAAGTGACATTACAGAAGATACTAACTTCTTATTTCACATGGCCTCTAGCAATGACCAAAGTGTCTGAGCAAATTAATAGATACCAAGTGAAACGCCTACAACACTCAATTGTTTGATCAGTTCCTTGAACTTACCTTATCTCTCTCATTCCATTTACCTTATTTCCTCCAATCACTGATACAGTATCTAATTTAACACCTACCACCACAAACATTTACTGCCAGCAATTGTTACAACATGATAAATTGTAAAGTAATTGTAGAGTGCCACAAACTTTATGACTCTCTAGGCAGTGGTAGGGGAAAAAAAAAAAATCAATACATTAGTGATCAAGACTTATCAAAGGCACCGAAAATACATAGAACTGCGTTGAAGAAGGATTAAAATTGCTATAAGAGTACTGAGTAACAAAAATTCTCTTTGCTAATTCAGAGAACTTGGTGGTGACAGTGGCTGGGGAAGTTCTCTAGGCTGGCCACACTAAATTAAATCCTGTGCAAACCCAACCAGAAAACTGTATCTCTCTTTGGATTCATCTCTTTTTGTATGCCATGCCAAGCTAGCTGGCAGTAAAGCAGATTTATAGAATAAAAACAAATTGGTATTATTTCTTCCCGACTCTTGTTTCCTTCTGATTATCTTCTGAAAGCTTTGTAATAGAGCCAAAGGTAATTTATAGCCAAAGTTAAATGAAATGAATACCGGGCAACTGTAAAGTGTTAGATTTCTTTACAGGGTAGCACTCTAAAGGGTAGACAAAACAAACTGGCTAAAGGAGGCAGCTATAGTAAACTACGCTTCATTAAACACATGAAAAGTTAATTCTGTTCAATAAGCTTTTGTTAAATGTCTACTTCCTTGAAATCAAAACAGTCATAAAAAAGTGAGGTAACTCTAAAGGATTATAGCAGGAAGGCATCTGTTGCCCCACAGACATTCAGTGCATTCATACTGTATTAATGAAAGGGCTGAAAAAAGTGACAGAAATGCCAATTTTGCAGCACTGCAAAGTGTAGAGTTCTTCAAGCTGTCCTTTGGTGAAATTCTAATTTTGAACATGCTTCCCCAAAATCCATGCTGTGATCACTGCTCCTGGGACCAGCACCAGAAAAAAAAAAAGCATTTCCACCAAATTTTCTGCTACAAATGACTGAAGAAATGGACCAGCCAACACATCCATACAACAGTCCACAAAAAAGTTCACAATCTCCGCTTTCTAATACACATGTATTGCAAATACAGGAATTTCCCTCTGGAAAATTACCTCTACAGTGATTCAGCCATTTTCACTCAAGGTAAGCATGAAGCTTTCAAGGACATTTATTCCTGTGCTCACTCTTCACAGCATCTCCATTTGTTGTTCCACAAATCAGATTTCTTAAATCAACATATACTTTCAGTAACCTCACATTCCTTCCCAATGAGCCACAAGAAAAACATTCACTTATAACTTCATGTGCAACCAGACTGACAAATAAGACTGGAGATGAAAAAAAAAAGTCACAAAAAACCCTGCAACAATACAAATGCTAGAAATGCTTGTTTGTTTGGGGGTTTTTTTCCTCATAAGGACCACAGTAGGTCAGTCACTTGTAAGGTTAAACTGGAATTGACCAAAATTCTGCAGAGCAGGGCCAGACACAGGAACTTCTTATTGGCAAGTAAGAGGATGGCAAGGTTTGTGTCATTCAAGTATTTCCATTTCTTTTGAGTAGGACAGGTGTGGAAAACGGACATGCCTCTGTCATAGCACAGGATTCACAAAAAAAGGTGGGTGGGAAGAGGTCCAGTCACCAAGGAACTGCAAGTGCAACAAGCAGGTAGTAGGCTCAAAAGAAAGTAATTCTTTACAACCATCTTTACAAACAGGGTACTGTGGACGCTGAAAATATACACAGATTGAAGTAAAAGCTGGACATACTACCAGAATGGAAGTCCACTATGCACAGAAACTGCCTCTGGCTCATGAACTGCAAACTGGGAAAGAATTAATGGACAGTATATGCTTATACTCTTTAATACTTACTAATTCGTTTACCTTTGGCCACTTCTCAGACAGGGAACACTGGCATATACAGGCCTCTGAACATGCCTAGGCTCATGTTTTACAGAAAAGGAAGCTACATGCATATTCACAGACTTTTCATTTAATTTTTTCCAATATTCCACATTTTCATCATTAAAAATATTTGTCTTAAGTGACAGACTAATGTAATGGATAAGAATGGTGTTGATTTTTAAATTGATAATTGCTTCAGATCAAGTTGTAAGTAAAGAGTATCTTTTCCTTAGTCAGTATAACTTGGTAAAATAACATGGGAAGATTCAGAAAAAAGATAAATATTTGATTATTAAACAATGTCTTCTAAACTACATCACAGTTAGACAAAACTATCTAGTCATGTTGCAATTCCTCCAAGGCACACAAATCAATCTAGTCTTGAATTACCAAAATACTTATTTTCCCAATCCGAGCACATTTTTTTTTTTTAAACAATCATAGCATCGAAGAATGGTTTGGTTGGAAGGGACCTCCAAGATCACCTATTTCCAACCCCTCTGCCATGGGCAAAGACACCGTTCACTAGACCAGGTGGCTCAGAGCTCCATCCAACCTGGCCTTGAATACTTTCAGGAATGGAGCATCCCCAGCTTCTCAAGGCAACCTATTCGAGTGCCCCACCACTCTCACAGTAAAAAATTTCTTCCTACTATCTAATCTAAACCTACTCTCTTTCAGTTTGAAGCCATACCCTCTTGTCCTGTCACTACATGCCCTCTCCAGCGTTCTTGTAGGCTCCCTTCAGGCACTGAAAGGCTGCAATGAGGTCACTCCAGAGCATTCTCTTCTCCAGGCTGAATAGCCCCAACTCCCTCAGTCTGCCTTTATAGGAGAGGTGCTTCAGCCCTCTGGCTATCTTGATGGCCCTCTGGACTTGCTCCAACACATCCATGTCCTTCCTGCGCTGAGGACCCCAGAGCTGGATGCAGCACTCCAAGTGGGGAGTGAATAATAAATGCAATAAAGTAGTTTAAATATTTAAAACACAACAAAATACTATGGTGCTATCAGTAACAAACCAAGAATTTGCATTGATACTCTGACACTGGCTGCAGCTCAGCCTACCCAAACTATACAACCAGACTCCAAAATCATATTTTGAAAGGAATATCTTGCAATATCATTGGATGTTTAAACAGCTGAGGAGGGCTCATGCTTGGATGAATACTCCTAACAGTAGGCAACCATGGCAAAATATGAGAGTCAGGAGCACTATTTCTTCCAGCCTTCTCCCTTTCAGGAAAAAGTAAGATACCTTGCATATAAGACTGCCTCACATGCCAAAGCAGGCATCCAACCATTGCTAAATTTTATGTAGGATATCATTCTTGGAAGGTCAAAGAACTAAGTTTTTTTCCTCTGGTGAGAAAGGAGATCAGGAACAGCAAAGAAATAATCGTTTGGTCCTATTTTTACCCAGGCAGGACAGACACTGTGCCTGTTTTTTTTCAACTTGATGCAGATAACTAACTACATCTTTCCTGCTTTGATGAAAAAACCACATTACTTAACCATAAAAATACATCCAGTGTTGACAAGAAATTGAGATACAATTTACAAATAAAATGCAATACACATGACTGGCTTCCTTCACTGACATTTAGCTGCCATATATGAAAAGGACCTAAAGACCAACTAGAGAGACTGTAGGCTAAGAAATATCTGTTTAAAGAACCACTTTATTTATTGCCTATTAGTTTCAGGCAGATGTTCCTGGATCAATATTTATAGTATTTTCAACCAACAGTTGTTTTAAAAAAATTATTTGATTCAAAACCTATTAAAAATAAATCCCATAGGCTTGCAACTTCTGGAGTTTTACTACTGCAGCACCAAGCAATTGATAGCAATGTGAGGAATGCAGGTATTGAAGAAGAGCGCAGATGGAAATATAGCCCTTCAGAGAGTTTGCCTCAAATCTATTCCAAGCTTTGAAGATAAGGATATTTCAGTCCTCCTCCAAATGGGGGAAGGGGGACAACAAACAATCTTAACTCTTCTCTTTCAACAAGTGTTTGACTAATAGGGGTGGTGGTCTCCTGTGTAAACTTAATATTTGAGCCTGGGTTCAAAGTATTCTCAGGAATACACAGGCTCCTTTCATACAGAACAGACTAGATCTGCTCTGGTAGTTGAGCATACAGAACGCTGTATTAACTTCTCAGAAGGGCAAGCTAGCCCATGCAGAAAATCCTGGTCCTGAGACTCACAGATAACAGGGCACAGGGTGGAAATAGAGCCCTCGTAATCCTACTGAAGTCCACCATAGATTCACATGACTCTAAAACAAAAAAAACCCCAAAACTCTTCTGCCATCCAACTACACTGAAGAGATTTAACCGTGCCAACATGCACGGGGAGTAGTGTTTCTCATTTTTAATTTTCTCCTTAAAAGGAGATTTCGCCTCAAAGAACATTATCTACATGTCTCCAAGAAGTCAAAGAAACCAGAGTCTGAAGAAAGCAAAATGTTATTTTAGATGTTAATGTGTTATTTTACTTTCTAATTTAAACAGTTATAAGAAGCACCAATTTCAGATTTGGAATAAACACATCCAATGCCATTTAACATAAACATCTTCCTTACAGCCAGTAAGTATTGGCATGTCAGTTTCAAATGTATCAGGCCTGTGCACTCTGACCACAAAAATCCGTTCTTAGCCTAAACTGCTGAAGTCCTTTCCAATGTAGCAATGACTACATTACAACACACTCTTTGAACAGTAAACTCACCCATCTCAGATACTTCTAATTAGAGGACAAAACTAAGCTGTCGTCTAAATTTAACAGGGAAGGACAGAGTTGAGGATCATAATTCAGGCCTTAAGGGCATTCCAGTCATGTCCACCACCTCCAGCCAGAGCCCACAACTCTCACACCCACCAGCTCAGGCAGTAACACAACTTCAGAAAGCTCTGTCTGCAAGGCTCCACTACACAGAAAAACTGTTCTCGTTAGCTCTTCTAAAGACAAGCAGTAGAAAGCCAAGTCTCTAGAATACATATTTTCCTCATCATCTCCAAATATCTGTGAATTTCAGAGAGAATCTCTGCAGAAGGAAGTCCCAAGGAGTTTGTCTTTGTTCTATCCACCACATATATATGCGTAATTCAGAAAACATTGAGTGTCAAGTATGTGTTCCCATCTCCACCCCCTTTATCCTCAGTTACAGCAAAAAAATTGGTGGAACCTGAAGAAAAAAGAAATAGTTTTGTCACAAAAAAAGTAGTTAGTAGCAATCACTGCATCTTATTTTACATGGTTTGCAACATACCTGCAAGGCAGTTTTCAGATTTCTCAGAAAGAGTCCTTTGTGGATGTTAAAACATGTGCTTATGTCCCTAGTAAAAACCCATCAGCACAATTTTTGATATACAACTTTTAATTTGAGAATGGTATCCTCACTGCCACTGTATCACTTACCACATATCAGATAAAAAGTATTGTTTAGAAAAAAAAATAATTTATATCACAGAACTTTCCAAAATAGGAAATAAAGAACATATATGCAAAACATTTACATCTGAAGCAAAACCAAATATGCTTGAAAGAGACTGCCTGCTTGGGTCAGGCACAGTAGTTGAAACATGGTTGTTAAAGACAAATCAAAAACCAAAAACACAGTCTCACTAGAATGTTTAGAGTTGGATTATTAGTGTTGAACTCTATAACATCACAAAGTCCTTAAATCACTGCATTTTAAACTGCTTGTTTCCACATGGAGTTCTTGACCTGCTTATAGCCCAGACTCATTTTGTTATCAGTCACATTGTTTATCAATTTTATTTCATCTACATTTAAAGAAATGCTCCCCAAAAGATGCAATTTTGCAAGGGAAGGGTGTGTTCCCCATCCCTTTAACCTGGCAACATGCCTCAAATTCCCTGAGGCCAACGATCTTTTGGTCTTACTGTTCAAACTGATGTCAATTCCAGTACTACCCAAAGCACATATCTTAAGCACTATCTGAAGTCTGCTGCCTCCTGTGCTTAGCTTAACATCTATAAATACATTCAGGAATTAGTTTTAAACCCCATACAAAAATCACGAAGCCCAAAAATTTATAGGAAATACTTTATAAAACTAACTAGTCTTTTGGGAAATTGAAAACACTAATCCCTCCCTCTGTCTCCCCCAAACAACTTGAGGCACAGTTTAAAATGACTGCCAGACTTGTGCACAGAAAGAAAAATATAGTTGCTCTGCAGACTTATTGAGGAGAATTACAGAATTACCAGGAGATCTAAGTGTCCAGAAGACGCTGTTTTCCCACAAAAATATCAGCTCATTCCTCTAATAATTTCTATAAAAAAAAATTTCAAGAGTACAAAAATATTCCTTAGAATCACAAACACATTGAGAGTAAAAATTTTGTAATTTTAAGAATTACATTTATTTTTCAAAATATTTTTCCAAATTCTACATATTATATATATATATATATATATGTGCATATTCAATAGAAGGAGCCATTCACAACAACCCAGGTTTTGCCCAAAGTACACACAACCATCACACATTTCTAAATGGGAAACGTAAGAAGCAAGGTAAATTTCTTAAACTCAGCTGCATCATAATTAAACATGGTGAGCAGTTCTGAGAAAAATATTGGAAAGACAGAATGATTTATAGTTATTAAAGCTTGAGAGGAGCGCAAAGGTTTTCCTTTGAAGTTTTAGGAATGCAGATGTCATTTCAATGTTGACTTCAGTAAGTCCTGCTTTGCTATTAGAAGTCATATATTTCTTACAAGTCAGTCTTAGCGTATCTAAGCATTTTACTGATAAAAAGTGGGATAACCTGAAATTGTTCAAATTAAATTTGAATGGTCCACTGAACCCTTAATGATGTCTAATCCCTTCCTTTTTGAGATTGTGGATGTATTTTCCAAAAGGCTGTTGAAAAGAGTATCTTCAAATAAGCCTGAGAAGCTTCTTAAGTCTCAAAGAGATTCAGAACAAGAGAGTAACCAGATCCAATGTAAAAACAGGAAAAACTGGAGTGAACAAACCTACTTAAAGTGGGTATAAAACACACAAAACTTATGTCATGAAAATTAAACAGTATGGTTTACATACCTGAATTTTGTGTCATGATTTTCAATACCTATTTCACAACATGTTCCCTTGCAATAACATCTTTACAATTATTAATTAGTATTACCAGAATCTGAACATCCAGTAAAAGTATTAAATTTTTTTTTTGATTGAAAATCTTTTGAATACTTTTGTTGATTTTGCTGACTGCTATGTCAAAATAGTTCTAGTCACAAACCATCTTAGCAGTAATTATAAACCAGCCTGTTTAGAAAACTTCACGTTTCAAAAATAGAAACCCATTAATTTGTAGATAGATTATAATCTATGTATGTGCTTGCATATGTAGCATAAGCAATAAGCTAAACACAGCTTTAAAAAAGGTCTTTCCTCCACCAGTTTCTAAGACTGAAAAGCACACAACTAAAATTTATCCAACATATGTCTTTTACTCCTTAATAATATTACATGAAAGCATCCAAGAAACTCTTATTTTAATGTTCTTGGACAGGCAATGAAAGGTAGCATGGCTCAAAAGAGGAAAGTACAGTTATTTCCTGTGCATATTTGGGTGTTGAAAAAAATAAAACAACCACATCATAATATATTTGTGTATATATATATCCAAATGACTGGGAACTCAACTATTTTTGAAAAAAGAAAACAGGGAAAAAAACAAAAAGGACAATCTAAATATCAACTGTTGCCATTATAGGCACAGGCTTTGCAATGAAGTTTCCTACAAAGGGAATCTTCACTATGATACTGACACAAATCCTGTTATCAAAAGCTTCAGCTTACTTAGCAGACAGTAAGAGAATCATATTATACTTCAGATAATGAAGTCTAAATTCTAATGCACATCCACCTGTCTTAGCTTTCTGTGCTGTGTTAATTCATTGTTTTTTAAGGACTGTGGTTTTAATAGCTCTATATCATTTTCTACATACAATAATGCATATTTATAATTTTTAGTTATTTTTTGCTATAGGAAAATAGGCTAAGCCCTTCTTAACCAGATTTTAAATGTGCAGCAATTTATCCTATCACTTTCCAAAATGTGTTTTACAAGTCACAAATAAGCATATCTTGAAATTTCAAACATTACTAAAATCATCTTAAAGGTTAGAAAATACCAGCCAGTAGCTAGCTTCTCTAAGGAAGATTTCTTGTGGTGTGAATTTTAGTACAATTACATTCAATAAGTTGCTCAAATACACCTTACACTTTGTTCAGTGCACAAGGAGAAAGGCTGGACATACATAATATCTTCTCCCTGCTGCCAGTTTCCTAAGAAAAAGACAATTTCCAGGTTGGTGAGATCATGCATATGTCCCAGCATTATCATCTGATGACTACTGAAATTGCAGCAAGAACTATAATGGGTCAATCTTACATTATTTTTATGAAAACTCAATGACTTATGAAACAAGGGTGAATACCAAAAGCATCAGCACAGTATTTTACGTTTTTCTAATTAACAGTGGTTTAATATTAAGGGTGGCATAAGCTTAAAATAAAACAAAAATTTGTAATTCTTTCATAGGGCCCTAGGAACCAAGGCCTCAACAGACATGATGTACCACAAAGAAAGTTGTTGATTCTTAGATACTGTAATTTGTTGCTACTGTTTTTCTTTGTGTTTGATTGGTTATCTTTTTTTAATATTTGGCCATATTGCATTCCACAACATCTTTTGCCAGACTCTAAACAGGATGGTTAAACAGACGCTTAGCTCCCAGTACTGCCTATGCTGTGTGTGGAAATACCATTCTGAACTGTGTTTAATAAATTTGATAGATGTTCTCCACTCTAGGAAGATAATACTTCAAGCAACTATCTCAGAATAGGTTCAGCAATATTGCTGTTCAAGGGACTCAGACTAGTTGTGTGTGGTTCTGCTTTCATGGAGACTGACTGACACTCTGCATTTCAAAAATTTATACCAGTGTAGAAAGCTAGGTAATTTCAACTGTTAATGGGAATCTCAAGGGAATCACACAAACCAGTAATCTCTCAGATGACATACTGCTCTCCTACTATGAGATCCTTAAAGGATTATCAGCATCTTCACTGAAAGCAACAGTTGATAAAAAGGAAAAGCTGATGTATATTCTACTACTTTACAAGGGAAATAAAATCTCTGTTAAGTCACATTACAGTCTTCATTTTAAAGCACTCTTAAAAAAGTGACATTCACATCTTTCCCTATCTGCTAATATGCTTTAAACACAGAAGTAGGGATTGCTTAAAGCTTTCACAGAGCTACTGCTCTGGAATTTGGAAAAATACATGAAATCATATGGCAGTTTCCTGAGTGAAGTGGAACATGCATCTTCAACTCATCATTCACCAATCTCAGTTCTTCCCAGGTGGATTCAGCAGACTAACTGGACAACCTGTCCCTTTTCAAGCTGCTGTACACTGACAGCATGAACTACATTCAAGATCTCTTAAGTTCTTTAGGCCTTTTTAAATAGCTATGCATTATTCTACAGACTTAGAAAGTGAAGTGTCAAGTATCAATACATCATTACATTTTGAGATAGACAACTGAATTTGTCCCTCTGCAAGTTCAGAAGGCAGAATAATAGTTGTTCTCATTTATTTTCAGGCAAAATGGGAGCAAGAAGAAAAAGCAGGAGATGAAAAGCATGTGCAGTCGAAAATTCCCCCAGTAAATAGTTTTTTCACTTCACTCAGAAAACTACCATATAATTCCAACGATATTTTCTAACCGCACTTTATTCCTCATAAGATTTTTTTCTTTTTTTCTGTCTGTCCAGCTACCATTTATTCTCACACCTACCTAAATAAGTTTCCTTTTTCCTTAGAACTGAAGCAATTTCAATTGTTCAAAGGTTTATTACATTTGCCTTAGGTATTGCTTAGCTAAAATACACATATTCAGCTCATAATTCACTATAAATAACTCTGCAACTTTCCTTTGAGTGTTATCCAAGTCATAACAGTACCTAGTTCCAAAAACAAGCTCACTGGAGTCCTATACTTTAGAGAAGGGAAGTTACAACTGCCCAGCACCTCTGGAATTTGAAAAAGTCTTTGCTACCACACAGCCTCACAGTCTTCTCTGACAACACTATTTTCACTAGTTCTTCCTTGGATTGAATTTCCATGTCCCAGTGATATCAAAGTAATGTTGTTATCTTCTATTCATATTTCTTGGTTCTTAGCTTTTTGGTATTAATTTTTCTTTATTTGTCTATGAACAAATGTTCAGAGAAAAGTTCTTCACTGTTAATTCTACTGTAAATTTTGCTTTCGTGGTCTTCATAGTTTGCAGCACACATTTTCCACCTCTTTTTCTGATAACAATACCAGGAAACCAATATTACCATGGTGCTTCAACCTTGCCCTTCACAGATCTAAGTGAACTGAAGTCAGTCTCCTAATTCAATATTGCATAAAGTCAAGTCAGCTCAACAGCAAACTTCTATTCTACTTTTCCATGCTCCTGCTCACCTCCTCTACACTTTCCATCTCCCTCTGGTCTTCTAATGGGAATTTCAGAGACAAAAAACACACAAAAAAACCCCCAAAACCAACAACAACCAACCAAACAAAAAAACTGGTGTCTTTAAAGATTTACCAAACAGACTGCTTTTTCTAAATTGCAATATCTGAGGCACTAAATTCCTTGCTTCTATATAAATAAGCTATTTTTTAACCACTAAAACTGTAGAGGATTCAATATTGAGACACAGAACATCCAGCCACAGAGACAGTGAGGAGCTGTCTGACTAAAAATACGTTTTCTACTGCTCTATACAACAAGGTCGGTCAGGAGTGTTGATCTGCTGGAGGGCAGTAAGGCTCTGCAGGGAGATCTGGACAGGCTGGATCAATGGGACAAGGCCAATTGTGTGAAGTTCAACAAGGCCAAGTGCCAGGTCCTGCCCCTTGCGTCACAACAACCCCAGTCAGCGCCACAGGCTGGGAGAAGAGTGGCTGGAAAGTTGCCCGGTGGAAAAGGACCTGGTGGTGCTGGTCAACAGCGGTTGAACATGAGCCAGCAGTGTGCCCAGACAGCCAAGAAGGCCAATGGCATCCTGGCTTGTATGAGAAACAGTATGGCCAGCAGCGCTAGGGAAGGCATCATCCCCCTGTACTCAGCACTGGTGAGGCCACACCTCAAATCCTGTGTCCAGTTCTGAGCCCCTCACTACAAGAAAGACATTGATGTGCTGAAGCATGTCCAGAGAAGGGCAACAAAGCTGGTGAGGGATCTGGAACACAGGTCTTATGATGAGCAGGTCTTATGATGAGGGAGCAGAGAGTTGTTTGACCTGGAGAAAAGGATGCTCAAGGGGAGACCTTATTGCTCTCTACAACTACCTGAAAGGAGTTTGTAGCCAGGTGGGTATCGGCCTCTTCTCCCAGGCAACTAGTGACAGGATGAGAGGACATAGCCTCAAGCTGCACCAGGGGAGGTTCAGGTTGGTCATCAGGATGAATTTCTTAATGGAAAAGGTTATTAAGCATTGGAACGGACTATCCAGGGAGGTGGTAGAATCACCATTCCTGAAGGTGCTCAAGAAACAACTGGATGTGACACTTAGTGACATGGTCTAGTTGACAAGGTGATGATCAGTCAATGGTTGGACTCCATCTTAGAGGTCTTTTCCAACCTAAATGGTTCTGTAATTGCTTCTTAAACATAAGAAGTATATACAGAATTTCTTCTTATACATATTGTATGAACAGATAGCAACAACATGACATCCTCAAAAGAAATTAGTGCTTTGAAGTAAAGTCATCTTACAGGAAAATAACTTTTTTAAGGAAGATTTTAGATATAAATATATATATCTTCCAAATCCTTCTTTTGTATATACATGCTACTGTGAAAAGTTTTGCATTAGTACAGATGTTTGGTTTACATTAGTTGAACTTTGGAGCCTCTCAAGGGTAAGAGCACATGTGAATGTAACTCTGAGGTAACATTTTCCCATAATCCAAGATTAGGGCTTGTAACTGGAAGATACAATCTTGAATATCTCAGAAATTTGCTCAAGTCTCCACATTCTTACTTAACCGCAGTGTTCACTATGCTTGTCTTCCAGTTTTGCTTTTGTGATCTCTCAACTGTAGAGCTGACCCACAGAAAGAAAAGTAATTATCAACATGGTAGAAAAAAGCTAAATCACACAAATCCCACCCAGAGCAAATATATTTGTAGGGTTTCCAAAAGAAAAAAATAATTTTTGTTAAAATATTGTGAGCACTGGAAAAGAGCTAACCTGACAAGAGATATCACTGCTACTTCAAGTATGTTTCCCAGTATCCCATGTTCCTGAAGACATAAAAAAACCCACAGATTCATTCAAAAGTTGCCAAGAAACAACTGTGCCTCAAACAGCAGCTACGAAAGAAAGGAAGCTCAAGTTTACAATGTCACACAATACTACACGGGCACGTTTCCCCTGCATACCAGGTGTATCTAGCAAAAATGCAGACACATCGGAATAGCAGGTGGCCCGCATTAGAGAAACTTCAACACACTTGTTCCAGTGCCAAAAAAACACATTTTCTTCTGGCTGAAAATAACTGGTTTGTATTTGGCATTCTGAGGAGATAATAAAATATTCTATTTTTAAAATCCATGTTATTTGGGAAATTCCTACATATGTACCACAATACAGAGAAAATAACGTTGTTTAAAAATATTGAATAACACAATAATAATAATATAATATCTGAGTTACATTTCAAACCACTCATAGTTCTTGGCTGGTATTTCATTTCAACAAAAAGGTCTACACAAAAGAAAAAAATGCAGGCTTAATGGTGTTTGTGATACGAAGATATTGAAGTATTTGGCAACACAAGCCTTTTTAGCACAGCAAAGGCTATTTTACCTTCTCAGAATTGGTCCTGACAATGGGTTGCTTCACAGTATAGTGGCATATATACTTTTTCCAGATTAAATGTTTTGGCTTACAGTAACCACAGGTTTAGGGTGAATGACACCAAATTATTTCGATCAGTTGCAATTTTATCCTAGCCATCCCAGTTCATCCAGTATTTTGCCTTTCCCAAAGAGATGTATTCATCATCTTTGAATCTGCGCTTCTGTATCTCCCATTTCTTTCATTCTGCCATTCCTCCACAGAAGAGGAAACCTTCCCTTTCCCTTCTTATGTCCACATGCTCTATGATCAATTCTTGCATTCCTTTACATTGCAGTTTCTCACATATTCCCTGTCTACATCCTTTCATATATGAAGGCATAGGGGCCACACTCAATCTCACAGTACCAAGTACCACTTGCTAATACACTTTTGTCTAGAAATTTTTCCTGCTGTGAATTCAGCTTAGTTCTTTTTAAGCACTTTGTGATTCAGAACCAAACCTCTAGTAAGCAACCTCATAAACCAACCTAAAAACCTACTAACCTACAATAGGTAGTGACTACCCTACTGGACACTAAAACTTTCCGGTATATTACTTGGAAAAAAGTAATTTTTTGGAGGACTTTTTGTCTGTTTTTGAACTTTCATCTACCATAACAAAGAGAAAAAAAATATCCTTGAAATTCTGTTATTGGCTGTAACAATAACAGAAAAGAGAAATGAGCAGCTGGAACAAGGATGAATGAAAATACAGTGTTACAAAGAAACAAAACACATTATTTTGCAGCTTAACACTGGACCTGTGACCACACTAATGAGGAACACCACAAACACATGCCTCATGAAGCAGAGTGAGAGAATCCTCTGTTTGCAGGAGGAGAGCACAGAGTTGGGGCTGAGGATACTCTTTAGCTGAAATGTTTATCTACAGACCTTCAGATTTATGCAGAGATTAAATCCATTACTTAAGAGCACTCAACCACTGCTTCTCCACGGGAGGCCTGTTACTAAGATGTACGTGGTGGGTCTCTGCTGTGGAAACAGCTGATTACAATACTCAGGTCAAAAAAGTCACCTCCAACACACTAACAGGGTTGCTGAGCACCACTATCTATCTAAGACTATCCGATACATGCAGAGATTAAATGCCAACTTCCATCCTTCCAGTTTTGCTTAATAAAAAAGACCCTTCAGGATTTTTAAGGGGAAAATGTTTTCAAGAAACATATCTTTGTCTCTGTTCTCTGAGGCATATACCAGCAGGGACTCCTCAGTCAGAGTCCCATTCCTTCACTGGGTCAAGGAGAAGATTCCCAATTACTTCAGCGGACACCAAAGTGGATTTTCTATGTCCACAACCATTGTACACAGCTGATGGCTTAACCTGTCTTTTCTTTTTTATTTATTTGGTTTTAAAACTACTTGTCTGAGGTTATCTAAAGCTTTAAAAACTAGAATAAACAAAACCAAAACAACCAAAACCCACAAAACAAAGACAAACAAACAACAAAAAAAAACCCCAAACAACCTAAAAACCTGGTCTTTCAAAGGTCTAAGGAAAGGAAGAAAAGACACACAGCCCAGTGAAGTAAAATACAGTTTTTCAAGCTAACATAATGTTATGTTACTGTATCTTCCAATAAGAGAATTAACTCCAATTTCACATGAACATGTGAACTACTAGGTGAAATACAACTTAAAATCAAGAAAGGTATAAATTTCAGTAGGCAGAAGTTTGTTCATTAATACAATAGTCAAGTATATATAATTCAGAGTATTTTGTCATTAGCAGGAGATACAGTACAGGCATGGTTACAGTGGGTGACACTAAAATTGTCATGTTACTTCCAAGAAAAAATAAAATCATTAAAAAAACCCAAAAAAACTCAAACCAAACACAAAGCACTACAACTTTTTCCTTGTAACAAGCCTGAAACTGTGTTGAATCACCATATTTAACTCTAAAATGGAAAAAAGACTTAAAAGCAGGACACTTATTTCATGTTTTCTTCTTCAAAGGTGACAAGGATGTTATTTGTTTCCTGCAAGTTACCGAGACAGCAACATTAAGCCAGATCTCCCTGACACAGCTTCTGGCCATTGTCACTTAAACCCTTTAGGAAAGGGCTGCTTAGGAACTAGAGCAGGGTACAATAGTACCAGCTCAAAAAAGATAAATACCCATTACTGTACCTGTCCTGCTTTGTAGATTTTATGTCACAGACACTAATTAGGAGACTCACACTTTTTAAGGCATCTCATTAA